>CM062395.1:8557048-8931622 GCA_031304145.1 Cardiospermum halicacabum
TCCTTTAGGACATATTAGACACCATATTCCATCAATATTTTCGGGAAGAGATGGAATGAAATTCAACCTTTACGAGAGGCGGCTACAAAGTAAAGAAAAGCGGTTTGAGAATGTCTTCAATAATGGTATAATTTGAAGAAAAAAAAATTGAACAAATGATAAATAAATAAATAAATAAATAAAAATTGAGAAAATAAAATAAAAAGTTTCATCCGAACTACATTTTTTTTTTTCAATTATGTCATGAATTGAAAGTATGAAATAAAGAATTTTATTCAAATTAAAAAATTATATATATTTTTTTTTAATTATATTAACAACATAATTAAAAAATAAATATGATATTAATCAATTTGGTTAGTATATTTATATCTAGCCATTTTTAATTAATAATTTACTTTTTATATTGGCTTAAGTGATGACAAGGTGAATCATCTTTCACCTTATCATCCAATATACCTTAAACTCACACAAATTTCATAGATATTCCGCCTCCAAACTATGGTTAAATCGCTAGTCATAATTATATCATCACCAATATTCTTCCTTATCCAGCTAACAAAAAATTCTTTCTATTTTTTTCCCTTTCAGTCCTTAATACATCATTTGCAAATCACTGTATCTGTACAATTGAGGCCCCAAACTGTAGCAATAGAATTTAAGAATATTACAAAATTATAAAAGACACCTGCAGATCATCCAATTGCAAAATGGAAACATAAAAGATAATTTGAGGACCAAACTTGAAGCCTCAACCTGAAACAAATAGATGAAAAGATCAGACACAGTAATAGCCAGGAACTCAAAATAAGATCAGAAGCACAAAAAATATGTTCACTCCCTAATTCCAGATAACAGAAAAACACCTGCGAATTGCACAAATTAGCATATGATATATAATTTGTCCTTCAGCAAAGCAGTGCAACAACTACACCAGAAACAACTCCATATGGTGATAACATCCAATAATACCAGAAAAAGCCATGGAAAAATCGGCACCAAAACAAATTTCTGAGGTTGAAGATGGTGCCCTATCAAAAAGCAAAGAGATCTCGCCGCAACAGAATTCTAAGTAACACAAACAGCTTAAGTACTCCTAATATCACCTCAACCAGCTATAAAAGGTTACAAATCGTTTTTACCTAAGTTGAAGATCAAAAATTAAATCCCCTAAAATAGAATTTGCCTTTCAGTACTGAAAGCTTCTACAGAGAAAATCCCAAGTACTTGTGCCCTTCCCTCTATTGTCAACTACAACAAACCTACAAAACCTTAATCTTGAGTGCACAGTGCATAAAATTGTTCCCTCCCCTCAGTTGATAAATTAATGATGCTCAAGTCAGGATTCAAACGCAAAGCCAGAAAATTAATAACATACACTCATTCCAGTATATATAACAACTAAGATGCAATACCTCCATCAATTTTTCCTGCCATGGACTTCTATAATGTCTTCATCCTCCATCCCCAGGCTAGTAGGGCTGGCCGAGGCATCAATTTTGTCCCCATCAAAACAAAATGTTAAACTTTGCACATCAAGCTTGACTTTATCAGCATACATTTTGAAAATTCGTTCAAACTTTTCATCCTACAGAAAAAAGAGAGAATCACTAATGTAAATAATACTACTGAAAGACAAAGTTCAAAAGTGTCTCTTGTTCTGCAATCAGTGTCACATCCAAGCATGTTAAACCATGTGTAAATGTTACATTATCCAATGCCCCAAAAATGATCAAGAGTTTCTATTCCGCAACTTTCTTCTCTCTAAATGCTTTTCTTATGTGTTTGTTGAAATCAAGTGTATTACACCCATTGGTTAATGGTTAATCTATCTCCAACAATGCATACCCTGACTAGTGATTTATTTACATTGCAACTTAACAGTTAGATAACTGCTGAAAAATAAGTCTAAACATTTTGAACAGACTTATACCATATACACACGAAACTGCTTCAGTCCATCCTTATCCTGCACAGAAATCACAATTTTTGCTCTCTGAATAGGAGGTACAGACGGCTGCTCAGTCACAGCTTCTAGAGATGCTTTTAAAGTTGAATTATCAACTTGATTGTCCAAAGGCCCGCCTATCTGAGAATTTGCAACTGATAACAACTCTTGTTTCTTTAACCTGAATGTCAGTAAATTCATTGGTATAAATGGAAGCAAAAATAGGAAAAATATGCCACCAGGAACACCAAAAATAAAGAGATTATCATTAACTACATTGTACAATGCATGCAAATAACCTGTTTTGAAATAATGAATATTGATGAAACAGTAAATCATATATCATAACATTCAAGCCTACTGCATTCCCATCTTCAAGACAGCCAAAATTGCTAATGCTTGAACAGTATTCCCTTATTTTAAATGTCAGTGACATTACTAAATGACGAATCAGATAGCCCATCATGTCTCTAGCCTAAAATGAAGAACATATATCCAGTGACAGACATAAGAATTTTGTTTCTAGTTACAACTTCTAAAGCCTTCTTGGATTTTTTTTATTTACATTTTTAATTAAATTTTTTTTTTTCATTCCCTGCATGCTGAAAACACAAGGAATACAGGAAAAAAGAGACCGATTCTCCTTCATTTGAACATTAGAAAGACAAAATATTGAAGACATCAACTTGAACATTTTATTTTAATTACTCGTCTCTTCTTAACATAATTATATAATACTTCAAAAAAGAAAAGTCAAAAAATAAAATAAAGTAAAGAAGAAGAAAAGAGCCACCACAACCAGTTCACCAAGGATCTCAATATGGGATGATCAAGAGGAGATCCAATCAATCTTTCACAAAGATGAAAATCTTGTGAGGTGTTGAAGAAGCCACCAGCAATGAACAAGAGGTGGGAGAGACTCTAAATGAGGATGGACTGCTGTTAAGGATGCTACAAATGATCTCAGTAACCTGAAAGTTCATCTATTGATCTTCTTCCAGTAGGATAAGATGAACAAAAGATACTTCATGAAGGACAATTTGGAAAAAAGAAGGTAGAAGGAGGCTAGGAGAGGTTAAAAATGAGAATCAATGAATATTAAGGGTGCTAACTCTGGGTTTGGTCCAATGTGTTGCTGATGGAGAAAGTGGTGTTGAAGGTTGAAGATAAGCATGTATTAATGGTGAAAAATGGAACTATAGGGTGAAGAATGGCATAACATCCTATGTTGTTTAAGGTTCCAATAGAAGTCTTAAGCATCCTATAAGTATTAAAATATAAGTTTGAAAGAAGATGTTTACATTATTTTCCTGAAACTTTGATAATGACGGCATACTTTTATATTTGTTTTCACTTCCTAAAAGTATTTCTGATAATTTCTACCAAACGCTACCTTTTAAATGAAAAGACATGACAAATTTCTTATTCTAGACGAAAATTGAAATTCAGAAAGCCTAAGATGACAAGATGTTACTAACAAATCCATAACTTTGTACATATCCCGATGCAAGAAACTCAAATCAATTTTTTCCAATCCAAAGCAGAACATATGATAAATGAGTACAAATAGTAAAACACCCATCATAGTATACCTCATCTCCCTAATAAATGAATCCTCACCAAGCTGATTCTGGGAGCCTCTCAAATCATCAGGTAATGGAGGCAGCCAATCCTCTTCATTGTCATCACAGTGAACAACATCAACTTCTTTTATCTTCTGTTCATCCTTACTCTGGACCTAATGAATGCAATAAAATCATACACGCCCATTTTATTAGTCAAGCCTGTATTACCACATATCAAAATAAAAGCATACTTACAAGCCCCATATTGGTCTTCCTTCGCTTTGGAGTCGAGACTGGAGACTTATCATCATCTGCCACAATTTTCTATCTCAGTATCTTCAACTACAAGATGCGATTTCTATTCTACTGAAAAAGAACCCTAGTTTATATAACTCATAACACCAGTCCAGTGTTCCAACACAAATTTCAGAAAGTTAATTCGTTGAAATCATTTGCTAATGAAAGAGACGGAAAAATGATACACATGGCATGAGGGACTCACCGTCCACGGAAATGACATTATGCTGGACTCGATGGTAGTCAAAAAGAGGCTCAAGATCTTCAGTTTCCGACAAATCAGCCTGTCAATAGAAGTAATGTAATCAAAATCAGAAACCCCTAAATTGATTTCAAAAGGAGAATGGATGTTTGCCTCCCTTACCATCACTCCCACCCACAGTCTGCTCACTGATTTTCGTCCGTTTCGCTGCTATGCCGCCACTCCTTTCCAATATTATTTTTTAAAATTTTAATTTAGATGAAAACAGATTTTATTAACGCTTTTCGACTGCACTCCGGTTTTAAAAAATATAAAATAAAATTTAAAAAGTAAATAAATAAATTATATGTATATATATTATATTATGGGTATTGTTAAATTCGACGTGATAATTTTTTAATATTATATTTTTAGTTCAAAAATATTTTTTTATTTAATTTGAATTTTAAATATTTAAATAATTTTATATTTATTTTTGTTTTTTATTTTATTTTATTTATTTTATATTTTATTATTTTTATTTTGTTTATTATATTTATATTTTATTTATTACTTTTATATTATAATTTTATTTTTTATATTTAATTTCCTTCTTCTCTTCAAATTTTAATTTAATTTAATTTTACTTTTTATTATAATTTGATTTCCTTTTTCAATTAGGATTATAATTTAGAATATAGATATATTTCTATAAATAGAATAAAAAAATGGGTGATTAAGTTTTTTGGGCTTTGAAAAGTTTGAAATACAAAAATAGGTCCGATTTGAATTTTATACGGTTCTAAACTTAATAAAAGTTTATTTTCATGTTATAGGTCAGGTTTCCAATTCTACCATTTGTCAATTAAAAAATAAGATAAAATTAATTTTAATTCATTTTCAAAATAACAAAATTAATAATTTCAACTCATACCCTCCGATCGGTTTAGAATCTTTGGACCAGTTCTTGACCGGTTCTTCAACACCGAAATCATCTTAACCAAAAAAATGACCAAATCGAATGTTCTTCTTCACAATGAATTCTCATTTTTCTTCTCTTCTTCAACCTAATCATCCTTCGACTGCTAGGTTAATTCCTGCTATCATTCCGTCAACTGCTGGGTCGACATTGATTCTGTCAATATTGATTTCGTCGACTGATGCCAACATTGATTCCGTCGACCGTTGTCGAGATTGATTCTACATTGCTGATGGAACGAAACTCGACTGATATTTATGTTCACAATACTCAATCGGAATTCCTATCAACGTCTAATGTAGTATTTAAGATATCGTCTCCACAGGAATTGTAAGCTATGAAGCATCTTTGAGACTAAGATTTAATCTGCATTGCTGAAAGAATTTATATACAAAATGAATCGTAGAATCAGAGAATCATGGAATTATAAAGTTGAGGTGAAGTAAAATTATCTCATGACATTCATTCAATGAAAACGCAAGTCAGTACTCTATTCTGCAATTGATCCAAACAAGAATAAATTGATTTGCTAGATCTGATTTCAACTAACTTCTCATGCAAGTTTCATCTTAAATCACAGATTTACCTTCTAGATCATCATCAGTGATTTGTTAAAAGATCTCTCGATTCGATTTTAACAGATCTCAATTATATAGCTGCATATATCTCTATACTACAACCTATACAACTAATAAGCACAATCTGTAGAAAAATGGATCTGAAGTCTATCTCTAGTACTACGATCCTCTGTTCTCAGATCTGAAACCTAATCGCCATCTCTGGTCTAAATCAGATCTCAGATTAACAATATTACGTAACTCTCGTCTTTGTAATTCAATTAGCTCATAAAATCCAGTAGATCTGGCTATAATTGAACAAGAAACTTTGCAATTGAAATGATAATCGACATTAAGATTCAGCAGATCAACAGAGCTTTTAGCTAGCACATCTACTTCAGCATATTCAATCAAATACAGAAAATCATCATCGACATGCTCAAGATCTAAATCTTACTAAGGAAGATTGAAGCTAGACTCTGTCACAGTTGTTGCTTCACAATCTTCAAGCTAAATCTCAATGATCAAGAAAAATAAAGCACAAAACTTCTTCAAGAATCTTCTCTGAAGATGAAGAATAAAGTGTATAGAAGAATCTAGAATTTCTCTTAAAGTATATCACAATGTCAAAAGTGAAAATCAAATGTCTAAAACTGTTTTTCTCTAAAAAACTTCACACTTATTGCTTCATCTGAGCTCCTATTTATAGAGTTTGGCTCAGTGGCAATTTCGAAATAAAATCAACAAAGAAACACAAATAGGCGAAGTAACATTTTTCTCTAATTAAGTCGCCTGTTCCTTCGCCTGAACCAAACGACATCTTCTTATTTCGCTTATCATGATCGCCAAGCTTCAACTCTTTCTAGGTGAAATATCCTAAATATTGCCTTAAGACGTCGCCTGATGCTCAGGCGAGTGGACCTATTTCGCCCAAAACAACTTTTCAGCTAACATCTCCTTAGGCGATATCTCATCAATTGTCGCCTGTGATAAACCATAAGTTTGGCGACATTCCACTTATTTCACCTACAACATCGCCTCAAGCTAGGCAAGACTTCATTTTCATTGCCTACTTCACTTGTCGAGAAGGCGAAATGCAAAGGCGAGAGATCTATGAGTCGCCTTCCTTGCTTTACTCTTTGAGGTGAAGATGACTCTATGTCGCCTGCTACGTCGCCTGCTACGTCGCCTTCCACTTCAAATCATGGCGAGATATTCCGGCGAGTTTTCTTCTTCAGCAACATCATTTCGCCAATCGCTGACTTTGGATGAATTTCTGATTTGGTCCCTCTTTCTTCTGAATTTGCAAGTTTTAGCTCCTTTTTCACAACTTTTCAGCAATAATAGTCTAGAATTACTGAAACTGCATTCAATATCTCATCTTTTAGTTTCAATTTCATTACATTTATACTCATAAAATATGCTAAAAAATAGGTAAATTCTAGACTTATCAATTGCTTCCTAAAATGAGATTGGGTACGCTTTGCTTCAGCCAACTGTTGCGAGTTTTGGTAGACATCTCTTGCTGGATTCGTTGTCGTTATGGAGGATATCATTGGTGTGGAGGAGATCAGCCTGGGGTAGCTGCTGCTGTTGCTAAATTTGACTGAGTTGCTGCATTGAAGCTCGTTGGTGCCGAATCTATTTAGGTAACTGCATTGGAGCTTATCTTGCATAATTTGTCTTAGTTGCGACATTTAAGTGATTGGGCATTTGATTTAGAGGTGTTGCTGGTTGCATCTACCTGCTGAAAGGTATGTTTTTGATAATAAGTTTGATCAATTTTTGGGTGGTTTTGTCTTCTTTGGCTTGAAATAGCTAGTTGTTGTTGATGTTGTTAACAGATTGTGTAGGTGATCTTGATGCTTAAAATGTATAATAGTATAATGTTTGGTTTTAATTTGTGCCCTTTTTTGTTATTGGTTTGTTATTGGTGATTGTATATGCAGATTAAAATGGGTAATGATATGATGTTTGGTTTAAAATTGTGTAGTTTAGTTGATATAATTGTCAGTTCACAGTCTGTGAATTTTGTGCAGAACTCTGTGAATTGATTTAGTTTGTATTGTGGCCGACAGACCTTGTTATTCACAGACTGTGAATTCAAATCACAGATTCATGATCTGACTAAAATCACAGATTCATGATCTGACTATCTTATCTTATTATCTAATGCGTTTAATTACTTTTTGCAGATGAATTTTGTAAGGGTTATTTTATTCTATGACGCCAAGTGGAATGGTAGTGAATACAACGGGAGAACCCGAGGCTGAGGTTTTCAATATTAACATTACGCTATAGCAATTGATTGATAAGATTTACTCGAAAAAAAGGTAGACAAAGAGAGAATGATCATATTCAATTGCATATCTTGTGGCGGAATCGAAATGGTAGGAATATTAGGATGCCTATTAATGTGACGGTGACTTGAAGTTTTCTTTTGGAGAGAATCTTCTAGTTATTTATGAGGAAATTGATGGAAGAATGAAACCCACTTCTGCAGCAGTGACTCAAATTCAACACTGTCAGTCCCAACAGGTTCAACATGAGCAATCTGCTACATTTCCTAAACCTTCGGGAACGGTGAACGATGCATTTCAAGACAGTGAATTATTCCTTTCTTATAATGTTGATTTTGATGATCCCGATTTGCATGACTTCCTTAATGACAATCTTATCTTAATGATTTTTGTGACTTCATTATATCACAAGAAGTAGATGTGAATAATGAAGAAAGGCATAGGTTGGAGGATAGTAGCACTATCAGACGGTTGGGCCCGTGACTGTACGGTCACGGGCTTTCACGGTCACGGACCTTAAAAAGCCCGTATTTAAATGATCATTGAATTTTTTACCGTACCCGTCCATTGACCACATGGACGGTCACGGGCCAAGCCTTTTTTTTTCATTAAATTTTTTCTTTTAAAAAAATAAAAGTTCAATTTAAGATTAAAATACCACTAACTCATTCTTTAAATTTTAAGACAATTGAAATTTTTTTTCAACTTTCAATATATGATGAAAAAGTAAAGCACTATGAAGTGAACAATAACTTACTACATGGACTAACTTTTATTAGTGAATTTTCTCTTGTTTTGACCTCAACTTAACAAGAAAGCTCGTTATCCTTTAGATTAGAAGAATATGTACCTCTCTTTAATGTCTTTCCACAACATAAACATAATCAAACAATATTAAACTACATGTAGTAATATTCACTCTCCATTGTCTCAAAAACTTCAATTTACCTAAAGAACTCATTTCTTCGAATCTGAACAATTAGTGGCCAATCACTTACAAGTATGAGAATAAATATGAAACTAATTACTTACAGAATATAAAAAAATGGGAACAAAATAATGGGTGCCTCAAACAAAATAATGAAAACATCCAATAGCAGCCTCAAGTTATGTGATCTTACTTAATGTCTTTACAATAAATCCATAGTCCAAAAACACAAATCCGTACCAATTTTTAAAAATAAACTACAAATAACTAATCCAAAACATAACAACATAAAAAAAAAAACTCAATAGATCAAGAAATAAAATAAGCACAAAACACCATTTTGATTTCGACTTCTTTCTCCAAGCATCCTTCTGTTATAATGAAACCAAAACCAATCATCACATCTTTGAAACAAAAAAAAATACTATATATAATTTATTTCAAGCATGGTTCATGAACACTTTCTCAAAATACCAAAAGTGAAAAATGACAAGTACCCATTTATCTATCTTCCTCTCCCACATCATTAATAACAATATTTGAGTCTTCCACTGAAATGTGATGTTCACCTAGGGCTATCTCTTTATCTCTACCATCAATAGTTTCATCATCTGGAAAAAAATGATAATTCATTAATCAATAAAATGACATAAGAATAAATAAATCAAATTGATTATTATTACCTGTAGGAGCATAACCAATCATCCAATTTCGTGCACAAATAAAAGCTTGCACATTTTTTTGGAAGAAGAGAGCTACGGTACTTGTTTAGGACTCTTGAACCAATGCTAAAAGCAGATTCTGAGGCCACTGTAGTTATTGGAATGTTAAGCACATCACTAGCCATACGAGACAAATTGGGATACCTTGATTGATTATCCTTCCACCAAGTCAAGACATCCATACGCGCAAAATGCCCATATTCAAGAGGTGCTTCATCCAAGTACCTATCTAGTTCACTTTTTTTCAAAAAGAGATTCACTCATTCAACCCAAGATACGTATTGCATCCTATATAAAAAAAAAATAATTAAACATGTTTATAGTAACTACATTACCTACTTTAATAAAAATTATATAAAGACATGTAAAATAGAATAATTACTAGAAAACTTACATCTGCTCCTGCTATAAGTATGCCACTACTACCAATTGGCCTTGATATTGGAGGAATTGTTGATGAAGAAAAAGGTGGGGGTGATGGTGATAAACTGGCATAGTCATTAAAAAGCAAATTCAAAATTCTCTTTATATCTTCCATCTTACTAATTACACCATATCCATCATCAATCTCTTCAAAACAACCCTTTACCAATTGAAGTTTCATGTGTGGGTCTAAAACAGCACTAAGTGATAGTATCTCACTATATCCGTCCCAATATTTGTCAAACTTTACTTGCATACTTTGAACCATATGCTTGATAACATGATCTTGGCAATTTTTATACTCAAGCAAGAGCTTCTCAATCTTCCAAATTTGAAGAAAATACAAATTTGAGGTCGGATAACTAGAACCCGATATAAAAGTCGTGATGGTATAAAAAGGCTTCAATATCTCACATATCTTTTCCCCCCTTTCCCATTCTTCCTTAGATGGACACCACTTGTAGTTAGGGTCACGCATCTTCATGAAGTCAAAGGCATCTTTATATTTTAATGCACTTTCAAGCATCAAATAAGTTGAGTTCCACCTAGTTAACACATTTATTCGTAAGTGAACCTCGCCTTCAATCCCAATACCACTAACCCATTCTTTAAAATTTCTCTTTCTAGATTCCGACCCCTTCACATATTTCACACTCTCTCTGATTTTTTTGCAAAGCATTTTTGATCTCATGTAATCCATCTTGAACAATTAGATTCACAATGTGCGCACAACAACGCACATGAAAAAACTTCCCACCACATACCAACCTTTGTTGTATGGACAATGAATCTTTTAGCTTATCTTGCATACTGTCATTTAAACTAGCATTATCCAAGGTAATTGAAAAGATCTTTTCACTTATACCCCAATCTTCTAGGATGTCATAAACTTTATTGGCCAATTGAAGACCAGTGTGTAAGGGAGGAAATGAAGCAGAAGATAAAATCTTATTACACAAATTCCATCCACTATCAACATAATGAATAGTCACACAAATATTTCCTTCAATGGAACAAGCAGTCCAAATATCAGATGTGAGACAAATTTGACCAGGAATCTCTTTCAATACCTGTTTAAGCATTTCTTTTTCTCTCTCGTACAACATCAAGACATCTGAAGCTATAGTGTTTCTAGTGACAAATTTTATATCCGGATGCAAATATGTCAAAAGATCTCTAATGGCTTCATACTCAACAAAAGAAAATGGCAAATCATGTCTAACTATTGTCATAGCTAACCTCTCCCTTACAATCTTTTGATCAATCTTTCGATACTTTTGTCTACCCCCATAAGTTTCAAGCATGTCATTAACTTGTTGGTGACCCGCCTTATGTTTATTCAACTCTGGACAAATTTTTATATGACGTGTCATGGTTGTAGTCCCATATACAGCTCCTCCTCCATTAAGTAACTTATTGTAAGCATT
Organism: Cardiospermum halicacabum; assembly: GCA_031304145.1. Classification (NCBI taxonomy): domain Eukaryota; kingdom Viridiplantae; phylum Streptophyta; class Magnoliopsida; order Sapindales; family Sapindaceae; genus Cardiospermum; species Cardiospermum halicacabum. The sequence goes on from CM062395.1 coordinate 8,568,376, forward strand.
GCATCTTGCCTTAAACTTTTCATCTATGATCCCCATTGGAGTAAAATGCTTCCAAACATTTGAATAGGTCCTAGGTTTTTTACTTGTGTTTTGACTATCTCTATTATCACTAGAACCATCAACACCTACACTAGAACCTATTCCTTGATTTTGATGTTCCATTTCATTGGCATTTATGCTAGGGGATTCCATTCTATAAAAATTGAAAAAAAATAATAATAATAAAACATAATTATTAATGTGCATAATGGTATTGAAAATATAATGTAAAATAAGCATATATACAAAGTTATTTTAACTATATATCTTATTTGAGTACTAATCTAAAATACCTGAATGATAGTCGACTTCACTAGCGAATTTTGCTTCTTCACATTCAACGGTTGGTTTACTTGAGCCTCCAATGGTTGGTCTACTTGAGCCTCCAAATTGCCTTTAGTCTCTTAAATCAACTATATGAGAAGATATAAAAAAAATTAAAATAAATAAATAAATAAGTGAATTCATTAGATACTAGTATTTCACAGCAATCATCAAACAATTAGAACTCATTTTTCCCAAGACAAAATAAAACAATCAAATTTCTAGAGAATATGTAAGAAAATGAATTGCTATAGTTCTCTTTTGAAGTAGGTATAAATAAATTTGTTTACCACAACATCAAAAGGACAATATAAGCCAAGTATATAAGCCAAGTATATATATTAACAAAAATGAATTGCTTTAGTTCTCTTTTGAAGTAGGTATACTGGTGATATTCGGACAATTGAATGAGAATTACATACAAGAGCTGAAGAAGAACTATCAAATCGTCGTTAAAGGATATAACATCTTCCCTTCCGACATTCCAGAGACACGTTATAGAAAGGAACTGCAGGCAAGAAGAAGACTAAGCCAAATTTTGAGTGAAATAATCAGAGACAGAAGGGAGAAAAAGTCAGAAGAAAAGGATTTGTTAAGTTGTTTATTGAACTCACAAGACAAAGTTTTAACAGAAGATCAAATAGCTGATAACATAATTGGAGTACTATTTGCTGCACAGGACACTACCGCTAGTGTCATGACATGGATTGTTAAGTACCTACATGACAATACGAAGCTACTAGAGGCTGTCAAGGTAAAACAAACAAACAAAAACATTTGCTAAGAGATTCTAGAACAACCTATTTTCTTTTATTAATTACTACAGGTGGTTTTATAGGCTGGATAGAAGGCAATTAAGAGGTTTAATGAAGAAAACAATCAGTAGTTGAGCTGGACTCAAACGAGAAAAATGCCACTCACTCACAAGGTTATTTTAGAGAGCTTGAGAATGGCAAGTATCATATCATTCACTTTCAGAGAAGCTGTGGCTGATGTGGAATATTAACTTCACAACACATAAAATCACAATGACATAAGTAGCTATATATATACACAAGTACAATTACATCAAAATCACACACAGAAAATCCCAATGACATAAGTTGCCATATATGCATAAGTAAGTGTTATAGTCTTATTTTGTCTCTAAACTTCACAGCACAGAAAATCACAGTGACAATATTTCAAAGTCACACACAGAGAATCATAATGACATCATTTCATCAATTCCAACTTTATTTAGTTTCCCTGCATATAATGAATTTATATCAAATTATACAAACCAACCAAGATGATTGTGATTTCACTTTAACATTAAAATAAAAAGGTTCGCACAAGATTCACTAGATTTACACATAACAAACATTAATACTACCTAGTTGAAATGAGAAAGGAAAACTAACCTTTTCAGTTATGGTGGCTATAGAGAGCAAACTGATCAAAATAATCAAAATAATTTGCAGAGATGGAGGCAGCCACTGAATCGAGAATGCTATGACGAGAATATGGATGAGAAATTCGGACTTCAAAAAGACAAGACAACAGATGATTGAGAGGAAAATATGACGATGACCAGAAATAAGGAGGAGCAGAGTCGTGGTCCACAGCAGCCAGGATAGAACTACATCCTTCAATGGAACAAGTAGCACCATTTTAAGCAGAGATGAAGGCGACCGACGACTAGAGAATGCTGTGACGGGACAAGATCATGGTTATGGATGAGAAGTTTAAACTTTAAAGAGACAAAACAATAGACGATTAAGAGGTTACCATGATGATGAACAGTGAGGAGCAAAGCCGTGTTCCACAACACAGAGCTCGTCGTGAATGAAATTTTAGGATTAGGGTTAGATTTAGAATAACATACATAGGATATGATGAAATTTTATTTTTTTATTATTATTATACAAATGCGGGCTTGACCGCGGTCAACCCGTTATGGTTACGGGCTTAAAGGAACCGGTTATCAAAAATCTGTATTCTATTATAACTAGTATTTATGACCGTGCGAGACGCACATTCATCATTTTTATTTTAAAATAAATGTAAATATATATATAAAAAAAATTATATATATTTTTATATAAATGTAAATATATAAAAAAATTATTTATAGTTTTTTTTATACAAATGTAAATATATAAAAAATTATATATAATTTTTTTATATAAATATTAGGTGTTATTAAAATATATAGTTTAGACCTATATATATATATATTAATATAACGTTATATTTCTATGTAATTGAAAAAATACGTTTTAAAAAAGAAAAATATTAAGATTGAAAATACGATATTGTGTATTGATAATTTATGTTTAGGAAAAAGAAAATAAATATACAAGTCAAGATATTTGATTATTTTATATCAATTTAGGTATAATATTTTCTTTTTCCAATATGTTTTAGGGTTTTAATATAGGAACAGACAAATGGCTTTTTTTTTTTTAATATACAAAGCGCACGAAGATATTAAAACCAATTGAACAAATATATCTTAATATAATATTGGAGAAGATAATAAGTGAGTTCAAATTTCGATTAAAGATAATAATTAGTTGAAATGGCATATATATATATATATATATATATATATATATATACCAAAAAATAAAATAATATATTTTAAAATAGAAAAACATAATATTATAATTGATCATATAACTGGTTTAAAAATAACGGGAAAATGATTATATATATATATATGTTTACCGAAAAATGTATTATTGTTATTATTTTGAATTCACATTAATTTTAAAATATTAATATAATTTTTTTTAAAAAAATTAAATGTTATAAACTCATATTTAAACATTGGATAGTAAGTAGCTTGTTTTAATATACAAAAGGTTGTAATGCCTAAAAGTTTGATGTCAAAATGAATTGAACATTTAATCTTAATCATTGAATTAAACTTCCAAATAGATAACATTTAGTTAAAATTTAATAAATTATTAAAAAAAGTAAACATATACTTTAAAATAAGAAAATAGAATATTAGAATTGATACAAAAAGTGCAAGAAACTTCCTTTTTTAAAAATAAAAAATTAAAAAAAAAATAATAATAATAATAAAATTTTACTACATTTTCTAATTAGATAAGTATATTATCACATTCTATTTACACAAAGGTCATTAAAAATATTTTTCATAAAATTATAAACCTCTATAAAACTATTAAATGGCTTATTTATTAGTAAAATTATGAAAAATTATTTTTGAAAATATCGAAATTATTCTTTAGATTATAAAACTTATCCATTTATAAGCTATTAAAATCATTTATTTGTTCCGGAAACTATCAAAATATTATTAAAGTAACCAAACCTATTTAAAATCTAGTTTTTTTTGAAATTATCAAGACTATTCTTGAAATTATAAAATTTAATTATTCGTAAACTATTAAAATTTCTTGAAATATCAAAATTATTATAATCATTTTTTATATAAACAAATTTTCATAATAAAATATTCATTATTCTAATGTGGTCGATATATTTTATTTCAAATTTTTATTATTCTAATAAAAAACCAATTACACATTTATTATAATAAAGATATAATTTAAATTTTTTTTTTTAAAAAAATATTTACTTTAAATAATTTAATTTTGAATCAAAATAATTTATTATATATTTTCATATGATATATAATTAAAAGAGGTTAGAAGAGAAAAAAAAAATACAAACATGATACAAATAAATATGCTAAAAGCTTTTTTAAAACAAAACCCACACATTGTATGAAGGAAAAAAAATATTAGATAAGAAGAAATAAAAGAACAATAGTCACCTTAGTGTCTACATTAATCGATGCACATTAATTTTAATATTTTGCTTTATTATTACTATTATTATTTTAATCAACTTTAATGGTACAAATTTGAAGTCCTCAGAAACTAATCATCCATCAAAACAATATGAAATAGTCTATAATATTTGTAAATATTATATATATAATATAAAAAGTCGAATTTTACCATTCATTTAACATCTATATAAACACAACCTTTTCAACGGGGTAATTAATATGATTATATATATATATATAAAATATTTGTGGTTGTGATGAATATCTATTTATGGAATAAAATACTTTAGTTAAATAAAGTAATAAAATATTTATTCAATTTTAAATTATATTATATATTTTTATTAACTTGATACGTGACCCATCGGATACTCAAATGTTTAATATGATAATAAAAATATATTATGTGATTTTTTCTTTAAAAAATAACAACTTATATATCATAATATATTACATATGCATAATTATATACATATATATATAGTATTTCTTACTTTTTTTTAAAAAAAATAAATTAGGAATAAATAAATTGAAATATTTTAAAATTTTAAAATAATATATCAATATTAATAGGTAATATAAAATGTAAATATATAAAAATTATACAAAAAATAATTACCAAATTAGATAAAAAAAATAATAATACATAAATATAGAGTGTTGCAATATTAATAGTAAATATTTGCAAAATTAAAGAAAAAATAATTTGAAATATATTTTTACCCGTAAACAACAAACATTTAATTAGTATTCTATATATAGAACATTCCATTAGAAAAAATACAATACAAATTAAATTTTTATCATCTAAACATATACAAAATAATTTGAAAAATTAATTCTTTTAAGATTGTTCTATTTATAAAGCGAGTTTTCTTTCCTCATTGACTTTAACATTCTTCAAAATGAATGACAACCCTCGTAAAAATAATTTAAATTTATAATATAATACATATTAAAAAATATAAATAATCCTACCATGTGAAATACAACAACAAAAAATATATAATAATATTACACTATTGTGTTATCTTTACACTAACTTTTATGTTTGTATCTTTCACATCTGCTTTATCTTTCCATCTTCTGTTACTATACTCTTCATGGTTGTATCTTCTTTCTTTTTTATAGTTACTCTATCTTCTTCATAAAATATCTATCTTCTTCATAAAAGAGTTCACATAAAGGATCCGTAATACCTAAAAGACGAAAAAGAAATAGTTAGTTATATAAGAAGATGTAAACAAAACCAAAATAAAAGAGTTCACATAAAGAATCCGTAATACCTAAAAGACGAAAAAGAAATAGTTAGTTATATAAGAAGATGTAAACAAAACCAAAATTATTTAAAGACAAAATAAATCACATCACCGTATAGAAAGACGAAAAGAAAAAAAAACTATACTTTACCTCGATAATGATTTCTAGATCTAGGGTAAGATATATTTATAATAACTTAGGAAATTTAAAATAGAAAATATAATAACATGATATTTCAAAGTGGAAAATATATTTATATTTGATAAAAAAAATTATATTTTGTTAGTCAAAATTAATTTAATACATAAAGATTTTTTTAGTATTGGCACGCGTAGTCATATGAATTCACCGCTTGTCAATTCTTCATTGATCCAATGCAAAAAGAGCGGGAAAAACAACGATTATTATATATATAAAGATATTTATTTTTTGACCATACCCGTGACGGACGGGCCGATCACGGTCACGGGCTGGATTTTGACAGTACTAGAGGATAGTGGTGATGATGTGAATGAAAGAGGCGATAGGATGAATGGAGAGTGCGATGATGATTACTTGAGTGATTGAAAAAAGAAGATGACATCGGAACAACGCAACCTAGTAGAATGTATTAATTATGTATTATGTATTCTATTAATTGTGAACTATAATCAAAGTTTGGTAATTATTGAATAAGCTTAATAGTATGTAATTTATGTACGTAGCTACTTTTCATACATAATGTGAACTATAATCAATATTTGTTAATTGTGAACTATAATCAAAGACTGTGAGTAGGCATGCTTTTCTTCACTAAAGTCCCTATCTCAAATGATTAGTCCAAATTTTGCTACTTTTCAGCTCAATTTCCTTGTTATCCTATAACAATTCATACAAAAATACTCTAAAATATATCTTAAAAATAAGGTAAAATTTGTACTTATCAGCTGTGTTAGGCCTAAGCTGTTATAAATATCCTCGTTTGAGCAACTATGAACGACAATCACATCTGTGAATAGGCCTACTCACAGTCTATGATCGGCGCTCAAAGGTCATAAATATGTCTCGTATGGGCTGTCCTAGACCTAAGCTATATAACTATCCCCGTTTGAGCAATTGTGAACGACAATCACGACTATGAATAGGCCTACTCACAGTCTGTGATTGGCGCTCACAAGTGACAAATGCTCCTCAAATTGTCATTATATGGGCATTGAGGGTCGTTTGTCACTTAAAAGTTCTAAACTAGGAGTCTTGGATAAGTTTGGAACACTTTTGTTTGGACTTGGTATTGAGATTAAAGTATTTAATCCACCCAAGTGGATAAGTACTCATGTTTTACTCTACCTAGGATAGCGGTCGATTTTTGAATATTTTGAAATGTCAATTTTACTTTAAATTACGCCTAATGGGGTTGAATAACCATGCATAGAGCGGTTATCGATCCTATTTGGACATCTTTGAACGTTAATTGAAGCCTGTGAATAGACCTATTCACAGTTTGTGATCGGCGCTCATAGGTGATAAATGTTCCTTAAATGGTCACCATATGCCTCATATTGCCTCCTTTAAGGTAATCAGGCCCATTAATTGACTTGAAATGACATAATATGAATGTTGACATCATTTGATAATGTTTTGGTAGGACTTGATTTTGTGCCTTATCCACTTGATCCTCTTACTTGTCTAATTGCTCATGGTTCTACCAAGCCATTAGGCCAATTTTTGATAGGCAGGAAAGATGAATTTTACTTCACATTATGACTATTAGGATTGGATAATCGTGCCTTGGCTAATTCCCTACCTCTTTGAAGCAAATGTGATCATTGATCACAAACTGTGAGTAAGGGTCACAGTTTGTGAGCACTGATCACAATGCCCTCATATGACTCATATGAGCTCACTAAAGGCAATTAGGAGCCTCATTTGACTTGAAATGATATAATATGGATTGTGATAGCGTTTCATAATGTTTTTATAATACTTGATGTGTTGTGCAAACCACTTGATCATCTTACTTGTCTAATTGCTCATGGTTTAAGCTACTAGGTCATTAGGCCAATTTTTGATAGGTAGAAAGCTGAATTTTACTTCACATTACGATTATTAAGATTGGATAATCGTGCCTTGGCTAATTCCCTAACTCTTTGAAGCAAATGTGATCATTGATCACAAACTGTGAGTAAGGGTCAAAATTTGTGAGCACTGATCACAATGCCCTCATATGATTCATATGGGCTCACTAAAGGCAATTAGGAGCCTGATTTGACTTGAAATAACATAATATGGATTGTGATAGTGTTTCATAATGTTTTTATAATACTTGAAGAATTCCTCTTCTTCCCTTTTCCATCCACCTTCTTCAATAAGTAGGTAAAATCACTAATGTCTCACCTTGTGTACCAATAATTTAATTCCAAGTTCTCACCCAACATGTGGCTGTTTATGAAGTGGTGGTCCATATGCCACCTTAACATGAACACATGTAAACAAATTTGGGTAAGCAAAAACATAATTGTGATTATATTTCACAACCTGTGAATACTTGTTCACAGACTGTGATTTATATTCACATCAATCACAGTTCACAATTCATATCATTCACAGTTCACAATTCACATCAAAATCCCATGATAATTCCAGCATCTAAAAAAGATCTAACAGCTTCCTTCACTCTAATTCAAATCGGGTCTTTAATCCCAACATCATCTATCAATGTATAACTGCCTTCAGGAATGCTATCTGTGTTGGCTTTGGATTCCATATTCATATATGCTAAGCACAAAGTCCTTAAAGCTTCACAAACAAATCCATTCATGATCCTTGTGGTCTTCTTATTCTCTTCTTGTTGCACATTTCCAAAATGAATTATGATGCACTTTTATAGAATGCGCAAAACCCACATTTGTTTTGTAATGAAACCAGCACAGACATCTTCTTCTCAACAAAATTGAAAGGCTTCATCCTTGCTATTGCAAATTCTTACCTGTTAACCTTATAATCACCTCTTAGTAGCAAGCAAAATTCAAGCATTGTCTCAGTTGGAGTTCCTACGATTCTAGTCTGTCCATCTTTCCCTTTAACTACCTCGGACCAGTGTTTTGAAATATTGCCTGCACAAGACTATTGTGTCCTGCTTCACGAATTGCAGACTGCAATGTTTCAATATTATCAGTACCTTTAATTGCTTTTGTCTCATTGCAAATCTAGATCTTGTCAACGACCATATGGTTTGTAGTCATTATTCCGATTTTAAAAGTGAAGATACAACTAGCAGACCCTATAGTCTTACAAGCGGAAAGATGCCTTACCAATGCCTTATCGCTCATGAGTTTCTTCATCGCAAAGGCAAGACACGTCACTGCTAACGACAATCCTTCAGGCACTACAACAACAATAATAGTGACAACAATCGCAAAGTAATCAAACAATGTCACTGAAAAAAATCCTAACTACAATCATCGACAACATCAACATCAAAATACAAACTTTAATAGAGGGTGATTAGGGTAATTTCATTTTCAATTTATATTTCATTCTCAATTCTAAAATACATAATGAAATTTTTGTTAATAAAATTAAAAAAAAATGATAGAGTTGGAAATCAGGCCTATGAGATGAAAACAAACTTTTATAAAGTTTAGATTTGTATAAATTTAAAACCAGGCCTATTTTTGTATTTTAAACTTTCTTGGCCCATTTGGAGAAATTTTCACATAAAAAATTTATATTTCTTTTACTGTCATTTTTCAAGGTTCTTTTTCAAATTTGGCATTCTACTATTAAAAGATATGTTTTTTTTTTCCCAAAATTGTTAGTTCTAATTTGTTTAATATATTTCTTCCACGTAATAGTGATGCTTTGCAAAACCACAAAACAATTGGTGTTATTTTTAAATGTGATAATTTTCACTTTTAGGCCAATCTAGCATCAAAATCTTTATTTTAACCCAACATCAGAAATCTTTCCAAAGTAAACAATTATAATTATTATTTTTTTACAAATGAACCAAGTTTACTATTTTACCCTTGATATTAAAAAATAAAATAAAAATAAAATCTTAAAAATAGAAAAAATAAAAACAAATCAAAATTCCCAATCTACCCCTATGTTAACCGTTTGAATTGAAAAACATATCTCCTCCCTCTTTCACTACTCCGACATCCGGTCTCTCTTCCTTTCCACTCTTTACTTCTCCGGCAGAGACCCCATGTCCAACTTTCATTCCGTACAATGCCCCAATTCCGCAAATTTTATCTCCAATTCCGCCAAAAGATAAATTTATTAATAGTCCTTACACAATAGGAAAAATAATCCCCAATTGTATTGGAACCCTAACTTTTACAATCCTAATTCATCACGTTCTTGGAACACCAAATTCAACCTTGTTTGTCCCTTAACAATTCATAAGCATGTCCGCACGTGTCTCTCTAATATATTTCTGAAAATTCATCTTCCATCAAAACTCAAAGGTATGTTTTTAAAGTTTTTTTTATTCTTGAGCATGGTAGTTAGGGGTGGGAATAGGCCAGGCGGCCTTTCAGGGGCCTACGGCCTGGCCTATATAGGGCCTAGCCTATTTAATAAATAGGTTGAATTCGAACTTTTTCTAAAGCCTATTTAATTAAACAAAAGTGATAAATACCGCAAGCAAATTGATTAATACCGCATTTATTTTCCAATTATATCCTCAACATAATTAAAAATAAAAAATAGTTTTTTATTTTGATTGAAACTCTTTATTTCGTTCTCTCATCTCAACTGATTATTTTCTTTTCATGATTTAAACTTGTTCAATTTTTTTTATCGTCTCAGCTCAAATAATTTTTTTTTCATTATCTCAACCCGTTTATTTTATTTTTCAATTACATAATCATAGAAGACATGGATGGAAGTAACTATACCTTCGTATCATTATGTTTTATTCGAAGGGATTGTTAAATACCGCAACAAATTTATTAATACCTATCTGTCAACTCTATGGACATGCCAATGTTTCTCAAAACCCTAGAGGACAACTCTATGGACATGCCAATGTTTCTCAAAACCCTAGAGGAAGAGAGGGAAAATAAGGTGAGTGGACTCTTTTAAGAAGGAAAACTGTTTTTGTTTTTGGAATTCTTGAAGAATATTGGAGATAAGTTGTGGAGAAGAAATCAAATAAAAGGGTAAAAGTGGAATAATAGATGCGGTATTAATAAGTTTGTTGCGGTATTTAACAAACCCCTAATTAAATAGGCTAGGCTTAGACTTTATTAAAAGCCTTCAAAATTAAATAGGCTGGCCCATATATTATTAATATATATTTTTATTTATTAAATTTATTAGTAAATTTATTTATAAATTTAAGGCCCAATAGGTTGTTTATAAATATAAAGCCCATTATTTTTTTTATTAATACAAATAACTGTTAACAGGCTTTTAAATAGGCTTCCAGGCCTAACAGGCCTTTAAATAGATCAGGTCAGGCCTATAATTTAAGCCAATAATAGGCTTGTAGGCCAGGCTTAGGCCGGACTATTAGAATACAGGCCGAGCCTATTTAACCAAAAGCCTGGCCTGGCCTGGCCTATTCCCACCCCTAAAGGTAGTGTTAATGTTATAGTGTAGGGGTGTAGGGGTCTTGAATATATGATTTTAGAGTTCATGGTAACGTCAATATGGATATTGGATAGTGTTTGGAGTCAATTGTATGTTATAGGACTTCAATTTTACGAGTTAGGGTTGAAATTCACAATTTTACGTTTTCCAGCGATTTTCTGGGTTCCATCATTGGAAACTGTCCAAAATTATACCATTTCCCGGTGTCAATGCATGGAAATAGACCTGCATTTTTTTGTCAATGATTTCCAGGTATCGACACTGGGAAATAGGTCAAGTGAACTCCTATTTCCGGGTGTCCATACAAGGAAACTACTTTGATAGATTAATTTTTCTTACATTTAAATAATTTGTGTTTTCTTTTTTCAAAAATGGGTTTGAAAAAGACACTAGTGTACTTCAAGTTCGTTGTGGAGAGTGTAAAGATTTAGGGCATACCATTCGCACGTGCCCAAACAAACATATCAAAGTTCCGGATTTAAAGGAATCACCACAGAATTAAGATTTGACACAAGCAGCGAACCCCTTAGTTGAAAGCTCTCCCGGGGATATACCTTCCATCCGGAAGCTAACTCACCCCATTTTCCTTTACTTTAGATATATCACTTTTATAATGAGTTTGTTTGAGCATCGTTTATCAAATACTTTTTGTTGAATATGGTTTGGTTGTTGAATTTGGTTTGGCTGTAAGTATGATTTTGATTGCAGAAATTTATTTTGGAAAAATGAAATTACCATGAAAACAGTTTGTTTCCCTCTTTTAACATATGAAATTTGGACATATCTGTAATATTTTCCGGTACTTACACCGTGAAATTGGCTGACCAGGCTATAAATTTCAAGTCCTCCTGCACAGTATATGTATGTAAGTACATACACAGCATTTGGGAAGGGACAAAGGTGCAGTCGTTCGGCAGCACAATAGAAAAGGCAAGCCAAATCAGAAGGGAAGTCGCGTACTGTATTTTTGAGAACTCTACAGTTGAAAGGGAAGACACAGACAAGGAAGAGTGATCATAGTGGTTGAATTTGTAAATATTAGTGTGTTTATAACAATGTTTTGCTGTTAATATTATAGTAAATAACTTTGTTTTTCTTAAATTATTTTTTTTTTTTAAATGTTTTTTTGTTTTTATTACTATGTTTATTGAAAATTTTCTGATTACTTATGTTATATGTGCATCATTTATGTATGGGTGAAAATGAATTATAAATCGATAAGCAATGATATGTTTCCAAGTAAATGTACTGGGAAATGACAACCACATATAAGTGTTTACCGATGTTGAGATATGGAAATTGGAACTCAAAATGTAAGTTTCCATGTTAGCATACCGGGAAACTGAACCCAAATTTACCTATTACCCGATGTGTATGCATGGAAACAAGGCATGTGCTTTCTAAGATATATACCGGGAAATAGTTCATTTTGAGCATTGTTTCCCGATATTGAGGCATGGAAACTAGACCTCAACATGACAGTTTTCAGGTAATCATACCGGGAAACTGGACCTAAATTTACCTATTTTCCGGTGTTAAGGCATTAAAATAAGTCATTGGTTTCCTAAGATCTAGACCGGGAAACAATTCATTTTAGACAATGTTTCACGGTATGAGACCATGAAAATGACCATGTTATTATGTTATCTAGCTCTTAACATCGGGAAACGGAACAAAATTGACCTGTGTCTCAGTGTGCATCATTTATGTATGGGTGAAAATGAATTATAAATCGATAAGCAATAATATGTTTCCAAGTAAATGTACTGGGAAATGACAACCATATATAAGTGTTTACCGATGTTGAGATATGGAAAATGGAACTCAAAATGTAAGTTTCCATGTTAGCATACCGGGAAACTGGACCCAAATTTACCTATTTCCCGATGTGTATGCATGGAAACAAGGCATGTGCTTTCTAAGATATATACCGGAAAACAGTTCATTTTGAGCATTGTTTCCCGATGTTGAGGCATGGAAACTAGACCTCACAAATTTACCTATTTCCCAGTGTTAAGGCATGAAAATAAGTCATTGGTTTCCTAAGATCTATACCGGGAAACAATTCATTTTAGATAATGTTTCACGGTATGAGACCATGGAAATGACCATGTTAATATGTTATCCAGCTCTTAATACCGGGAAACAGAACAAAATTGACCTGTGTCTCAGTGTGGAGGCATGGAAATATGGCAATGGGTTTTCTAGGTACAAACTAGGACACAGTTCATTGTGAAAATGGTTTTCCTGCTTCCATGGTAAGATACCGGGATGTAGTAAATAATTAAACTATTTCCATGGTTTAGAACTAGGAAATGGTGAAACTATTTATATATTTCCGGGGTTTAGGAGAGGGAAACTACCGCTTTCATTTATATTTTCAAAAAATCAAAACCTAGAAATGAGTATAAAGCTCGGGACATTTCCTTCCATGAATACTGGAAAACGGATGTAAGATTGGGCTGTTTGCGGCCCTTAATACTGGAAAATCAATCAGAACTTTTATAAACCCATGATAGTCTGTTTCACTGCTTGCATACCGAGATCTAGGCAAACAAAAAATTAGTTCCCATAACGAGGAATCAGGAAATATATTGGCCTACTTCCGACCCTCCATACTGGGAAATGTATGTCAAATTGGCCTATTTCGAGCCCTTAATACCGGGATGTCATTAGAAACTTTTACAAACTTTAACATTATGTTTAACTTCCTGTATACCAGGATATATACAAAAATAACAATAGTTTCCGTCAATTGGAACAATGAAATATATTGGTCCATTTCCAGCCCTCCATACGGGGAAATGTATGTTAAATTGGCATATTTTTAGCCCTTATTATGGGAAAATCACAAAATTATTTATAAACTATAAATATGAACAAAATTTAGTAGAAATAAAATTATTTATTAACTAGGTAATATTCTCGCGCTTTGCGCGAGCTTAAATTTTATTTAATTTTTAAATATAATTATATGTTATAATTTAAAAATATTATAGTAAATAATAATAATTTTTGTTCAATTTGTAAATTAAAATATTTTATAATAAATTTAGTACTATTATAATTTTAAAAAATATATTATAGATAATATTATTTAAAAATATTTTACATATTGAATATTGATTAGTGAGATAAAATAAATATTAACACTAAAGTAACTTAAATATTATCAACTATTCATTTTCTACTTTATTATGATTACGATTTTGTACTAATTAAAATATTAAATTACAATATTAACTCATTCCATTTAATAGCTAAGGAATGTGAGTAGGTTTTGACTTTTTATTTTTCTTATATTATTAATTTATATTAATTAATTAATAATTAGTCGTTTGGTATTATTAAAATTAATTCGTCTATTATGAATAACAGTGTTAGTTATTTTAATATTAATATTATGTTGAACCTTATTACATTTATACATTTATTTGTTAATTCTTTACTTGACTTCGAGATATTTCTTATATATTCATAAGATATTAAGCTCAATTTATATATATTTATCTTTTAATATTATTTTGATTAGTATAAGTACTAATGGTTAACAATTAGTTATTTTATGAATATAGATTGATAATTTTTTTTACTCCCGTCTTTTTTTTTAAATAAAAATTCTAATGAGAAATTATTATAATAGTGTGCATATGCTTTTTATTTTGCTTTTATCTTAATGAATTATGAAAACTTAAAATATTCTGAAATTATATACATAACGGAAGATATAAAACTACAAAAAAAAAAAATTGTAAAAATTTATAGTACTTTGTCTTCATTTCATCAATATATACCATATTCGTACTAGATTCTATATTTTTTTTAACAAAAATATATATATATATATATTATTTAAAAGAATCTCACATCATACCTTCAAACTTTTACTAGTCAATCATCGTTCATTGTATTTCCTTGAGTGATTAAAAAAAAGTGAACTTCATTCATATAATATAATACAAAAACATGAAAGTGTGAATATATTTCTAAACACAAGTGTTAGGGATAGACAAAATAGAATAGCACCAACCAAAGTAGAAACAAACAACAAAGTAATGAAGGAGTAGAAAAAGAGACACAAGAGATTTAACGTGGTTCGGCAATGTGCCTACTCCTTCATTACTTGGATTATGGGTCAAGGTGAAGATATAATAGTGATCAAAGAAAGAAGATTCAGAAAAGTTGAGGTGATTCAAGTCAAGGTGGAGATTTGTTGGGATGCCTTGAATCGCAGCGGAAGCGTGGTGGGCCCATAACCTAGTCTGAAAGACTTGTAATCATTATTTCTCAATAGTTAAGTTGCTATCTTGGTGGAGTAGGCACATTGCCGAACCACATTAAATCTCTCGTGTCTCTTTCTATTTTCCATACTTTGTTGTTCTGTTTCTACTCTGGTTGGTGTTATTCTGTCTCCTCTATTCCTAACAACAAGATAGATTAAAATAAAAGCGAATACAACTAAATTAAATCTAAACATGAGAATAATTAAAATTTAAAACATTCACAATATAAATATATATATATATATATTTCTTTAGAGAAAAGAAGAAGAACAACAACTAAACATGTAGGAGATGAATCCAAAAACAACATATATGCACACTCAACTGACATATATGAACTCTCGAGGAAGAGACGAGAGAGATAAAGATAGTAACAAAAGAAATATAAGAGTATAATTATTTAATATGTGAATATATTTGAAGAAATGGACGTTTATATAGAGATGTTAATAAAAACGGTTACGAAAATGGAAAAACTAAAAGTTAATTAAATAAGAAGTTGGCTTTTCATTTAGTTTTTTTATTTACATTTATTTTACTTTTAATACATAATATATGCTTAATATATTTTTTTAATTTATATTTTGTAATGGCAAATGTGTAAATAATATAAAGATTGATGTCAAACTATTAGTAGAATGAAGCAATTTGAGACATGCCACATCATCGAATTTGGAACTCTTTTATATAAATATAATATAGATTAAATCTTAAATATTATTTAAGAGTATATAATGAAATATATAAAATTTAAAAATACATGTGTTAGTTTCTATGTCTATTTGATTAAAAAAAAAAAACAGATCTAAGTCCTAGTGTCTCTAATTGTTAATATATGTTTCATTTTTTATTTTCATTTGAAAAATTTTATTTAATATTAGTATGTTTGAATTTTTTTAGCAAATATTAATATATTTGTATAAAAAAATAAATATTTTTTAAAGTATATTTTTTATTATAAAATACATATATATATATATTTATAAGTTTTTTTACATAAATATATTATTTATTTATGTAAATTATAAAATTTTCTTAATTATATTAAGTTTATTTATTGATAATTGAGTGCAAATAATAATAAAAATAGTAAATTGCATTGACATCCCCTAAATGATGATTAATTATAGGCGGATACACATTTTGGTTTAATTGGCACTCAGCCGTCTTGACTGTTAGTTGACCGTTAGTTTGACTTTTAAAAAAAATAATCTATTTTACCCTTTTTTTTACATCATCATCATCATTTTTTAAATATATATATATATATTTTTAAATATAAATAAATACTATAAATATTCTTAAATATAAAAAAATTAATCATATTATTAAAAAAACTAAATAAATAAATATAAATTAAATTGCACTTCAATTTTTTTTAATTGTTGAAGTAATAATTTTAAAAAAAAAAGTTAGTATGTTAAATAGGAGTAGAATAGACTTTTCAAAAGGTTAACTAAGTAAAACTAACAGATCTTGATGGTCAATTGACAATTAAGTGGGTTGAATGTCAACTAAATCAATATATGTATCTAGGGGTGTCAGTGCAATGTACTCTAATAAAAAATCTTATTAATAAGCATGTATATATCATTTATGTGTGGCATAAGTGTAAATAATAATGAAAATTTAGTTTTATTATTAAGTATGAATATCATTAATTGTATGAGTGATATAAGTGTAAATAAAAGTAAAAGTTTAGCCCTATTATTAAATATGAATATAAGAATTCTAAGCGGCGGATTTTCTAACTCTTTTATTTATATACTAGTTAAAATTCTCACGCAAAGTGTGAAGTTAAGTTCTATTTAAATTAATTTTTAATATAATTATACATTATAATTTAATAAAATATAAATATTATTAACTTTTCATTTTTTAGTTTATATTAATAATTATACTATTGTATTAATTAAACTATTAGATTATAATATTAATTGCTTTCACCTAATAATTAGAGGATGTGAATAGTTAGGGAATATGAGTAGATTTTTATCTTATCTATTTTTTATATTATTAAATAATATTAATTAGCTAATAATTAATTATTTGATCTTATTAAAATTAATTCATTTATTTTGAATAATAGTGTCTAATAATAATAAGTTATTTGATATTATTAGTATTAGTGTAATCTTATTGTATTTATATATTCATTTGTAATTTTTTATTATTGAATTTCAAGATATTTATTGTATATTCATAACATATTAAGTGTATGTTTGGCAGGTAGATTTTTAAGTAGCGATTAGATTTTTCATTAGCGATTTGGAAATTTAACCGTTTGGAAGGAGCTTTTTGATTAGCGATTTCAAGAATGCTACTTCAAATAGCTTTCCACGAATTGCTAATCAAAAAGATCCTATTTTCCCTTATCAATTTATAAGTATTACTAAATTACCCTTAATAACATTAAAAGCTTTTAATTGTACTAAATTAGGTTAATTTTAATAATATTTTTTTATTAGATATGATTAAGAATCTTTAAATAATTTTTTTAAACTAGTCTATATTTCATTTATTTTTTAATTAGTTGATAACTAAAGGAAGGTTGGTTTTAAATTAAAAATCTTAAAAGAATTGTTTAAAAATAAATACTATTAGTAAGGTAAAAAAAATATATTGTATTATTTATGTAATTTTACATCTAACAGCTACTTCAACATCTTATTGTTATTACCGAACACGCATGTCAAATCGCTACTTTAACATCTAATTTAACAGCTAACAGCTAATCGCTACTTTAACAGCTAACTAAACATCTAATGTAACATTTAGTGCCAAACATACACCAAGGTCAATTTATATATATATATATATATTGTTTATCATTTAATTTATCTTCTAATATTATTTTGATTATTATAATTGTCTTTTACATTTTTACATTTTTTTTGCATTTATTATGAATGGTGCTCAATAATTTCTTTTAATTGTCTTTTTTATTTAAAAATTTAAATGTATATATGTTTTAAAAACATAGTAGCAATAATAATCAAATGAGCTAATATGTGTATATATTTTTTTTAACTTTTTGTTGGAATGAATTATGAAAACTTAAAATATTGTGAAAACATATACATAAGAGAAATATCACATCTACCCTAAAATTATAGAAATTTATTGTATTTTATTATTATTTTATCACTAAATTCCATCTCAATATTGAACTCAACTTTATATATATAATCCGCATTATATATTCACACTCAATTGATCATTCATTTCTCATTTTATTGAGTGATTAAAAAGAGAGAACGAAATTGATATGATAAACATCAAGTAGTGAATAGGAAAGAAAAAACAAACAATGATTTATTAAAATCATATAGAATAATCTAATAATTAAGCATAACACGTGAGAAAGAAACAAATCTAAATATAAGATAAAACAAAATAAGAGCGAATACAATTTAGTTGAATCAAAATAGGAGAACAATCCAAAATTAAAATATCCACAATACATATCCATACTAACTCAGATATATGAACTTCCATCATCATGACCGGAATGCAAATGATAGGAGAAGGAGATGAGAGAGATATAAATAGTAACAGAACAAAGGTAAGAGTTTCATTGTCTAATATGTGAAGATAGTAACAGAATAAAGGTAGTGAAAGAGTGAGAGGTTTATATAGAAATGTTAAGCAAAACCGTTTTAGAAGTGGAAAAGTAAAAGTTATTTATATGAGATGGTTGGTTTTTCACATTTAACTATTGTTATTTCCATTTATTTTATCTTTAATACTTAATACATACTTAATATTTTTAATGGCAATCTATATATATATATATATATATATATATAAAGCAAAATATGTTAGAAGTCATGTACTTCAAATGATCTCACAAGTTAACTATTGTTATTTCCATTTATTTTATCTTTAATACTTAATACATACTTAATATTTTTAATGGCAATCTATATATATATATATATAAAGCAAAATATGTTAGAAGTCATGTACTTCAAATGATCTCACAATGGAATACGTGGCACACACATGGTACCTCTTATCCAATCATATTCTACCACGTGCCATTGTCATCTTGTGTTCCTTCCGCTTCTCTCAGTTAGATCCATTCCTCTTCCATTTCTTATTATGGGTCATTACATCACTTTCTTTTCATTTTCACTCTCCCATCAATTATTAAATTCTTTTCTCTTCAATTATCCGATCATTTTCTCTTCATTGATCTGATTTCACATCAGCCACCAGCGTAACTGCTCTTTACTTTTCCACTCAATGTAACATGACGAGGTCAGTTCTTTATTGTTTTAATCGTCGACTCTGTTGTCTCAATACCCGCGAACCACCTCTCCATTCGTCTCCTCCGATGATTGTCGCCATCTCACCGCTGAAGACAACTCCGCCTATAGATCTAATCCGTTTCTCCTCTCTTCCTATGTCTCCTCTTAGTTTCTTCATTCAATTAAAGGTTCAATTATTCTTTAAATCTATAAATTTTCAGTTTTCCATTTATTTTGTCAATTTCTCTCGATAGCTATAAAGTCAACTCGATCGATGTCTGTTTGAAATATTATGTAGGTTCTTTTTGGTTAGATAGATCGTAAATTACAAGCCTTGATAGTTCTTTAGGGTGAGAAATTTATTGGATATGCTTGGTAGGGTGTGCCATTAGATTACTTAATTATGAATGTGTGTACTCAAATGAGAGATTGGTGGGTTTGATGTTGGTATATTGTCTGTTGTCGGTTTTTATGATTACTTTTGTTTTTGCCCTGTGGAATTAGATCTGTTTTGTTATTTCTATTTTTTCTGTTGTAGTAGGTGGTGTATATGATTGCTTTTGATTTTTGCATAAGGAATTTGATCAATTTCTGTACTTGTAGTTGTGTACTAATAGTCTCATCTTTAATGAGTTAGATGTTTATGCTTGATAGTTGGAACTGCTTTGTAAAGAGTGAAAATTTGTGGGAAGTAGGTAGGTAAGTGTCTGATACGACTAACACTAATAACAGAGATAAATCTGAAAATATGTCTGATATATTAGTGCAAAATGGATAACTTGTGCTAAGATTTCGAGAGTTTAGCACACATCTCCAGCCTAAGGCTCTTTGACAATATTAATAATCTTCTTTTCCTCTCCTAATGCAAACACCCAACTAATATATCTTAACCAATAACTTAACAGACTTCCTTATTAAAGATATCACAATAAACAAAGAGACACAACCTACAATAATAAATAAAGACATAATCCCAACTCAACCACCCAGACATAATTCACTGACTTGTCCTCCTAGTTTTACTCATCTTATATGTGTATTTAATAGGCGGTTTGCCACCAGCTGCATCAATACCCTCCCCAATAACATTCACCTTGTCCTCAAGGTGAAAATTCAGAAACTGGTTCAAAATTACTTCCATTGGTTCCCAAGTGCTATCTGCTTCAGACATACCCTCCCAGTGAATAAGAACCTCTTGCCCTTGCTGATGAAATACAGGTCGAACTCCTAATACTGCTGCTAGTTGGAGAGATAGTTCAAGTGTAGAACTAAGCTCTGTTGGCCAATTGGAAGGCTGGTGGTGTGGATTGAGAGCAGCTCGCAATTGAGATATGTGAAAAACTGGATGTATCTTCGAACTTTCTGGTAACTCCAACTCATATGCTACCTTTCCTATCCGCCGTAAATTTTGAACAGACCATAAAACCAAGGGGAAAACTTCTCATTAATCCGCTTAGCTAAAGACTTCTGTCTGTAGGGTGCCTATTTTAAATACACCATCTGCCCCACTTTGAATTCTAGGTCTCTTCGGTGCCTATCAGCCTTAATCTTCATGTGTTGTTGGACCTTTGTTAGATGATCTTTCAATTCATCTAACATTGCATCCCTGTCTTGTAAAAGCGGATCCACAGACGCAACTACAGTTTTGTGCACACCATATCGAATCAGCGAAGGAGGATCTCGACCATATACCACTTTAAAGGGAGACGTACCTAACGAAGAATGATGTGAGGAATTATAACAATATTCTGCCCAAGGTAACCATCTAGCCCGCTGCTTTGGTTTGTCTCTTGTGAAGCAACGTAGGTATGTCTCAATTGTCCGATTGACGACCTCTGTCTGTCCATCTGACTGCGGATGGTAGGCTGAACTGCGATGAAGTTTGGTCCCTTCAAGTCGAAACAATTCAGACCAAAATTGGCTAAGAAATACCTTGTCACGATCAGAGACAATTGACCGTGGAATCCCATGTAAACGCACCACTTCTTTAATGAAAGCGACAACCACAATATAAGCAGTAAATGAGTGTTTTAGTGGGATAAGATGTGCAAACTTACTAAGTCGATCGACGACGACTAAGATGGAGTCAAATCCTTCCAATTTTGGTAATCCTTCCACGAAATCCATTGAGAGGTCCTCCCAAATTTGATTAGGTATGGGCAGTGGTTGTAGGAGACTAGCTGGAGTTAAAGCCGAATACTTCTGTTGTTGGCAGATTGAGCACCTTGTAACATACACAGTAACATCACGCTTCATCCCATCCCAAAATAAATCTCATGACAGCCTCTTGTAAGTCTTCAACACTCCCCCATGCCTGTAGTGTGACTTTCATGTGCCTCCCTTATGAGCATAGGCACAAATTGGGATTGCTTGGTCAGAACTAGACGCCCATCATATAACAATTTATCGTGCATCACCTGGTAAGGTGGTTTAAAACCTAGATCACGCTTTAGCTCCTCCTTCAGTTTTTGTAGTTGTTCATCATTATCAAATTCCTTCAACAGTGTCTCAATATCAATTGAGTGTGAAACCCCCAAAGTATGCATTCCAATCGTCTCTCCTCTGCGAGAAAGCGCATCTGCAACTTTATTTTCCAAGTCAGGCTTATAAACAATCTTGAAATCATAACCAATAACTTCGATAACCATTTTTGATGTTCTTCACTCACCAGTCGTTGTTCCAAGAGAAATTTCAAACTCTGTTGGTCTGTCCTGACAAGGAATTGTTGTCCGAGCAAATAAGGTCTCCATTTTCGCACTGCTAACACGATTGCCATCAACTCATGTTCATAAACAGACTTTAATCGGGCTTTGGCAGATAATGATTAACTGAAGTACGCCACTGGCCGTTCGTTTTGCATTAACACTGCCCCTATCCCTGACCCAGATGCATCTGTTTCCACTATAAAAAGGTTGTGTGAAATCGGGTAAAGTCAACACTTGAACAGTACACATAGCCTCCTTTAATTGATTAAACGCACTAGTAGCCTTTGACAACCAACAAAAATTATCCTTTTTGAGAATATCAGTGAGAGGTGAAGCTATCTTTCCATAGTCTTTAACAAATTTTCTATAGTATCCCGTCAGCCCCAGAAAGCCCCTTAGGTCCTTAACTGTTTTATGGAGTGGCCATTCAACCATGGTTTGTATTTTTGATGAATCTGCAGACACGCCTGCAACTGAAATAACATGGCCCAAATACTCAACTTTTCCCTGACCAAAAGAGCACTTTTTCAAATTAACATATAATTGCTCTTTTATGAGTATTTCCATCACCTCCTTAATGTGCTCAATGTGTTCTGCAAGTGTGTGGCTACAGATGAGTATATCATCAAAGAATACCAACACATACTTTCTCAATTGCTCACTAAAAACACAATTCATCAGCGCTTGAAAAGTCGCTGGAGCTTTGGTGAGGCCAAAGGGCCTCACAAGAAATTCATAGTGTCCCTGGTGAGTCCTAAAAGCTGTCTTCTCCACATCTGTAGGCTCCATTCGGATTTGATGATATCCTGCTTTAAGATCTAACTTGGTGAATATGGTGGCTCTATGAAGCTCATCTAACAGTTCATCTATGATAGAAATAGGAAATCGATCCGTCACCGTGACTTTGTTAAGAGCTCGGTAATCAACACAAAACCTCCAACTGTTATCTTTCTTTCGAACCAACAGGACCGAGCTGGAATATAGACTAGAACTCGGCTGAATAATACCAGCAACTAGCATCTCACATACCAACTTTTCTATCTCATTCTTCTGGCTTTGTGGATATCTGTAAGGGCGTACATTTATCAGACCTGCTCATTCTTGTAATGTAATTTTGCGAGTTTGTTCTCTGAAAGGAGGAAGATATTTTGGAGTTTCAAAAATATCATTAAAGTCTGACAGCAATTGTTTAATGCTCATAGAGATCTGGTCAAACTTTTCTTCTTCCATGGGACCCACTATATTTAATTGAACATAAAACACTTCATCTTCATCTTCTAGTGTTTTAAGTAAGGTTTTTATTCCTACCAACGCATTTGACAGTTTTGGATCACCCTTCAATGTTACCCATCCACTCTCCCTTTTAAATATCATCGTCAAACGTGCCCAGTCAGTCACCACCTTCCCCAATGTTTGTAGCCATTTTATTCCCAAGATAACATCACAGCCGCCAAGTGACATAGGCAAATATTCCTCATTGATAGTAATGGTTTGCACCTGTAATGTTACCTGTTTACAGATTCCTTGCCCCTTCACTGTCACACCATTTCCCATGACCACGCCATACCCCTTTGTAGCCATTAGTTCCAATTTCAATTTCTCCATCAACTCTAATGACTTGAAATTGTGGGTTGCTCCAGAGTCGATAAGGCAAACTACGTCTACATCTCCAATCTTCCCCAAAACTTTCATTGTTTTTGGCATGGATAGTCCCATGACAGAACTAACAGTCAACTCCATGTTCTCATTCTCTTCGGGCTCCTCTTTCGCTTCACTTTCATGCTCTACCTCATCATCGAGAACTGCCATGACTTGTAATGCTTTGTTCTTGCACCGGTGCCCAGGTGAATACTTTTTGTTGCACTTAAAGCATAGACCTTTTTCTCTCTTTTCTTGTATTTCAGATGCTGTTAACCTTTTGAACACCGAACCCTTGTCTACGGGCTTGCCACTCAAGTGTGGATCCTCATTGCCTCTACCTTCCATTCCTCTATTAGTGCTCCCAAATTGATTATTTTGATACTGCTTCATCTTTTTATTTTTCTCTTCAATGCCTAAAGCAGTCTCAATTATCTCATTCAGACCCCTTGGTTTCAACAATAGCAACTCTGATTGAATATGTGGTTGAAGCCCTTTGATAAAAGTGCTGTTCAATACTTCTAACGGAAGTCCCTTACATGAAGCTGCTAGAGTCCAAAATCGTTTTCTATAATCTAAAACTGACCCTTCTTGGCGGACAGAGAGAAATCTTTGTACTAAACTTCCTTCATGTAATGGACGGAATTGTTTATAAATCATCCGTTTAAGTTCTCCCCAATCCATGAATTGTCCGGTGTCTTCAATAGCCCTAAACCAAGCTAAAGCCTCCTCATCGAAACTCATGGTAGCAATGTCAATCTTTTCCTGCTCAGTATATCTCCCAAGGTCAAAGAATCTTTCTGCCCGATTAATCCACCCATCGGGATCATCCCCTTTGAAGATTGGCATTTCCAGCCTCCTTGGTTTGATATCTCTCCTCCATTCCTGTCCTCGAAAACCTCGTTCTGGTTGGTATCCTCCACCCCAACCCCTTTCACCATGGCTAAACTGTTCTTCTCTTTCTCTTCTATCAGCATCAGACCATTCTTAATTTCTCAGCTCTCGTCCTCTCCGCTCTTCATTCCTTAAGGTATAGGTCTCACCTTCTACACTGCTATTTCCCTTGCGATCCCCCCTTCAACCTTATTGCGTAGGTTAGGAAAGGCAGCGATCAAACTTTCTAGCTTTTGATTAATTCCTTGTTGCTCTGACTGAGTTAACTCCCTCTCCATCCTTAGTTCTTCCCGAATCCCTTCTATATCTTTCTCTAAGGTTTTCATCTTCCCTTATTGTTTCTTGCCAGCCATATAATACTCCTAGCTCTAGCCTGCTCTGATACCAAATGATACGACTAACACTAATAACATAGATAAATCTGAAAATATGTCTGATATATTAGTGCAAAATGGATAACTTGTGCTAAGGTTTGTGAGAGTTTAGCACACCTCACCAGCCTAAGGCTCTTTGACAATATTAATAATCTTCTTTTCCTCTCCTAAGGCAAACACCCAACTAATATATCTTAACCAGTAACTGAACAGACTTCCTTATTAAAGATATCACAGTAAGCAAAGAGACACAACCTACAATAATAAATAAAGACATAATCCCAACTCAACCACCCAGACATAATTCACTGACTTGTCCTCCTAGTTTTACTCCTCTTGTATGTGTATTTTTAATAGGCGGTTTACCACCAGCCGTATTAGTGTAATGTTTATCTAATGTTGGTTTTGTATTATGGACCAGAAGTGGCAGTGATCCAGTTGAAGAGACTTGATCAGGAGTGAAACTGAAATGTGTAATATTGTGTCCACATTGTATGGAGAGAGGATTAAGTTCTGGTGATATGATGTCTGATGGATCCAAACACAGATTATAGGATTCGAACTTATGTGAAGAATCTATTACTGACTTAGTAGTTTTTTTTTTTAAAGAAGAGTAGCAAGAATTAAGTTCTGTCAGTAGTGGAAAAGTATGCAGTTAATTTCTTTTAGGATCACACTTGTGAGCTGGGACATGATGAAAAAATATTCTTTTAGGATGAGAATATGCGTTTGTTTTCTATGATTATAGTGCCATGCTTGACCTACTAGATGTCTATTTTTGTTTTGATGATTGTAATTAAATGCATGAATTAGTTGATATCTATTTTATAATTCTCATAACATATTTGTATGTGGATGGCAAGATGAGAGTCAACATTCAGTTACATTCTATTGAAGTTTCTGGATTCGAAAGGAATTGAATTGGTGCAGTGGGAGAATTGGGCGAGGAACTAGCAAGTCAGTTGGTTCTGACTTGGTTGGGAAGTTTTCATTTCTTCAGGTACATGGCAGCATTAGTTGCTTATGTTATCAAACACTATGAGATTATATGATATCTTCTTCTCTTTCTGTCACTTTTCCCCTCCACTAATTTAGGATGCTTTTGACAGTATATAGTGTTTGCTAAGATGTTGCTGGTGAAGTTGAAAGATAAGTTGTTTGAATCAAGCTTCGGATGCTCCGATGAGAAAAGGTAAAATAGGTATGGGTTGATTTTATATTTAATTATTTTTTCCAATGATGTTGAACGTGTTAGGAAGCTGATTATTTGTTTGTGTACATGTTTATGCAGAACTTGGTCTTCTTTTTTGATGATCTTTTGTTGTTTGTGTTTGATAATTTTTGTTGATTGTGTTTTTATTGGTAGTATAGGGTACTGTCAAATGGTTATGAGTTGATTTTGTATTTAATTTTTTTTCATTGATGGTGAAACCATAAGGTCTAATTTCATCTCGGTTTCGGCGATTGATGAAGTTCAAATTGAGAAAGACAGTTTACTTGATCAAGCTTTGGATGCTTTGTATAAGAAAAGGTAAAATGGTATGGGTTGATTTTGTGATTAATTGTTTTTTTTTCATTGATATTGAACACAATTTCCGATAAAATCTTTTTTTGTTACTTTATATTAGTTCACCAAATAGCAAATTAGATGACAAATCTAGCATTTGGATTGAATTCCCATTTTACTTAATGCTCTGATTGCTATTATAACAAATGCTCAACTTTTGACCATTCTATAAAATATATGCATTTAGTGTTATCAAATAGGTGATAATAGACTTGTGCTGGGTATTCAAGTCGGTTTTCATTATAATTCATTCAAGCATAGTGGTGGTGAAGAAGAACGTGAACCAGAGCCTGTGCGAGAATATACCCCAGCTGGACGAGCTCTGAAGGCAAATTAGTAAGTCTCTTTTTCCTTTATCGCTGAATTATTAAAGTAGTTATAAATTAATTACTTGGCAAAAAGGATGATGAATGATCACATGGAATGGAGGAATTGTTGGGGAATAAGAAACAAGAAATTGAAATAGTTGTTTTCTATAACTACCAGATTCATTTTGTTGATTTTGCGGAACACTAAATAGTAGCTTACCTTTGAAAGCAGGTGAATGTGTACATTACAAATAAATAAAATAAGGTAGTTTCATTTAATATAAGTAAATATAATATTTGATATTCAAATGTTTAAACATCATGCTCTTGATTTTTCTTTTGTATATTTTTGTTGGACAGTACTAGGCTCCCTGCCAGACAAAAAGAACGGTTCGTGAGAAGAAATATGCGTGAAGAATCTCATCCTAAGGAGGTAACACCTGGCCCTAAGTAAAATGCTCAATATCTAGGTAGTGACAAAGATGGTGTTCCAATTACCGAATTGGTTCCTGAAGGTAAAAAAAAGTCTTCCATTATTGACTTGGAGGATGAAAAATTTCCTCACCCATCAGATGTACAGAAGGGCAAGTTATCAAAACATAAATGAGCAGCCACTTAGATCTTAAAGTCAACTTTCTTGACCGAGGCTCTCCGAATATCACCCTTCCAGTCAGCATTGTCATGATGGAATGGACAATTCAAGCTTTCTTCCTGCCAATAATCTGTTACCGGTTTTGGGATCATGTGCTCTAAATGCGAAAAAAGCAGAGTCTTGACAAAGAAGCTATTCAAGATCCAATGGTAGACATAATAGACGAGCTTCTAGACCCAAATTTCCATTCAGTCTAAGTGTTTTGAGTTGATATATTTCACGGTTCTAATTACATACCATTTTCGTAATGCAGACTGATCAGGGGTTCATTTTGAATGTAGTAATCCAAGTTTGCTTGCAATACAAAATTCCTGGTGAAGCTATTTTAGTGTTTGTTAAAATGGTTTGTTTTGATTTTAGGGTTAATAGGCTTACGTTTACAGGGGTGTTTAAAGCGTGTGGTTTGGTTAATGTGGTGGAGGAAGATGTTGATGGCATGAAAATTGACTGAAGAAATTTATGTTGTGCTGAGTATATGAAAACTCAACAGATATTTAGAATTCACAGTAATCAATCAAAATTCCTATCTATCAATGTCTAATGTAGTATTTTAGATATCGTCTCCACAGGGGTTGTAAGCTAAGAAGCATGATTGAGACTAAAATTTAAACTGAATTGCTAAAAGAATCTTTATACAAAATGAATCATAAGAATCATGGAATTGATGTGAAGTAAAAGTTACTAATGACATTCATTCAATGAAAACTCAAGTCAGCACTCTATTCTGCAATTGATCTTAACAATGAATAAACTTATTTGCTAGATCTGTTGTCAATTAACTTATCATGCAATTTTCATCTTAAATCACAGATTTACCTTCTAGATCATCATCAGTGATCTGTTAAAAGATCTCTCAATTCAATTTAACAGATCTCAATTATATAGTTGCATATATCTCTATACTACAGCCTATAAAATTGATAAGCATAATCTATAGAAAAATAGATCCGTAGTCTATCTCTAGTACTACGATCCTCTGTTCTCTGATCTGAAACCTAATCGCCATCTCTGGTCTAAATCAAATCTCTGATTAACAATATTACGTAACTCTCGTTCTTGTCATTCAATTAGCTCTTGAAATCCAGTAGATCTAGCTATAATTGAACAAGAAACATTGCAATTGAAATGATAATCAACATCAGGATTCAATAAATCAACAGAGCTTTTAGCTAGCACATCTACTTCAATATATCCAATTAAGTACAGAAATCATCATCGACATGCTCAAGATCTAAATCGTACCAAGGAAGATTGAAGCTAGACTCTGTCACAGTTGTTGCTTCACAATCTTCAAGCTAAATCTCGATGATCAACTGAAATAGAGTACAAAACTTCTTCAAGAAACTTCTCTAAAGATGTTGAATAAAGCGTATAGAAGAATCTAGAATTTCTCTTAAAGTATAACAGAATGTCAACAGTGCAAATCAATCGTCTAAACTGTTTTTCTCTAAAAAACTTCACACTAATTACTCCATCTGAGCACCTATTTATAAAGTTTGGCTCAGTGGCAATTTTGAAATAAAATCAACAAAGAAACATAAATTGGCGAAGTAACATTTTTCTCCATTTATGTTGCCTGTTCCTTCGCCTGAATCAAACGACTTCTTCACATCTCGCTTGTCTTGATCGCCAAGCTGTCAATCTTTCTAGGCGAAATATCCTTAATGTTGCCACAGTACGTCGCCTGATGCTCAGACGGGTTGATAATCTTCGCCAAAACACTCTTCCAGTTAAGTTCTTCTAGGCGATGTCTCATCAAATGTCGCTTGTTGTAATCCTTAGATTTGGCGACATTTCTTCTTTATTAGCTCAGCCATCGCCTCAAGATAGGCGAAGTTCAATCTTCATCACCTTAATTTCTATCAAGATGGTGATATATAAAGGCGAGGATTTTCTGATTTGCCTTTCCTGCTTTACTCTTCGAGGCGAAATCTTCTTTATATCGCCTGCTGCATCGCCCTTCACTCCAAATCATGGCGAGGTCGTCAGGTGAATTCTTTTCTTAGCAACATCATTTCGTCAGTTTGCTGACTTTGGATGAAATTCTAATTTGGTCCTTCTTTCTTCTGAATTTGCATGTTTTAGCCTCTTTTCCACAACTTTTCATCCAAGACCCTGTCTCAACAATAATAGCCTAGAATTAGTAGAAATGTATTCAATATCTCATCATTTAACCTGAATTTCATTTTATTCAAGCTCATAAAGTATGCTAAAACATAGGTAAATTCTAGACTTATCAATTACCCCCAACTTAGCCTTTTGCTTGTCCTCAAGCAAACTGACTAAAAATCTATTGAGACAGCAATCAGTGCAAACTTATAACATAATTCAAAGCAATCCATCTAATATGTTTTGAAAAATCTCCAAACAGTGACCAGCTCTTCTTACGAAATTTCCAATCAACTAATTCAAAACTGGTCATTTTCTTCATGTGGAAAAGTATATGAGAAGATCCAAGTATTTGAGTTTTGAAACTACTTCCTCACTGTAGTCTCTCATAAGTGTTTGATCTCTCAGATTCCTAAAGGTTACTCACTCAATACACTAGTCACTTTAAGAATCAGAGTTACGTACCAAAGCAAATGTGATTCTAGTGTTTCACAAGCACGTATGAAGAAAATTTTAAGAACCTCACGAACATTGAACTTCACTCAGACACTGTACAGCACTTATAGGTTCCTAGGTTAAGTACTGCCTTTTTGTCTGTCTTAGAATCTCTGATTAGTATATATAGGGAAAATGGGCTCAAGTTAGCTTATGAAAGAAAGGAATTTCTTCAAGGAATCAAATTTTGGACATACCACTAAATTCATCTCAATCCCTCAATTCTTCACTCTTTAGTGTTTCCTCACTCTATGATACCTTATTCACATACTACTTTATTTATGAACACTGTTCATTTTCACTTATTTGTGTCTGTTCTTTTCTTTTCATTCATTCATTCATTTCATTTTTTTTTGAATATTCTGCTTTTAGCAGCTTCAGAAACACTTTTTAAGACAATCCTCACTTTCCATCTTTTCAATCCCAAATTTAATGGTAAGTCCAAAGGGTAGGATTGAGATTATATCTCTATCTTTATGGTTTGGACTGGATTAGGGACCAAAGAAAAGGTTATAATGAGAAATGGAAACAAAATGGTTTACCTCACAAGATATCAAGGTCTGGTTATATCAAGTAGGCAAAGGCTATTTAGTAGTTTCACTCACTGTCTCAAATTAGATCATTTTCCTTGGCAGATTAAAGACAGACTTTACCCGACCAATGCCATGTACACTTGAGGAATGTATGAGAAATTCAAAGCAAACCTATGAAGGTTCTGATTTCTATAGAATAAAATTTTCAGATAAATGTGTTTAATAAGGAAGAGAATAAAAATAACCCCTCTCGTGAAGAAAAAGGCACAACATTAAGCTCAAAACCTCACACTCCACCCAAGGTTTTCTCCACTCTTTCCTACTCATCAACTTATTCACAATTCAAAACTAACCTGAATCTTCATCAGTGTTCAAAGAAATTTGTCAAAAATTGGTCATCAAAACTGCTTGTTTTGAACACTTGTTTTACTGTTTGAAAACTCATTTTATTAAAAACTAAATCACTTTGAATTATGAGCAATGTAAGCTCAATCATGCACTCAGACCTAATATCCTAAGAAAATATTAAAACAAAATCTACAAGTAAAATCCAACTATAAAACTAAACATAAAGAACAGCAAATAAAATCAAACTATAAAACTAAACACAAAGAACAGCAACGTGATTGCTACCCCACACCCAACTTAAAAGAAAGCAGTGTCCTTAATGCTTAGGAGAACAAAAATGAATAGAAGGAGAGAAGGGAATGTATAAAATAATGAACTAGAGAGTTAGGTAAAGTACCTGAATGTCGCCATTATCAGATGATAAGTCGCCCCAATTAGAGTCAAGAAGAAAATTGGTTAGGCGAAATAAGACTAGGCGAGAAGAAAATGATCGCTAACCTTAGGCGAAATAACCAGGCGAAATAACCAGGCGAAATAACCAGGCGAAATAACCAGGCGAAATATAAGAGTCGCCAATTTAGAGTGACAAAGAGGAATACTATTATGGCGAAATACAGATCCTGCAGGCGAAATATTAGACAAGATAGAAAAATCGCCAAAAAGAGAAATCAAGAATTAGGCGAAATAAAAGATATATCGCCCCAATCATTCACCTGTACCATATGAAAGAACTTACCAACCAGGAGAGAAACAGAGATCTCGCCTCAGTCAAGGCGAACATTCTGGCGATTTGAGTTCTACCTCGCCTCAACACACTATTGCATTAAAATCCTTGCAGAATGATCTGTAAACTTCAAAAGCCAAAGTGAGAATTGATTACACAATCAATGTTTCCTCCTGTAGACACAACTCACTTTGTTTGGGGGAAAAGAACCCCCAACTTAAAATCTTAAAACCCTCTGTAACAGTTAAAACCAACAATCACATTACTCTTTTCAACTAAAAAACAATAAAGACACAAAAGTCATTCACATTACTCTTTATTGAAAATAAAAAAGAATCTAAAGATAAAGACAACAAAATTCACATTACTCTTTTCTAGAAAAAAATTCAAAACTGAAAAAAGGTTCAATTAATAAAGGTTGTAGACGAAATTAAAGTACAAAGCTAATCAACCTAAAAGTCCTCTAAACTAGTATCAGAACAACCCTTCTTAGACTTTATGATCAGCTTCTTTATTAATGGTCTAGAAGGTGCTGGAGATGAACTTGGAGGTGTACTAGTACCAGGAGATGGTACCCTCAAATTTAAGTGCTCCAAAACAGAAACTCGAACTTCAGCTTCAGTATCAGCAGCAGCACCAGTGGCCATTGGTCTAGTGACTCTCTTGGAAGAGCTTTCTTGATTTTTTTTTCTGCTTCTTCTTGTGTTGCCTAAGAGTAGACTGAATCTTCTCAACAGCTAGCATGAAATCTTAATCTTCACTAACTTCCTCAGATTCCAAAGCAAGAATCTTTCTTTTTCTTCCTACTGTAGGAGGATTCACTGGAATATAAGATCTGCTGATGAACTCTCTAACCTGCAGGAAAAAATCTGTTTTATGTTTATTTGGAATCACTAGAGTAGAACCCTTGTCCCTAGGGGATTTGTTAAACTTCCAATCCTAAACAAAAATAGAACTAATCTCTTTTGTCGAATTCTGAAAATCTAACGGTACTGCAGTTGATAGAGCTTCCAAGACAGAGCAATCCTCTTCATCATTGTCATCTCCAATAAAGACAGGAGCCAGAAAATGCGACCATTTCCGACTATTTCTCTCAGCAATCTCTTGGGCATATTCTTCATCTATTATTATATTGTCTTCACTACCCAAAGAACCACAAGCAGAACTATCATCGGATTCGGCTTCAGAACCATTTCCATTATCTTCAATGACCTGGTTGATGGACTCAGTATGACAGAAAGGTACTATAGCCATAGAGTCATCAGACTGTTCCATAGATTGGCTCTGAGAGAAAATTCCCATTCTTGACATATTTACTAATCTCTGAACCTCAGGGTGCAAAATGTTAAGTCTTGGAATGTATTCATCAGTGAGCTATGGTAGACTCTCAGTTGTACAACTCAAAAGCTTAAAATTATCAGGAACCTGACAAGTTGAAATGCATAGACTTTGAGTTATCTGATCTGCATTCATCTCTGACAGTTTTTCCTCGCTCTAGCGATCATCAACTTGTAATTGAGAACTTGATCCCTCACCATCTTCATGATTTGATACTGATAAACCTACAGCTTCAGCATAATAAGCCAATAATTTGCCTTGTTCTTGAATTGTTGCAGTATCAATCTCTTCATATGCTGAAGAATCAACATTCTCATCATCACCAAGCGTAGACTCCAATATGATGGATTTTCCTCAATCTACATGTCTTTCATCAGCCTCAGCAATTTGATTCACTACCACTTCTGATGCTAAATCTAGTTGTTTAATTACACTTTGTTGAACAACAACTTCTTCAAATGTCTGTGCAGGCATCTCAGGCTGACTATCCAATAGATCTTCTTGCTCAAACTGTAGATTCTCTTGATTGTCTATAGATTCCTCCACTCTTGATGGTTCTCTAATCGAATTATCAGCTGAGAATCTAGCAAAACCAGCTAGAAAGATTGATGGCGTGGTGGATGTATGTTATAAATAAGATAAAAACAAGTTAGATGTTTTTGGAAACAAACAAAACCCAATAGTTTTTGGAAATTAATAAAACCCTTGAATGTTTTTGGAAACAAGTAAAACCCAGGTGTTTAAACACTCAAATATTTTTCTTTCAAAATCTAATCCTTTACTTCATCTATTTCTTCCTTTAAATAGGAAGCATTACATTGAAAGTTTAAAGGAAATAAAACTGCCTACTATAAATGTAACTAAATAGGCATTAACAACAGCCATAATAAAAATGGAAATAAAGACAAGTTAGGATAACAAAAGTAACATAAAAGAACTTGAAAGGTCATTCTAGAAAGATCCAAATATGGGCTGAATATATGGATCAGATTTCACGGGTTAAGTTCTTCAGATTGGGCCTCTCTATAGTCACCAGTTATGAGGGCTTGAAACAGCCCAAATGGCTTAAAAAGAAACCCCATTTTCTGGTCATACCCAGCTGCTATTTCAGGTCCAATAATGCTTGGTTCTCCATCATCTCCCAAAGGTGCACAAAGGCCCATGTCCAAGGCATCTTGATAGGCTAGGCTAGATGGACCTCCATCATCCTCCCCTTCTTGAAAAGATTCCCCTTCGACAGAAATTTGCATGGTGTCCTCCTTATACTTAGCTAAGTCACTTACATTGAAAGTGTTGGAAACTTTATAAGTTGATGGTAATTCCACTTTGTAAGCATTCTGATTTACCCTCTTGATGATCTTGTAAGGACCTTCAGCCTTAGGCATAAGTTTGTTCTTTCTCTTAGAAGGGAATCATTCCTTCCTCAGATGAACCCACAACATATCACCTTCTTTAAACTCAACAACAGATTTTCGCTTGGCTTGCATCTTGTAGGCTTCATTCTTTTTCTCAATGTGGGCTTTGGCTATAGCATGGAGTTTGACAATCTCAGCAGCTCTATCTTCAGCCTTTAAGTTCGAAGGAATACTAGAATGTACGTTGCTCAAATCAAGAGGAACAGATGGATTAGCTCCATAAACTAATTCAAAAGGAGTAAAATTGGTAGTCTTACTCTTTGAACTGTTGTAAGCAAATTCAACATGAGCTAACAAAGTATCCCAATTCTTCACTTTTCCCTTCAGCAAACTTCTCAAAATATTGCCCAAGCTTCTGTTGACCACCTCGGTTTGTCCATCGGTCTGGGGATGGAAGGCAGTACTAAACTTCCAGGTAGTTCCTAACCTCGCCCACAAGTGTCTCCAAAAATGACTTAAGAATTTCACATCCCTGTCACTTACTATACTCCTTGGAACTCCATGAAGTCTAACAACATTTTCAAAGTACAAATTCAGAACATGAGATGCATCATTTGTTCTGTTACAAGCTATGAAATGGGCCATTTTTGAGCACCTGTCTACTACAACCATAATGGAATCATGGTTTCTTCTTGTCCTTGGCAAGCCAACAATGAAATCAATACTTACATCTTCCCATGGGGAGCTTGAAACTGGTAAAGGCATGTATGGTCCATGAGCTTGTGTAGTCATCTTGGACTGTTTGCAAGTATTACAGCCCTCAGCAAGTCTTGAAACCTCTTTCCACATTTTTGGCCAGTAGAAATTCCTACAAGCCAGTTCATAGGTTTTGTCTCTACCAAAGTGACCAGTTAGGCCTCCACCATGGACCTCCTTAAGAATCGCTTCCCTTAGAGAACTTTGAGGAACACAAACAGCATCAAGTTTGAAAAGATAGCCATCATGAATTGTGAAATCTCTAAAAGCACCATCTTCCCTAACCCTCTCCCAAATTTGACCGAAGTCCCCATCATTTTCATACAATGTCCTAATATCCTCAAATCCTATCACATGAGCATGCATGGTACTTAGAACTTCATATCTTCTAGACAAAGCATCAACCACAACATTGCTTGGACCATCCCTATACTTCACCACAAAATCAAAGGTTTGCAAGTATTCTACCCAGGATGCATGTCTTCTACTTAACTTGGCTCGGCTTTGTATGTATTTTAAGGCTTGATGATCAGTATATAGGATAAAAGAATTAGCCAACAAATATGCACTCCAATGTCTAAGAGCACGAATCAGAGCATAGAACTCAAGATCATAAGCAGAATATTTTCTCCTAGACTCATTCAACTTCTCGCTAAAAATGCAACGGGTTTTCCTTCTTGGCTCAAAACTGCCCATATTCCTACCCCACTAGCATCACACTCCAATTCAAAAGGCAAATTGAAATTAGGCAAAGCTAAAACAGGAGCTTTTGTCATAGCATTTTTTAATGTGTTAAAAGCAAGAGTGGCTTGAGGGGTCCATTTAAACATTCCCTTTTTCATGCAATCTGTTATAGGACTTGTTATAGTACTGAAACCCTTAATAAATCTCCTATAAAAAGAACAAAATCCATGAAAACTCCTGACTTGAAACAAATTACTTGGAATGGGCCAATCAACAATAGCCTTAACCTTTTCAGAATCCATACTTATCCCATATTTAGACACAACATACCCCAGAAAACTAATGGTGCTATCACAAAAATGACATTTCTTTATATTTGCATACAGTGATTCCCGGTCCAAAACCTCAAAAACAAGTCTCAAATGCATGCAGTGCTCATGTAAGCTAGAACTAAAAATAAGAATATCATCAAAGTGTACCACCACAAATTTTTTAAGGAATGGTTTAAGTACCTCATTCATGAGCCGCATAAAGGTAGAAGGTGAATTTGAAAGTCCCATTGGCATGACCAACCATTCATACAGCCCCGCATTAGTTTTGAAGGCTGTTTTCCACTCATCACCTTCTTTGACACGAATTTGGTAGAATCCATTTGCAAGATCAATTCTTGAGAATACTGAAGCTCCATGCAATCTGTCAAACATGTCATCAAGCCTTGGAATTGAAAATCTGTTCTTGATTGTGATCTTGTTAACAGCCCTTGAATCAATAACCATCCTCCACTTGCCATTCTTTTTCGGAACTACAAAGGCTGGAACAACGCATGGAGAGACACTTTC
Organism: Cardiospermum halicacabum; assembly: GCA_031304145.1. Classification (NCBI taxonomy): domain Eukaryota; kingdom Viridiplantae; phylum Streptophyta; class Magnoliopsida; order Sapindales; family Sapindaceae; genus Cardiospermum; species Cardiospermum halicacabum. The sequence goes on from CM062395.1 coordinate 8,605,245, forward strand.
TCTTATGAATCCTCTCTCTAATAGTTCATCAACCTGTTTTTGTAATTCATCACTCTCTTTAGGGCTCATTCTGTAGGATTGTTTGTGAGGAATTTGGGATCCCAGAACAAAACTGATCTCATGTTGTATAGTTCTTAGAGGAGGCAAACCTGTTGGTAAAGTGTTTGGAAAAACTCTTGGAAATTCATTGATAAGAGATTTTACCTCATTTGGCATAACATTCTTTGGCTTAGGTTCATCCTCTATATCAATTGGAATAAAGCTCGATAGCTCCTCCATGATTACACTTTTCTCATCATTGGACAATAATCCCACAACTCCAAGTTCTCCCTTCTTTTTCCTATTCTTTGGCAGCAAGGGTTTAAGTAAAATTTTCTTTCCTCCATGAAATAAAGAGTAAGTATTCGCCCTCCCTTGGTGGTGGACATCCCTGTCATACAACCATGGCCTTCCAAGAAGAAAATGACAAGCTGTCATAGGGATAACATGACAGTTCACCTCATCTTCATATTCTCCAATTGCAAAAGGAACTAGGCACTTCTTAGTGACCCTAATTTCATGCTTTGGATCCAACCAAGTCAACTTGTAAGGGGTATCAATTAGCTTAATTTTCAGTCCCAACTTAGATACCATCTCACTGGAGACAACATTCTCACAAGCACCACTATCAATAACAACTTCACATAATTTATTATTTGTCATACACCGAGAGTGAAAATTGGATTTCCTCCTCCAGTCCTCTACACTCTTTTCAAAGTTCAGAACTCGTATCATTACTAAACATTCCCCATCAAGCAAATTAGCATCACATACAAGGGCATCTCCCTCATCATCATGCAAATCAGAATCTATCCCAACAGATTCACTGTGGTATAATTCTTCCTCAATCTCCTCTATCTCTCTAATCGTCATAACTTTCCTCGTAGGACATTCAGATTGGAAGTGTCCATATCCTTGGCATTTGAAACATTTCAAAGTTTTTTTAGAGGTGCTTTTAGATGTTGGGACAGATTGGGTGTCTTTAGGTGTGTAGGAAGTGTTTTGTGTGTAAGAAAGGGTTTTTGGTGAGGCCGTTTTTATAGGTGAAGAACTGGAGCCACTAGAACTCTGTTTGTAAGGTGAGATGTAGGTGGAAGGTTGGTTGGTATTGGTTCTATTTTGGCGTGACTGTTTCAAACTTGCCTAACTTTTCAAGGCTAATCTTTTTAATTCGATGAGAGACTCATAAGGATAGAAACTTACAATATATTGGATGTTAAGACGTAAACCTTGAAGAAAATGCCCCATGATCAGCTTTTCAGTCTCCTCCACTTCACATTTTAGCAAAAACTCCTCAAATTCCATGGTGTACTGCTCCACAGTTTTGGTGCCCTGTTTGAGGCTCAACATCCACTCAATCATTTTCTGCTTGTAATACGGTGGTAAGAACACCACATCCATCTCCTCTTTCATCCTATACCACTATGTAATTTGAGGCCTTCCTTCCTTTATTCTTTGTTTTTGTAAATTTTCCCACCAAAGGGAAGCATACCCTTTCAATCTCATGGCTGCAAGTTTCAATTTCTTTGTCTCGGATACCTCCCTTAATTCAAAGGATCTCTCTATTGAATATACTCACTCAAGATAGGCATTAGCATCAATCTTCCCATGAAATTCCGGTAATTCAATTTTATAATTGAAAAACTCCTCTTGCCTCTCTCCACGTTGGGGTGGTGGCATTCTTCCACCTCGGCCAAATCCTCCAAGTCTTCTCCCTCGGCCTATAAAACCTCCATGGACAAGACGTTGATCATCTTCATTCTGTTCTTCGTCATCCAGATCCTCTTCATTAAGATTTCGGTTAATCAAAGGGGAATTCTGGACAAGTGTTTCCAAGGCCTCATTCTTGGCCTTAAGAGCCTCCATTTCTAGCCTTATTGCCGCAAATGCAGCGGATAAATCTTGATCTCCTGACATGATCTGATTTTTTTATATGATCCGAGCTCTGATACCAACTGATGGCGTGGTAGATGTATGTTATAAATAAGATAAAAACAAGTTGGATGTTTTTGGAAACAAACAAAACCCAATAGTTTTTGGAAACTAATAAAACCCTTGAATGTTTTTGGAAACAAGCAAAACCCAGGTGTTTAAACACTCAAATATTTTTCTTTCAAAATTTGATCCTTTACTTCATCTATTTCTTCCTTTAAATAGGAAGCATTACATTGAAAGTTTAAAGGAAATAAAACTGCCTACTATAAATGTAACTCAATAGGCATTAACAACAGCCATAATAAAAATGGAAATAAAGACAAGTTAGGATAACAAAAGTAACATAAAAGAACTTGAAAGGTCATTCTAGAAAGATCCAAATATGGGCTGAATATATGGATCAGATTTCATGGGTTAAGTTCTTCAGATTGGGCCTCTCTATAGTCACCAGTTATGAGGGCTTGAAACAGTCTAAATGGCTTTAAAAGAAACCCCATTTTCTGGTCATACCCAGCTGCTATTTCAGATCCAATAATGCTTTGTTCTCCATCATCTCCCAAAGGTGCACAAAGGCCCATGTCCAAGGCATCTTGATAGGCCAGGCTAGATGGACCTCCATGAAAGATGTTTTCCTTAGCCCAGTGCATCTCCCACATTTTGAGAAAATCCTGTGGAGTAGAAATGGATTTGAAGAATTCAGCAAGTTTTTCTTCAACCTTTTTATTGACCATTTCAGAGATCATGGCTTTAAGTTCCTTAGAGATTGGCTCATCCACTCTTTCATTCTTCCTTCCTGGACTCTGAGTAGGAGCTGAAGTCTGCACTGGTTTAGAAGCTACAGCAGGAGAATAGAACTTGTTCTTCTTAGAGCCTGATTTCTTGGCCTCCCTTAGGGCCTTCAACTCTAACACTTTCTCTACAACTTCGGTGCAAGTGGTTTCCTTACCACCTCTGCTTTCCCAAATCCTCAGCTCTAACTCTCTAGTGTGCGGTTTTGAATTAGCCAACCATACATCCTTCTTCCTACTCTTTACCCCATAAATTTCCAATAAACCAGTGATTAAGGAAGGGAAGTAGAGTGTTCTTTGTCTTTACTTTTCCTTTCTCATGCTGCATATCCTCTTTTGCAGTTCTGAGAAGATTAACTGGCCTAAATGTATGAATTTGCCTTGGTTAAAATCCCTCAGGAACCTCTTCTCATCAGCAGTAAAACGGCTTCCCTTGTTCCTAGGCATGACATTGTCTCTCAACCATGTTAAGCATATGGCTGTTTAAATGTCCAATTCACTAGCCAAGACATCCTTTTCAGATCCTTAAGTTGGATGCTGAAATCTCCTCAAACTTCTCAAGTCTTCCTCAGTTAGCTCTGAGGCTTCCATTCCTCTATCACCTTTATGAGTGGCCTCCATTAGTTCATAATAGCTGCAGATGACTCAGCTGATATATCCACTTGTTGGCCTCTGATTTCAAAAGGAGTGCCTAACTCCTCAGGAGCCTTATCATAAAACTCCTCCACAAGAGTAGCATTCACCTTCTTGGGCTGTGCCACACCCCTCTTCATAAACCAACTCCAAAGATATTTTCCAAATCTTTTATCTTCTAGTTCTTCTAATAAAATTCCATTCTCTTGCCTTCAAGTTGTCCTTTTGAGAAGGGCTCTTGATCTTAGATTTATCATTGGAAACCTTAGGTGAACTGGATGTCACCTTCTTCCCTTTAGTAATGGCTCCAAACACTGCTGCAGCTTGCATTTTAGCCAAAGCTAACTTATCAACTAAACTACTCCCCTTAATAGCAGTTGAAGTAGAAGGGGTCTTGGGAGTAGTTTCAACACTCTTCTTCTTACTTGAGCCAATCTGTACTCCTTTTTGCTTGCGAGACTTAGGTGAAGATGGAAGAATCACTCTGACTTGGTAGTTCTTCTCATCATAGATCTTCGGCTTGGCCGAAGTCTTTGCTTTCTTGCCCTTCTTAGATGGGCTAGGAGTAGTGTCGCTCTTTCTTTTGGCCATTATCTGCAATTTGTAACATATGTCAAAAGTTATAACCAGATATCAGATTGACAGAATTAAAACTCAGTAAAACAATAGCATTATAAATATTAAACAGTCTGACAGTATGTCGCAACATGGGTTCAGCATTTACAAAACACATTGAGCAATCAAAGCTTTAAACCATGTTTTACAGCTTAAAAACTAACAACTACTGTCAACAATGCAATCAATTATATTCACAGAAATGAAACACCTAACTAAAATCGTTCATGTTCATTGTAAAACCCACAGAGTTTCGACATTATTACCATTAAACAATTGCTCTATTAATACCCTAACAATCTCGACTAACATATCAACACAGATAAACCTAAGACAGCTAACAGCTTGTAATAAACTGAGATAGAAGAAAAGAAACATACCTTGTTTGTTTACTATGATGCAAGTCGATCGAAATGCCGAAACGAACTAAGAAAATTCGCGATTTAAGGTTTTCGAATAATTGAAAATTCAGAGAGCAAAGTAATGGCAACGGTAAAATCGAATTAGGTTTAATAAGATATTAGAAAATAGGTGCAATGATGAAAGGACTAGGCAGAAGGCGTAAAGTTATTGCCTCGCCCCGTGTCATACAACGGTAATAATTGCGTGCACTTATGTAAGTGGCAAAATGTTTTATGTCGCCTAAAGTGTAGGTGTGATAAAATTCAGAACTAGGCGAGAAAAAATAAACTCGCCTTAAGTGACCTCACTGGCGATATAAAGTGGCGACATATCGATTATTTCGCCTTCAGAAAGAGTTTCAGGCGAATGAATGAGGCGAATGAATGAGGCGAAAAGAAGCTATCTCGCCAAAAATATTTTCAAAAACAGGCGAGTTTCCAGGGGAAGAAATCACACTTCGCCAAATTAAACTTGTTTCCAGGCAAAGAGTTTTGGCACAATTAAAATTTAGCGCCAGAAAACATACCTGTTAGGCAAGATAAAATGACAATGTGTTGAATTCTCGCCTTACTCTTCTTGTCACTGGGCGATGTAACAAGACGAGATTTGTCATTCCTCGCCTTCGCAAAAGTAAAGTAGGCAAAGCTTTTGGCATGACTCTTCTTTCTCGTCTTCACCCAGGCGACCATGCATGGCGAAATCCCATATTTCGCCATATTCAAAATATCCATATAGGCGAAATGAAGTTACTCCTCACCAATAGGTAACAGCTTGGGCGAGTATTTTGGCAATAAGAATGACATCTCGCATTCTTCTTTAAACTTCTAGTCATCTGAAAACAACAATTCTTCTGCAAAACATGAACTTGGTTAGTTTAAAACTTACACAATTAATTGATCATAGCATAATTTTCCAAAAAGAATAATTGTGTAAGGAGTATGCTTTGTTTAAGGTCGTTAGCATCGACCAACGCAAGTTTGTCTTTGATTTTCCATTATATCTACAGGATCTGAGATGTAAAGGATATCTCTTGTCCTGTAGATGTCTCCCCCCAAATAATGCTTGAGTCTCTGTCCATTCACAACAAAAGAGTCTGAGGACTTGTTATCAAACAATTCAATAGCTCCATATAGGGAAACACTCTTTATTCTAAATGGTCCAGACCATCTAGACTTTAGTTTTCCTGGAAATAAGCTAAGTTTGGTATTATAGAGCAATACATATTGTCCAGGTTTGAACTCTCGTTTGACAATCTTCTTATCATGGTAATTTTTCACCTTCTGCTTGTACATCTCATGATTTTCATAAGCTTCGAGGGCCATTCATCCATCTCATCTAGTTGTAGAAGCCTCTGCTTTCCTACTTTTTCATAGTCCATATTCAAAAGTTTTACAGTCCAATACGACATGTGTTCCAACTCCACTGGCAAATGACATGACTTGTCATACACCATTCTAAATGGTGACATTCCAATAGAAGTTTTAAAAGCTGTTCTATAAGCCCACAGAGCATCATCTAACTTGAAGCTCCAATCTTTTCTGGACTCATTCACAGTCTTTTGCAGGATTTTCTTTAAATCTCTGTTTGAAACTTCCACTTGACAATTTGCTTGTGGATGATAAGCTATGGTAACTTTATGGATTACTCCATACTTCTTCAGAACCTTCTCCAATAGCTTATTGCAGAAGTGAGACCCTCCATCACAAATTAGTACCCTGGGTATGCCAAATCTAGTGAAGATATTCTTCTGAAGAAATTTCTCCACTACCTTTCCATCATTTGTAACACAAGCAACAACCTCTACCCAATTGGATACATAGTCAACTGCTACAAGTATATACTCATACTTGTTTGATGGAGGAAATGGTCCCATGAAATCAATACCCCAGACATCAAATAACTCCACCTCCAGGACATAATTTTGGGCCATTTCTTGCCTCTTGGAAATATTACCCATTCTTTGGCATCTATCACAGCTGGCCACAAAAGCATGTGCATCTTTGAATATTGATGGCCAATAGAAACCACATTCCAGAATTCTGGCTGGTGTTCTTGTTCTAGCAAAATGACCAGCATATTCTGAAGAATGATAGTGCTTGATGATGTCCAATGTTTCTTCATATGGGATGCAACGTCTTAACACTTGATCAACACATCTCCTAAACAGGTAAGGTTCATACCATATGTACCTCTTAACCTCATGAAGGAACCTTTTCTTCTGATGACTGTTTAAATCTTCAGGTAACACTTTACATGACAAATAGTTTGCATAGTCAGCATACCAGGGATAAAATGTAACCTCACAAAGGAAGAGTTGCTCATCTGGAAATTATTCATTGATGTCAACTTGAGCCTCCATATCCTTAATGTGCAGTCTAGAGAGGTGATTAGCTACTACATTTTCAGTGCCCTTTTTGTCTTTGATTTCTATGTCAAACTCCTGCAGCAAGAGCACCCATCTTATCAACCTAGGCTTAGACTCCTTCTTAGCAAATAAGTATCTCAATGCTGCATGATCAGTATGGATGATAATTTTAGACCCTAATATATATGATCTAAACTTATCCAATGCAAAGACTACTGCTAGTAATTCTTTCTCAGTGGTGGTGTAATTTCTCTGAGCCTCCACCAATGTTTTACTAGCATAGTAAATGACCCTGAATAGCCTCTCCTTTCTCCTTCCCAGCACTGCACCTACAACAAAGTCAGATGCATCACATATGATTTCAAATTCAGAATTTCAATCTGGTGGAATTATGACGGGTGCTGAGACAAGCTTTTCTTTAAGCTGCACAAAAGCTTTCAAACATTCATCAGTAAAATAAAATTTCTTTTCCTTCTCTAACAAAACACACAGGGGTGTAGCTATCTTTGAAAAACCTTAATAAAACGCCTGTAGAACCCAGCATGTCCTAAGAAACTTCTAATGCCTTTTACATTGGCAGGAGGAGGTAAATTGCTTATCACATCAATTTTTGCTCTTCTACTTCTAATCCCTTAGCAGACACCTTATGGCCTAAAACAATACCCTCTCTTACCATAAAATGACATTTTTCCCAGTTGAGGACTAGGTTAGTTTCCTCACATCTTCTAAGCACTTTCTCTAGATTATTCAAGCAATTGTTAAAACTGTCTCCTATAATGGAAAAATCATCCATGAAGACCTCTAGAAACTTACCTATGAAGTCAGTAAAGATGGCTAGCATACACCTTTGAAACGTTCCTGGTGCATTACACAGTTCAAATGGCATCCTATTATAAGCAAAGGTTCCAAAAGGACAAGTAAAAGTTGTTTTATGCTGATCACCAAGAGCAATGGGAATTTGGTTATATCCAGAATAACCATCCAGAAAACAAAAATAAGGGTGTCCTGCCAGCCTATCTAACATCTCATCTATGAAGGGAAGGGAAAAGTGATCCTTTCTAGTGGCATCATTCAACACTCTATAATCTATACACATACGCCAGCCTGTAACAGTTGTAGTAGGGATCAACTCATTCTTTATCACAGTAATCCCTCCCTTCTTTGGCACACACTGCACTGGACTAACCCATTCACTATCAGAAATTGGAAAAATAATACCTGCATGAAGGAGTTTCAGTACTTCCTTCTTCACAGCCTCCTTCATAGTTGGATTCAATCTTTTCTGAGGTTGGATCTTGGGTGTATGTTTGTCCTCCAAGATGATCTTGTGTGTACAGAAAGTAGGGTTGATTCCTTTAATATCTGCTATTGTCCATGCAATGGCTTTCTTGTGTTTCCTTTCCACTTGGAGGAGGCTTTCCTCTTGTTCATCTGTTAAGTCATTGGAAACCACAATAGGTAAACTAGAATCCTTAGAGTTAAGGAATGCATACCTGAGATGACTTAGAAGTGCCTTCAGTTCCAACTGTGGTGGTTTTTCAGTTGAGGGAAGCATTGGCTCGGCAGATGGTTGTATATCACTAATGTTGAGGACAAAATGAGAAGTCATGCATTCTAGCTCACCACTGTAAGCACTCTCCACTGGAATGTCCATATCCACATCATGATCAATACATTGTTCAGTGGATCAGAACTTCTCAATGCGAGAATTTTATCCATCAACTCTGTATCAGCTGCCAATTGTATACTCTTGACTTCATAAAAATTGTATGGAAATTTCAATGACTCCAAAAGACTAAATTTTGCTTCCTCTCCATTAACTCTGAGTGTGAGTTAACCATTTGCCACGTCTATCAATGCTCTTCCGGTTCTCTAAAATGGTGGACCAAGTAGCAAAGGTACATCTTTATCTACCTTCATGTCAAGCACTACAAAATCCATTATAAACATGAATTTGTTTACCGTGACTATCACATCTTCCACAACTCCCTTAGCATGAGTGAAAGACCTATCAGCAAGTTGCAACAAGACATTATCAAGTCTGAAATGCCCTATTTCCAACCTTTCATAGATGGCCAAAGGCATCAAGTTTATGCTAGCTCCCAAGTGTCACTTGTGCTTCCTCCTTGGATTTATCTTTAACCTTTGGGTTGGGCACAGTGTCACTTGGAAGTTCTCCTTGGGGTCTTTGGTTCAGAACTTGCATACGTTGCCCCATCTGAGTTTCCAAGTTCTTAATTGAAGTGGTATGATTGGTAAGAACAGCATCAGTCTTCTCCATGTACTTGATTAGAAGGTCCTCCATACTAGGCTTCTTCTGTCCCATCTGATACTGAGTCTGTCCTTACTGTTGGTAACCAGGTTGAGGATTTCTTTGGTAATAACCCTGATTTTGATAGGGTTGATTCCTCTGTTGATAGTATGCCTCTGCTGGTTTCCATAATTATTATTTACATAATTTACTTGTTCTGACTCCTCTAGCTCTTCTTCATCATCAGCAAGTGCTGTTTCCTGGGCATATTCTGCCAGAGTAGTTTTCTGTTTTTCAACAGCATTAACTGAAGTCTTCTTTGGATGGCCCTTATTAACTGACATATTGTCCATCTTCTTATTCAACAACGCTATCTGAGCAGATAATGCATTGAAAGACTCCAACTCATAAACTCCAGACTGCTTCTTGTTTGCAGCCTTTTCCCTTTCATTCCATCTAAAATCATTGTTTGCCAGCAATTCGATGAAGTCATGAGCGTCATCTGGCTCCTTATCCATTATTGATCCTCTAGCCGAGGAATCAATGTGCATTTTGATATGAGGAGGCATGGCACTATAAAATGTCATCACAATACTCCAAGATGCTATGCCACGGTGTGGACATCTTCTGATCAGCTCCTTAAACCTTTCCCAGCTTTCATATAATGACTCTCCATCCACATACTGGAAAGAAGAAATCATATTTCTCAGTTTCACCATCTTCATGGGAGGAAAGTAGCGGGCTAAAAACTTCCTAACTAGATCTTTCCAGCTATTGATACATCTTGGTGGCAATGAGTATAACTAGGAGTGAGCTTTGTTACTCAGTGAAAAGGGAAATAAGCAAAGTTTTACTGCATCCTCTGAAACTCCATTGTGTCGAAATGTACTTCACAGATGCAAAAATGTGTTAAGGTGCTGATTAGGATCCTCAGTGGCTCCTCCTCCTAACTTGTTCTGTTGAACCATTTGGATTAGTCCAGATCTCAACTCAAAGTTTTCAGTTGTTATCCCTAGTAAGTTGATGGCCTGTGGCATGCCATCAACTGGTGGGATGGAATATTGACGAAGAGTCATCCTCTCAGGATCTCCTCGTACATCATTATCATTATTTCTGTTGTAACGATCTCCAGACATTATTACTCTTGACTCAGTTCTCGCTGCTGATCTTGTTCGTGATCTGGATTGTCTAACAATTCTTTCAGGTTCAGGATCAAACTTCAAGTCTTGAGTACCTTTAGATCTTGTCTGCATACACTACACACTTGAACAAACAAATTTAAAACTGAAATAGAATTTAATAAATCATGTTAGCGCAGTTCAAAATAAATCTTAATCTTCAAAGAAACAATCCCCGACAATGGCACCAAGAAATTGATGGCATGAAAATTGACTGAAGAAATTTATGTTGTACTGAGTATATGAAAACTCAACTAATATTTAGAATTCACAGTAATCAATCAAAATTTCTATCTATCAATGTCTAATGTAGTATTTTAGATATTGTCTCCACAGGGATTGTAAGCTAAGAAGCATGATTGAGACTAAGATTTAAACTGAATTGCTAAAAGAATCTTTATACAAAATGAATCATAAGAATCATGGAATTGATGTGAAGTAAAAGTTACTAATGACATTCATTCAATGAAAACTCAAGTCAGCACTCTATTCTACAATTGATCTTAACAATGAATAAACTGATTTGCTAGATCTGTTGTCAATTAACTTCTCATGCAAGTTTCATCTTAAATCACAGATTTACCTTCTAGATCATCATTAGCGATCTGTTAAAAGATCTCTCAATTCAATTTAACAGATCTCAATTATATAGTTGCATATATCTCTATACTACAACCTATACAATTGATAAGCACTATCTGTAGAAAATAGATCCGTAGTCTATCTCTAGTACTACGATCCTCTGTTCTCAGATCTGAAACCTAATCGCCATCTCTGGTCTAAACCAAATCTCTGATTAACAATATTACGTAACTCTCGTTCCTATAATTCAATTAGCTCATGAAATCTAGTAGATCTGGCTATAATTGAACAAGAAACATTGCAATTGAAATGATAATCAACATCAGGATTCAACAAATAAACAAAGCTTTTAGCTAGCACATCTACTTCAGCATATCCAATCAAGTACAGAAATCATCATCGACATGCACAAGATCTAAATCTTACCAAGGAAGATTGAAGCTAGACTCTGTCACAGTTGTTGCTTCATAATCTTCAAGCTAAATCTCGATGATCAATAGAAACAAAGTACAAAACTTCTTCAAGAAACTTCTCTGAAGATGTTGAATGAAGCGTATAGAAGAATTTAGAATTTCTCTTAAAGTATAACAGAATGTCAAGAGTGCAAATCAATCGTCTAAACTGTTTTTCTCTAAAAAAACTTCACACTAATTACTCCATCAAAGCACCTATTTATAGAGTTTGGCTCAGTGGCAATTTTGAAATAAAATCAACAAAGAAACACAAATTAGCTAAGTAACATTTTTCTCCATTTATGTCGTCTGTTCCTTCGCCTGAATTAAAGGAATTCTTCATATCTCGCTTGTCTTGATTGCCAAGCTGTTAATCTTTTTAGACAAAATATCCTCAATGTTGCCACAGTACGTCGCCTGATGCTCAGGCTGGTTGATAATCTTCGCCAAAACACTCTTCCAGTTAAGATCTTCTAGGCGATGTCTCATCAAATGTCGCGTGTTATAATCCTTAGATTTTGCGACATTTCTTCTTTATCGCTTCAGCCATCGCCTCAAGATAGGCAAAGTTTAATCTTCATCGCCTTAATTTCTACCAAGATGGCGATATATAAAGGCGAGGATTTTCTGATTCGCCTTTCCTGCTTTACTCTTCGAGGCGAAATCTTCTTTATATCGCCTGCTGCATCGCCCTTCACTCCAAATCATGGCGAGGTCTTCAGGTGAATTCTTTTCTTAGCAACATCATTTTGCCAGTTTGCTGACTTTGGATGAAATTCTGATTTGGTCCTTCTTTCTTCTGAATTTGCACGTTTTAGCCTCTTTTCCACAACTTTTCATCCATGTCCCAGTCTCAACAATAATAGCGTAGAATTAGTAGAAATGTATTCAATATCTCATCATTTAAACTGAATTTCATTATATTCAAGCTCATAAAGTATGTTAAAACATAGGTAAATTTTAGACTTATCAGATGTACAGGTTCATGGGCATGTTAAATTTAGAGATTTCCATGTTAGAAGTTCTGTTATACAAATGTATGCTAAGTTTTCAGGTTTGATGGAGGGTAGGAGTTATGGGTTGTGATTTTGATGTGGTTTGTTTTAATGCTGGGATTGATGGGTATGTGTAATATGGTCCGATTGAATCTGCTTTGGAGTTGTTTGATTGTATGGAGAAGAGGAATTTAGGAGTTAAAATGTAGTAATAATTGGGTTGGGGAAGTTTGGGAGGTTTGTGGAAATTAAGAGAGTGTTAGATGAAATGTGTAAGTATATATATATATATACTTTTTATTTACTAGATGCATATAAATAATATGTTTTTTTATATTTATAAATAAGGGTTATTTCCAAAAAACCCCCACTTTTTCAAACGTTTCACTTTGAACCCCCGGTTTTGAAAAGTTTGGATAAACACCCTCAAAATCAAAACCACTAGTGGTTTTGGTATTTTTTTTTGAGTGGTTTTGGTATTTTATGAGTATTTTTTATTTTAGGAATTTCCGAATCTCCAAATTAAAGCATATAGAATTTCAAAACCACTCATAAAATACCAAAACCACTAGTGGTTTTGATTTTGGGGGTGGTTTTCCAAACTTTTCAAAACCGGGGCTTCAAAGTGAAACGTTTGAAAAAGTGGGGGTTTTTTGGAAATAACCCTTATAAATAAATAGTGAAATAATCTTTATTGTTGACAATTTTTTTTTTGTAAATTTTCTAATATCCTAAGAGAATAAGTAGAAAATATTTAATTGTATTTTTTTAATTTTATTTTTACCTATTTTAACTTTAAGTTAATATTTGTTTCATTTTTAATTATTATTAGATCAACTCTTCCATTTTTATTCAATTACTATAAAATTTAATTGCATTAAGAAATTAATTTTTTTTCATTTTTAATTGTTATTAGATTAACTCTTCCATTTTTATTCAATTACTATAAAATTTAATTGCATTCAGAAATTAATTTTTATTCTCAATTTATTAAAAATAAATTTTATGTAATAGTTATTATTTTATCACATAATATTAAATTTAATTGCTTTTACTTTGATTTAACTAAAAAAAAAAGTCAGGAATAATAATAATTATTATTATTATTATTTTATGTTTCTTGAATTTTTTGAATTGTTTTTTTAAAAATCGCTCTCTATCTTTTTCTATCACGTAAATTTTTGAAGTTTCAATTTAATAAGTAGAGAAAAAAAAACTAAAAAAATATTTTAATTTATTTTAAAAAAATTACCTAAAAATGCAAAATGTAAACAATTTTTTTAAAAATTTTTTCTTTACCTTTTAAATATAATTTATATAAATGTGCACTCCCGCGCAACGCGCAGGCATGTACCCTAGTTGTGTAAATAATATAAAAAATTATGTCAAATGTATAGATAGAATGAAGCAATTCTAGGCATGCAGCTCATTTATTACCAATCTACTCTATTTTTGTGATTATTTATATTTATACTCTCTTTATAACAAAACGCGAGGTCATTCATTTTGATACGAAACCCCTAGTTAGTTGCCCTAAAATGATGGGACATGCGTGTTGAGAAATGACATTCCGTGATCATAAAACACAGGGGCTTGCATTTTATGAAATCCGAAAATTGTGCACCTTTCGCTAATTTTAGTAATTGACTAAACTTGTTGTTTAAAGTTAACATTCATAATTTTATAAATTAATATATTAAAATATTTTATATTTGGAAAAATATATAAAATAAATATTTATAATTGGTTATTTTGAAGTTGAAACAATCATTTGATTAAAAAACTTTAGTAAATTTCATTGCTTAAGGAAACCAAATTACATCTAAATATAGTAAATATCATCACACACAAATTCAAATACTACAACACCCATTACAGAAAATAGTAACCATAAACATCAAGCATTTAAAATAATATAAATACGCTTAAAATTTCCGGTATGGATTTATTTATTCAGAAATCTATCCTTATTCGGACATGTATTGCGGAAATGACCTTGTTGGCGACAAAGCTGCATCTCTTGATTTAATTTTCCATCCTGGATATCCATGTCAGTTCGGATTCTTGATTTTTTGGACGACCTTTTTCTATTTGTTTCGTCTCTGGATCCAGAATAATTACAGCTCCATAGTATTCAGGCCAATCTTCTTCACCACCGATAAACAAAGTCTATAGCATATGTACTTCTTAAATTTTCAATGCGATACACATCAACCATATATGTAGCCTAATCTAGATTTTGCGAATCAATGGCAGCATAAGAATAGGCACATGGGTATCTATGAATTTGAAACATACCGCAAGTACATGTTCGATTGAGTAGGTTGATTATATACTTTTTTCTTCCCCCACTCTGATATTGAGTCATATATTGTACACTAGATATTCTTGTAATCTTCTTTAGGTAAGTGAAACTCTGATACTCTGTGACTTGGTCCGATTTTCTAACATTATCTTAAGTAAATGTTGTGACCAATAATGATTTGCTCTAGCTTGTGTATCTGCATCGACCCTCTACGATCAAACAACTCTGTTAAACGATAATATGTTAATATTACAAGCGCTGTAATTGGAAGATGACGTGTTCCTTTCAGCACGTTGTTAATACACTCTACTAGATTCGTGGTCATCTGACTAAATCGGTGATTTCCATCGTAATATTGTGTCCACTTTTCTAGAGGGACCCGATCTAGCCATGCTTTCCTTTCATTATCTTCAGCAGCTATTCCGTACCAATGTAGAAATTGTTTTTTATTTGCAGAATATGCTATTGTAGTTAAAAAAAATACGACGAGTTATATATAATTAGAAACGGATTGACATAAATTTATTATTGACATAATATTAGATATCATACCAGCATTTGTCATTGTTTTTCGCAACTGTACATCTTTAAATTGCTAGTGAACATTGGCTGCAAAATGGCGGATGCAAACTCTGTGCACAACATGATCTGGTACCCAT
The DNA here is from genome assembly GCA_031304145.1 of Cardiospermum halicacabum. Classification (NCBI taxonomy): domain Eukaryota; kingdom Viridiplantae; phylum Streptophyta; class Magnoliopsida; order Sapindales; family Sapindaceae; genus Cardiospermum; species Cardiospermum halicacabum. The sequence continues at coordinate 8,620,444 of CM062395.1, forward strand.
CCAATGTTAGTGCTTTACTAATGGAATCATGGTGATTAGATATAACGCATAAATTTTCCTGTGTACAGACATGCTCTTTTAGATTCTTAAGAAAGAATCTCCAAGAATTATCGTTCTCCGACTCTATAATGGAAAAAGCAAGAGGGGAAACATTGTTGTTACACTCTTGAGTTACAACTACTAAAAGAGTCCTATTATACCTTCCAAACAAGTGATTGCCATCTATTTGAACAATTGGTTTGCAGAATGGGAAACCTTGAACGCATGGACGAAAAGTTCAAAACACTCGCCCAAAGTATTTTGCTTGGTCGCACACGGTCCCATTTGCATAGTATGCCAATTTAACCTCCATATTGACCACAATACTAGGCATTGATTGTTGTATTTCTAATAACCATCTAGGTAAGGTAACTGTCCATATGAAGCATCCCAATCACCAAATATCTTCGTTATTACCTTCTGCTTTGCAATCTAGGCTTTCTTATATGTCGGCTGAAATTGAAACCTCTGGTCCACATCGAAGATTACTTGGGATATAGTGGTGGCAAGATTATCAGAAATAGTATGCATTATGGCAGAACATATGAAGTCAGAATCCAACTTTCGGTGGTCGACAGTCATAGCAACAACATTACAGGTGTGCGGTCCTTCATACTTGGTAATTCTCCACATATTAGTCTTCTAACCCTTCCTTGCACGAACCCTCCACTAACACCCATCATTTTTATACTTGCAAACTCCAGCATATTTTTGTGTCTCCGACTATTTCACTAAGAAGTCCACATTTTTTCCAAAGACAATAACTTTTTAGTGCAATAACTAAGGATTCTTTATTAGTAAAGGTCATACTTATTTCTATCTCTTGGTCCCCATCTTCTTGGTTGTACATTGACACAAAAGAGTTGTCATCATCCTCCAAATGTTCTTCTAAATTCAATCGGTGCATAAAAGGTGTTTCCGCGTAGTTCCTTTTTTTTCTAGGATATAGAGGTGCGGATATGAACACCAACATTACTGCCTAAATCATTGTTATTGTCAATTGTGATGTCAATATAATTTGAATCATCTTCCTCATCCTCTTAATCTTCTTCATTATATGTAAACCCTAAATGCATATGTAAATTAGTTAGATGACATATGATATCATGTAAAACAAAATTACATCACCTACGAAAGTACCTTGTTGTTCTTCTATATGCAGCATTGCATCAGTGACATCCTTATATGGGGCATTAGATTCAATTTCTTTTTCCATTGGCTGATGCGGACTAGAGATAGGGTGTATGTAATCTCTAAATCTAGGTTGATGAGATATCTGTCGATTTTGTATGTTCGAAGGTCCTGCTCCGGAGCCCCATTACCACCCGCTGCAAATTGTTCTCCAAAGTCACTTCTATCCACTACTTCAACTAGAACTTCTTGTAGAGAAAATATGTGATTGCCCTGTCATACCCATTAAACATATGTTGCATATCTTCATATGTTGGATCTTTAAGGCAAGTGTTGTCATACAAGATGTTGTATTACCCGTTGGCATGCGGTAAGTGATTTTCATGATCTGTTGGTCAGGGTGCAGCTGTAAAAGCTGGTGTATATGAAGTCCAAGATCATGTCTACTCCAAGATCTTCCAAACATGGTCATTTCTGGAGGATTATCTGACCAGAAATAAATTGAACCTCCATCTCTAATAACTTTTCCGTTGTAGTATATTATAGCCAGACAAGACATTTAGCAAATGCTTTTGGTGGTTACTAAGTTAAGTGATTGGATGAGAAAAATGGAAGAATTGGTTTACCTTTCGACAATGTCTCTCATTTTTATATTGGATGAAGTTACAACTTTCATGCCTAATTATGTCTTTCAATAGTACCACAACATCAGATTGGAAATGACCATAGGCACGTTTTGTTGACTTGTCGAAAAAAGTAATTAATTGAGAAGACTCAACACTCAAAGCCTGCTAAGACGCTGCAAAGCTAGTCGTATTTACCCATCATGATAAATAATAACTGAAAATATCAGATTGGAAACGACCATAGGCGCGTTTTGTTGACATGTCCAAAAAAGTAATTGATTGAGATGACTCAACACATAAAGAACTTGTGAAGATAGTCATACATAATTAAAGTTGCATCGATGTACATCAACTGTACCACAATGTGGGTTTGAGAAACGAATGCGATCATGTTTTGAAGGTGCTATTAAATTAAGTAAATATTTGAATGATAAGACATAATCCACACACAATCTAACAAGACATAGCGTCCAAAATAATTGAAGCATAAAAGACACGTCATGAGATGTGGTATATGTAAAGTGTCGACTTAAGTATGAACATTTAGATAACATAATATAATATTTTGCATATTAATATTTTAAATCAACGTATCCTTCTTGGAGCACGAAAGCAGACCTGTCTTTAGTGCGACAACTCTCCTCTATGAAGTGAAGATAAACATTGTCTTGTTTCTATGATTTCCTTTTTGATCTCTTCCTCTTCGAATAGAATAGTGCAAAGGATATGCATCTGATCATCTACTGTAAACCCTGATAGTAGATTCGGGTTCTCCTTTTGGTTTTGTATCCTAACTAATTGAACCTGCAATTGATTTTAACTTTGGATTCATTCTTTGTTTTTCGATCTCAATGTGCTCTGTCTTTGTTATCTCTTGATCCAGATCAAGGCTTGCAGAAGATGATGTTTCTCGCTAATAGAAAAAAAGATTAAAGCATATAAATCAAATAAAGCGAATACATTAAGTGGTGGTGGAGAGGAAAATAGTGTAGTCGGGTTAATATGTTGTGCAACGGGTCTAATAACGTGCACCGGAGGGCGAAATTGCAGATCATACGCTAGAGCATAAGCATCAGTGGAACACGGAACTAGGTGATAGAAAACCACCGTCTGGAAATATAAACTGAAGATAGCAGCTCTACCTGATCGGCAACCTGAAGAAGACTAGTAAATGTATTGATAGATGACGATGTGTCCAAGACCGCATCATCGAACAAGTCCTGTTCATAAAATAATTAAATTATATTCAAAAAACAACAATTCGGAGTTAATTACTTGTGAACTGAGGTATATACCTGCTCATCAAATTGTGTAACATCATCTAGCTGTCCTGTGGGAATATTTCAATATGAGGAATGTACACCTCTTTAGAGGTGTGCTCATCACATGGCCGACCCAAACCAACTGATCCTACATCACTAACATTGCTACCTCCACCACGACTACATCTAGACGATGCGCCGCCACCACCACTATGCCTAGAGGAGACGCCACAACCACCACTACACTTAGAAGACGCGCCCCATCACCTCGCCACCGTAGCCTGATTCCCCGCCATCGTAACCCAAAGGACTCCCACTCCCGCCACTGTAGCCCGATGGCCTGCCACCCTCACCACCGTAATCCCAAGGACCATCACTCCCGCCACCATAACCCAATGGCCCGCCATCTCCACCACCGTAACTTGATCGTCTGCCACCTCCGCCACCGTAACCCCGAAGGACTCCACTCCCACCACAATAACCCAATGGCCCGCCATCTCCACCACCGTAACTTGATCGTCTGCCACCTCCGCCACCGTAACCCCGAAGGACCTCCACTCCCACCACAATAACCCAATGGCCCGCCACCCCACCGGCGTAATCTGATGGACTCTCACTCCCTCCACCGTAACTCGATGGCCCGTCAACCCCACCACAATAACCCGATGGCCCGTCACCCCCGCTAACATAACCCAATGGATCCCCACTAGTGCCACCATACCTGAAAGATCCCTCACCCCCAATACCGGTGTGTGTATCATTGTCATCGTCATCATCATCACCGTTATCAGCAGCACCCTGATCATCACTACCACCCTGATCATGTATAGCACCACTACGTCCAATGGGAGTAGTCGCAGTGAAACACCGGCATATCCTATGTGCCATAAGCAGAGCTGAAAAAACCATATACTATCCTTGAACCTCCGCTGAAGGGTCTGCTTCTATAGGTATTTGTAGCTCGGTGTTGGCGGTAATGCTCATGTCACTATACGAAGTACATTGCTAGCACTGTGTCAATACCACATGTAATACGCTGCTGATGCTACATGGTACAGATGAGTGTCTAAGATCCATCTAGCTAGATAATGTGATCGTGAATGCGAAAGAGTGGTCCACCATGCTCTTTCCTGTCGCTAATCCACGCCGATCACCACCATGAGCATCATCTAAGCAAATCGGTGTCTGCGGTATATGTTGTGCATAGCCAAACTGACTCAGAACACGGTCTGCAGAGTGCCACTCCAAAAATGACATGCACAGTAAAGGAGTAGATGCACGCTAATTGTGTGATGTATGCTCATAGTCATACTGAATCAGGTTTTGGAACTCATAGTTGCAGTAGGGAGTCAACACAAACTACAACAAAAAATAATATTTTAAAAATTAGCATATTTAAGACTACTTAATTTTCAATTGAAATATTGAATATATAAATAACTCACATTGGATATTTCAAGTCTATCCAAGATGATATGATACTGGGCAAGCGCTCTATGGGGAGATGTTTGGGTAAGATGTGTACGAAAACTATAACAAAATTCAATCAACAAATCTAAGGTAAGGATTTTCGTAATTATATAGTTTAATCAAGAATAATTATATTAACCTTACATAATGGTTTTAGATATATATACATGCTCGCCATTGGCCATCGTGGCTTATAAAATACATACTCAGAACGTAGGCGAGGAATTCTAAGATATGCCCATGCCTCAATTACCAAACAAACCCTTTCATGGTGCGATTGTGTGGAAATACACAACAACATAAGTAATGATAAAAATACGCTAAGCACGCCGATCCCTAACTGTACCAAGCTATTGAATCAAAATCCTCCTATAACTGAAGATAGGAAATATGGATAATCTTCGCAGTCTTCATTCCTAAAATAGTCCCACCCAATAAGTGTAGTATATATGCCCTCGTGTGGCACTGCAGTGTGTACTCAACAACCTCGTATGGAATTTGTGCGAAATAGGTGGTAAGCTTGGCTAAATTGATATTTCCTCCTGCGGTTATACACTTCCTTGCCTAATACTGATCAAGTCCCAAAAGTGCCTCTGTAAGGCCAAATGCATCTACCTCCTCCCCATGTAATGTCCACATAGAAGTGCGTCCCAAAATGGGCTTCCCCTCTGTCTGAAGGCCTGTTAGTAGAGAAATATCCTCCAATATAATGGTGCACTCCCCCAAGAAAGAAGAAATGTGTGTCTCTGGTCGCCACCGCTCCAATAACGCCCTGATAATCGCGTGGTTTATAGTTTGCACCCTAATACTCGCTACATACTCAAAACAGGCAGTGCAAAGATACCTCAAAAGACGGTCGTCAGGCACATCAATCGAAGTATGTCGTGGAGTAGTAATATGAATTGTCCCCTCGTTCTGATATCATAATCAAAATACATTATTAGTTAAAAAAATTTATTTAGGTTCTATGTTATATTAAATAATATATACTATTTAAATATTTTATTCAAATAAAGGTATTTACGAAATTATGAACAAAATTACATGTTCGTCTATTTAATTTGTCTGTTAAATAATAAATTATGATTAGTGTTAAATAATAAATATTTAGAGTAGTTACTAAGTATTAAAATTTCTACATAATATAAAATAGTTAGTAAATTCAATAAGCTATTTATATTTTGGAAGTTTAAATAATTACGAGTTAAACTAATAATACTAATATTCCTAATTAAATTTATGGAACATACTAATTCTAAAATATGTAATATTATAATTAAATATAAATATTATTGCTAACATTATAAGATTAAGATATCTACTTTACTCAAATAAATTACTAACCCGCTGAGTAACATGTTTAGATATATGATGCTCTTGGAGACGGATGATATTCCAAAAATAAGCATCTAAACTGGGCATTCTGATCACCAATCTATAAATAATAAATTCAATAATAAGATATTAATATAAATGTAAAATAATATAAAAATAAACTAATAAACTAATATAAATATAAAAAATAATATTATTAAAAAATTTACCTTAGAGAGTAATTGAAAGGATGAATACTTGATCGGAGACGAGTTAGAGAGTGGCGAGAAGAAGGACTTATATAGTGTGGCGTTTCGCCAAATCGGTACTGCCACAAAACGCATAGTGTCGCGTTTTGATGCAAAACGCATAGTGTCGCGTTTTGATGCAAAACGCATTATGTCACGTTTTGATGCAAAATTCAACTTATGTGGTTCATGTTGTGACAATCAATACAAAATAAGTGGACCCATTTTGAGAGAATTTGTACACAAAATGGATACCTCTAGCATTTTGTACTATAAGGCGTTGTATCTCGCTTTGTTGTAAGTTAGAGTAGATTAGGAATATTTAACTCAAAAATGGTAGATCGGTAATAAATAAAATAGGTGGGTACATTTCAATCTCTTAGCCTGAATAGTCTTCAAAATTTATGAAGATATATATTGCTAAAATTAAAATTTTATGTTAAGATTTAAATTATCAGTACAACATATGAGATGCAAACAAACTTTATCTACATTTATTTCTAAAAAAATTGGAATGAACTTATAAATAAAACTCAAACTTTAGATAACCTATATTACAGAATTTTATTATATATATATATATATATATATATATATGAAAAGTTATATTGTGAACTTAAAAAATAATAATAATATTTACATTACAAAAGTCATTAAGCAAGTACTATATACATTATTGACAAAGTAAATATATATAAAATTGAGATGGCGAAAATTTCCAAGTTGTCAATAAGTTACAAGAAACCCTATCAGTGTTTTGAAAGCTCTTATCACGTATTCGCTACTGTATGAAATATACAATAGCATGGCATAGTGCATATTCAAAAAGATGTTTAGGCATCGTTCATTTTATTATGTGGTGCTTATATTGACTTCGGTGGGTATCTTTTGTACTATTGTGATATTAAATTTCATTTTATCACGGTTAGTTGATTTCTATTAACTTTGATATGGACAAGATATTCATTTGGATTAGATAGTTGTAATATCTACTCTTTTATTATGCACTATTAATAGAATTTTATTTATTTTATATTTTTAAGAAGAACAGCATAAATGAGTGCATAGGCAACACCGTATATAAAGTAGACATTAACTTATCTGCAATGAGTACACAATGATTAAATGACTAGTTAAAAATAGAAGAAAAGTATAATATAGGAAAAAGAAATGAGACAAAATCAAAAGTTATAAAACATAACGTTTGTTATATGATTTCAATGAAATAGTGAAAATATTTATAAAGTATTATAGTTAAGTTAAAGTAGTATTTATATTTAATACAAAATAGTAAAGAGATAGAAGGGCATAAAATGAAATATGAACTCTATCTATATTTTCCATTAAGTACCCGGTAAGAGTATGAAAGAATCAATCCAGCGTTTTCTTCGAATAAAATTTTCGAAATTTATTTTGATTTATCGCACAATTTAACTTCAAGTTACATCTTAAAATAAATAAATAAATATCAATTATATAGCAAAAAAATAGAAAGTATGATGTTTCTTGGTACGACTTGAATATTTTTTGTTAACAATAAATATGTAAATTTTGAATTGAGAATTTTTAATTTTGTTGTAGTGGCTACAACACATGTACCAATAGTATTGGATCAAAAAAAATTTTTATATGCAGTCCAATATCCAAAACTGATTTCTATGTAGTCAAATGTGTATATCACTTTTATGATAATAATAATAATAATAATAATAATAATAATAATAATAATAATAATAATAATAATAATAATAATAATAGAACCAAATAATTTGAATTAATATACAACATAAATTTGGAAAAAATAGTGAAGTATCATTACTTGAGAAATTAAAGTTTGCTGATCTTGATTTCAGCAATATCCATAGTAGGTATCGTGTTTGGATTGTAGGTGAAATCAATATATGACTTGTTATCAATTATATTTTGTAGCATGTCTTTATTCAGAAGCGACTTGCAAATATAAAAATATTTAAATAGTTAGTAATAAAATAAATGTACATAATATATATATATATATGTGTGTGTGTATGTGTGTGTGTGATAATTTTCACTTTTGGGTCAAAGGAAATTTCAAAACTTAGTTTCAGCTCAACCATAATCTTTTTACTAAACTAAACTTTCATAAAAAGAATTTGCATGTATTAAACCAAATTGACCCATTTACCCTCCATATTAAGAAAATATAAAAAATAAAATTGAAAATAAAATTTAAATTGAATTTCCAAAACTACCCTCCTCACTCAAGAACCAAATAGACTGTTTGATGTCTTATTGTTCAATCGAACCAAAACACTCATTCTTCAAATTCAAACATCAAAATCTTCTTCGCTCAGAAAATCCAACTCCATCGATCACACATCAACATCATACTCTTCTTCAAATATTTTTACTCAAAAATCTAATTACACTGAAAGCATCATCAATATCGTCATTATCATGTCTTTAAAACTACAAAACATCTTCTTTCATCATATTCATCACCAACGTCATCATTCATTCACTAAAAGTGAACTTCATTATCTCCATTTGCATCAACATCATCATTTCCATCTTTGAGGGTCTTATTCTTATCCGTCAACAACAACATCTTCATCTCCTTAAGGAGAAATAAGCAAGGCATGAAAGGGATTAAAAACTAGTTCTAAGAAAACTTAGAGCTCAAAGGGGATTCTTCTTCATTAGATTTTCTTGGATGATTTTAAGTTTTTGAAATCGTTTGATTATAGTATTATTGAAAATTGAGTTTGTTTTGATGATTTATGGTTGTAGAAATCATTTGATGATTCTAATGTTGTTGAAAATTGGCTTTCTTTAATGTCGTATGTGATTTACAGTTGCTTCTTGGTAGTCAATATTGAGAGGCAGTGTAAATTTAAGTCTGCTTCCTGGTATGGACATCTTGCTTCTTGGTAGTCAATATTGAGAGGCAGTGTAAATTTAAGTCTGCTTCCTAGTATGGACATCATGAAGAAAATATTCTACTTCTCGGGTGTTCATACAGGTAAGTAGACTCGAATTTACACTCCTGGTGTTGACACCCTGGAAGAAGAATAATACTTAATCTGCTTCCTGGCCTAGATTTTGATGGTCAAGAAACACTAATTGGGCTTGAAAATTTTCAAAGGCTTCTTATAAAACCCTTTAATTAAATATGGAATGCTTCACAATTAGCTCGATTTAGAAAAAAAATGGTATTCCCTTGGGTAAGTAAGACTTACTAATCCTATACTCTCTCCTCTTAAGTAGGCCTTCAAAACGTCGTGTTTTTCTACTTTCAAGATGTAATGAAAATTATGTCAATTTTTTCTTTGGAAGCAATGAATTGCTACGAGATGATTATGAAAGATTGAAGTCCATCATTCGTACTTAAACATCTATTGAAATACACATCTAAGTGGGTATCATTGATAATAATGCAAGGGAAATCACTTCTATTCTAAATATTTGTCGCCTTTAGTGATGTGAATAAGATCGGAATAATCACCAGGCCAATTATAGGCAAATATAAGTGCTTATTGGTCATTAATACCAGGAGAGTAAAGGCTGATTTGCACTGCTTCCAAGAGTTAGACATCGGAAAACAAAGTCATTTATTTTCTAGTATCCAACACCAAGAAGCAGTGGAAATTGACCTTTTTTTCCCAATTTGTATGACTAGGAAGCACTTATTAGGCTTGGAAATTGAGGCTTCTTATAAAACCCTTTAACTACATATGGGATGCCTCCACAATTAGTTATATATATTTTTTCTTTTTTTTAAAAAAAAAACTCGGTATTCCCTTGGATAAGTAAGAGTTACTAATCCTATAGTATCCACTCATACGTAGGTCTTGAAAACATCATGTCTAAATCCCATCGTTTGTGTTTAAACATCTATTAGAACATGCATCCAAGTGGGTATCATTGATAACAATGCGAGAGAAATTACTCACATCCTAATTATTTCTCATCTTAAGTGATATGAATGAGATTAGAATGATCAACATGCCAATTACAGACAAGTATAGGTGCTTCCCAACCATCAACCCTGGGAAGTAGAGGCTGATTTACACCACTTCTAGGTGTTAAACATCGGGAAGCAAAAGTCATTTATTTTCTTGTGTCCAACACCGAGAAGCAGTGCAAATTAGCTTCTGGTTTTCGGTATTGATGATCGGGAAGCAAACATTGGGTTGGAAATTTTTCAAAGGTTTCCTTTAAAACCCCTCAATTTATAATCTTCAATATAACACAACTCAATAAAAATAAGTGCTATAAAAATATACAAAAATAACATTATTATAGTAAAGAGGAGTTGGATGATAAAACTTTTGGATTCGACGGTAGATCCTCATATATGAGTTAATTTGTAGGATCTATTACATTGGTCATATCTTCTTTGGACATGGTATTGTCAGATGATTATTTTAAATCTCGAGCGACCATCAGTATATTCAGGTAATATTCCTATTTGGTCAGCTAGCTATCTGTTCACACGATGAGTGCTTCCATCGCCTTGGACATTAGGTCCCTTGTATTTTGAAATAATAATATTAATAAAAAATACATGTGACCAGTTTGATCCTCCATTACAAAATGTAAACATTCATCATCTACTTGATATCCATCTTTTACCTAAGTATTTGCCAAATAATATATCGCCAATTCGAAACTCGATTATATCTTAAACTTTGAATATAGTTTCTACTATTTGAAGAGTGTAGAATATTCGAATCTATTGCGTAAGTTGTTTCCGAATAATATTTTTAATGTTATCCCTAAATGAAAATAGTAAAAAAAAAATATCTGATTAAAAATGTAAAATTACCAAATATAATAAAAAAATTTACAAAAGAAAAAAAATTTACCCAGTACCTTTCCCAGTATGGAATCCAGGAAGCATGTAAAAACATTCTACTTCCGGGTGTATAACCCGGAAAGTAAGGGAAAAATCAGTTTGCTTCTTGGATTCCATACTCGGGAATTATTTTTTTTTTCAATATATTAAGGATTATATTCATGGGTAAATTAAAAAAAAAAAAAAAAAAAAAACCCAATTTATAATGCAAAAAGTTTGTTTGAGCTAGATTTTTTTTAAGGAATATTTGAAATCATTGAACTAATGTAAAAAGTTTGAAAAAGTTGGTTTTTTTTTTGTTTTTTTTTTTTTTAACTAACCCTTATATTCATTACACCACCAAATATAAGGGAGGGTGATGGGATGGTCTATGCTGATTTGTTAAAGTTAACTAAATATTTTCACAGTTAATTGATTGGGTTAATTCAAAAAATCACCAAAATTTTAAAACATTTTACTTTTGACACCTAATTTTGCAAACTTCTATTAAATCATCTCCAAAACGTGCGGGTGGTATTTGTGTTTTTGAGAGGTTTTACTAATTATTTAGTTTTAATAATTTTAAATAATTTGAAGTTTGGGTTTAATAATTTTAGTAAATTTTAAATATTTTATTACATATTTAAATAATTTTTATTTTTAATTTTACCTTAACTAAAAAAAAAAACATTTTACTTCTGACACCTATTTTGCAAACTTCTATTAAATCATTCTCAAAACATGTGGGTGGTATTTGTGTTTTTGAGAGGTTTTACTAATTATTTAGTTTTAATAATTTTAAATAATTTTAAGTTTTGGTTTAATAAATTTATTAAATTTTAAATATTTTATTACATATTTAAATAATTTTTATTTTAATTTTACCTTAACTTAACAAAAAGTTTTATAGTTTTATAGTTTTATAATTTTTTAATTTTTAATTCATTAACTTTAATAGTTTATAATTTTAATTTCTAACTTTTATTTTAACTAAACCAAATACATCATTTATTTTAATTTTTTAAATTTTTTAATTTATTAGTTTTTAAAAAATTAATAACTTCTTAGTTTTAATTTCTAATTTTAGGTTAATTTAAAAAAAAACCCACTTTTTCAAACATTTTGCATTAATCTACTGGTTTCAAACGTTACTTAAAAAAAAAACTATTTATGGTTTTGAAACAGTACTTTTTAATAGGAAAAAGATCTAAAACCAGTAGATTAATGCAAAAAGTTTGCAAGCCCCGAGTTTTTTTTGTAAGGATCATTTGAAACCAGTGGACTAATGCAAAAAGTTTAAAAAAGTGGGAGATTTTCTAATTAACCTTTTTTATTTTACTAAACTACAACTAGTATCAATAAATTTTAAAAAATTTTAATTCTTCTATTTAATTATTAGAATAATTTTAGTAATTTTTTTAACCTTTAATTTCTAACTTTATACCTACAGCCAAAAATTATAAAATTTAAATAGTTTTTAATGAAAATTTTAGTTTTATTTTTTTAATTTATTTTTCAAAAGTAAAATAACTATTACATATATCAATTTTTTAATTTTAAAGATTTTTATTTATTGATATTTATTTCTAAACGATTATAATACAATAATAATGTAAAATGTTTTAATAAAATTTTAAACATATCTATAATTAAATAATCTCTTGTCTTATTATTACATATATCAACTTTTTTTAATTTTTTAATTTTAAATATAATTATTTATTATATTTATTTCAGAAAAACTATAAAATTATAATACAATGATAATATAAATTTTTTTAATAAAATTTTAAACAAAAATATGATTAAATAATCTCTTGTTGTAGGTTTTAGTAAATTAAAAAACAAAATCAAATCAAAAAATTATTGAAAATTATTTAACCAAACATTTAAAAAGTATTAAATCTACACAATATTTCTTTTTAACTAAGTAAATTTTAAAAATAAAAATTAAAACTAAAAGTTATTAAAAAAATATTAAATCAAACATTTAAAAATACTAAACTACATAATAATTTGTTTTAGTTTAGTAATTATTTTTTAAAAAATAAATACAAAATATGTAAATTATTTAATAAGAAAATTTAAAATTTATTTAAATTATTAAATAAAAAATTTAATAATAATTAAAACTAAAGAATTAGCAAAACCACTTAAAAAATACAAAAAAAAAAAGAAACTCTAAAAAATATAGAAAAACACCTAAACCTCATGAAAACTACTAGTGGTTTTGGAGGTGGTTTAGTGGAAATTTGTAAAACCATGTGTCAGAAGTAAAATGTTTCAAAAATGGGATGGTTTTTAGAATTAACCCTTAATTAATTTGTAGTTTTGTTGTAGATGTATTTCATTTTTTATACTTGCTTTCCTCTATTTGAAAGATTTGTGCCAAATAAATTATATTAATTTTTTATGTGGGCTTCAAGTTGATCGCAAAACGTGATAATTTTTTAAGCCACATTATCTTTTTTTGAATGGTAGTTTATGTAAGGTTAGACATTATTGTACTTCTTTATAGACTAGGGAAGTCTTTGGTTGGCCTTCTACGATAACTCAAATAAAGAAGAGCAATTAGTTGTTTAACAACCAATACGGTATCTATGAATGAGTGGACATCTAAATCAATTAGTGGTTTATGATATAAGATGATTAAATATGTTATTTACTTCTAATAGAAAATAAAGTTTACATGACAATTACGGAGTTTTTACACTATATAACATTGTTTCTTTTAGGGGTAAAAAGACTTAATTTTTTTTTTTTTTTAAATTGATGAAATAACAAATGTAAAATAATGCCCTAATCCAATTCTATTAGTTTTTTTAATTATTTTTTTTTTTTAACATCGAGAAAGGGATAGTTTGTCTTTGTTTTAAAAAAATATGCATTCTATATTTTCATTTAAGGTGCATGTTATTCCATCCGCAAACTTGAGTTAATTGATACATTTTTTATGATATTTTTTTATTTCATCTAAGGGCTTTACTCTTTATGTAACTCTAATTTTTACGAAGGATGACAATGTAAATTAATTGAACTATAGCCATCGTTATGAGGGAGGATGAAATGTATATATATTTTTTAAACTTAGGTAAGTGAAGTGATGATTGCATATAGTCAAAGGAGGATTTATTATAAATATATAGTATGTTGGGGTATGGTGTCCAATGATAAAGAAGTTCTTTGTTAAATAGTTAAAGAAATGAAATTTCATGTAGAATTAGGTTTATGAATCATTAGTGTATAAAGCTTCAAAAATATATATATATATATATATATATATATAAACACAAACCATATATATATAAATAGTTAAAGACATTTTTTAAATCATTTTATAATTGAAATTGCTAATAGTGTTATTATTAAACAAGTTATACCAAACCTTATATCATCAATTCGCTAATAGCTTACAACTTATCAGAGCGCTATATAATCCACAAACCACTGATAAATCTCTGACTTATATGATTTTTTCTCTGCAATCCTTAATCTTTTGTGATGAATCAAGAGCATTATCATGTTATTTAATGAATTTTGTGAGATATTTCAGGTGATTGAGTTAAGTGAAATGAGAGCGATAATCATGGTGATGTTGGCATCTTTTCTGTACCAAAGTTCAAACTTCAGGTTAAAGTGAGTCAAGGGAAGATCATCAAAGAGATATCTGAAGATCAAGAGCTGAAGGTCGGAGAAACGAAGTCGAACGAGGAAGAAAGCGGAAGAACACAACATTACAATTGATGGCGACATAGCCCCTATGTCGCCAGACAACGAATCAGAGCAATCAATGGGACGCAAAACTGTAGATGTTAGCGACATGGCTCCTATGTTGCCAGCCTGCCGCCAACCACCAATTGAGGTGATTTCAAGGCACCATATATTGTAGCCTCTAGCGACATAGGCTCTTTGTCGCCAGAGATCGATTAGGGCGAATTCCACCTACAGTTCAAGGGTATTTTTGGTAATTTCTCAGAGATTACTAAATATGGAGTTTCAAGATATTGAGAGAACTTTTGGCTGGATTGAGAACAAGAGACTACACTGAGAGCGACACGGAAGTTCAAGATCATCATCTAGAAGGCGAGATCAAGAACAGAAAATGGGTGAACTCTTTCTCACTCTTTAAGAATGATTATGTTAGAAAGAATGAACCCATTTACCATGTGTAACTAAACTCTCAGTTTAGGGCTATGAAGTAGCCGAACCATGTAACCCTAAGTTTATTATATGTTTATAAATGAAACGATTTTTATTCTTTCTCTTGTCTTTGCTTAATGCTTGTGTTTCTTGATTGCAAATTGCATGATATACTAATTTGATGAATGTTTGGAAGAGATTTATCGGATTAGATTAAGGCAAGAGAATGTGTATGATTATATTACTAGAAATGGAACATGATATTCATATATTTAGGGATAAGTGTTTCTTAATGCATCTGCCTAGACTATTTTCATAAGAATATGGAATTAGGATAGGTAGATAGTCCATGTGTGTTTGGAAGAAACCTTTGGAATATTAGAACCTTGAAAATAAGAATAAAAGCTTATTGACATATTAGGTATGAGGGGTTCATAGTGAGGTGAATTCGTAGACCTAGATTTTAATCTCTAGTGAATCTTTTCCCTTATGTAATTAATTTTAATTAAAATTTCAAAATAATCACTACTATAATTTGTGCACTTAGATATAAGGAATATTATAGAATAGATAATAGATTAGCTTTAGTCTCTGTTCGTTCGACAACTTGAATTTTATTCACTTTATTACTAGATCACTTGTACTTGCGTGTTAGAAAGTCTCATTACTTGCATCACTTTGTATTATTAGGATTTTTGCCATCAACCAATTATTGCTATTATAAATAACTATTTTTTTATTTTTTCACAAAAATTAATTAGTTTTATTTTGTACTTTTATTTCTTTTTATGAAAACTTATTATAAATATTATCTTTGAGTACTTTTTTCAACAGGTAAATAATATGTTTGAAAATACATATTTAATTATAAACAATAAGTTATTTGTTATAAATTAAATAAATAAATAAACTAAAAAATATAGAAGGAGAGGAGGAGTAAGAAAATGACTAGATTTAAATGAATCAAGTGAAAATTCTCATAGCATTCTTCTTATATTAATAGGCACAAGAGAGAGTACACATGTCACTCTTTCTAGTTAAATGCTCCATGCAATTTGACACATATACATTAGGAGGAATCGAACCCATAATCATTATTGCATGACACTTTATATTTGGATTCCGTCTATTCATTATCTGTCTCGTTAAAAACCTTACTGGAAAAACCTAGTGGGACAAAACTGGAAAAGGAAAAAAGAGTACAGTTGAACCCGGACATTTATAAATCTCCTCCTGATGAAAACACCCATATATTATTCACCTAATTTGGAGAGTCTTCACATTCCTATTCCGTGAAGCATTTTTTCGAATGTGGACATTGGTAATTTCTTCGTTAGTAAATAAACCAGATTGTTTGAAGATTAAATCTTGTTCACGTTTATTTTTTTGGATTCTAGGAGCTCGTAGGTATAGAAGAATTTGGGAGATATGTGCTTTGCTGTATTCCTTTTTATGTACACACCTCTCACTTGGGCGATACAAGCAGTGTTATATTCATAAAGAATTATTGGCGCATTTGATATTTGTGAGATACCACATGAACTCTAGATATGATGTATAACTAATCTCAACTAGATACATTCTCGACTAGTTTCATGCAATCCTAAAATTTCAGCATGATTTGAAGAAGTAGCAACCAAAGTTTACTTTATAGATCTCTAAGAGATAGCTGCGCCATTATATGTAAAAAGTATGTCCACATTGAGAACGAGTTTTATGTGGATCCGAAAGATATCCGGAATAAGCATTACCAACCAACCCAAAAGGATTATCCGAATTCGAATAAAAATAGTCCTAAATCAATAGTTCCCCGAAGATATCTATGAATATGTTTAATTCCATTCTTGTGACCACGAGCCGGGGCAAAACTATATCTAGCCAATAAATATACAGCAAAAACAATGTCTGGTCTTGTACATTGGGGTAGATATAGAAGGGCACCAATTGTGCTCAAGTAGGGTGTTCTAGAATCCAAAATATTTTCATTATCATCTTTGGGTCTGAATGGATCCTTTTTTGGGATCAAGAGAACAAACGACCATCAAGGTACTTAATAGATGACATTTTTCCAAACTGAATCTTTTTAAATTCTTTTCTGTATAAGCTTTCAGATGGATAAAAATTCCATTAGTTTTATGTTCAATTTTCAATCCCAAACAATATTTTGTTTTCCCCAGGTCTTTCATTTCAAATTCTCTTTTCAAATAGTCAGTAGTCTCCTGAATTTCATTTTAGGTTCCAATCAAGTTCATATCAACATAGACTACTACTATTGCAAATCCAGATCTTGATTTTGTAATGAACACGCATGAAAAAATAACATCATTAATATACCCTTCCTTAATTAAATATTCACTCTAAAGATTGTACCACATTCGTCCAGACTATTTTAATCTTTATAGTGACCTTTGTAATTTCACCGAGTATAATCCCCAAGATTTATTAATTTCAGATATTTTTAATCCTCTGGATTTTCATGAAGATTTCTATATCCATTGAACTATATAGACATGCAGTTACCACATCCATTAACCTCATCTCCAGATTCCTTTCTTTTATCAATCCAATCAAAGTTCGGAAAGTAATTGTATTCATCACAGGTACGTTTTGTCAAAATCAATTCCTAGCCTTTGTGAGAAATCATGAGCTACCAATCGATTTTTATGTCTCACAATTTCGTTTTTCTCATGTCGCTTCCAAACAAACGCTTATTATAACCAACTAGATTAACATTTTTTGGTGTTTTAATAATGTATCCAAAAACGTTCCATTTATTCAATGAACTTAATTTTTCCTAGATTATTTCTTTCCATTTTGGCCAGTCATTTCATTCCATACAATCATTTATGGATTGAGGTTCATAATCATCATTCATCACATCGATAGCTACTGTATATATCAATAACAAAGTTTTCACGATTCCAAATTTCATTTATGTAATTAATAGATATTTCTTCATTTTTAGATACATTAACCTCTTCAGAGGTCTTTTCTTCATTTGGATTTTCAACTTCCACAATTTGTAAATTTTGACTGGTATCTTTCGGCGGTACTATATAATAATATTCCCAATTCTAACTTTTCGTTTTCATGGTACAATATCTTTGGACCAAACAAGTCAACCATATTTTCTCTGAATTTAAGATGCCTCACTTGTTACCATCTGTTTTGATTTCTCAATAGGCACATCTAATCGAGCTGTTGCATTACCTGATGGTATATGAGATTTCGTAACTTTAGTTGTATCAAAAAAACTATCTAGCGTCTAAAAAAAACTATCTGGTAATCAGTTCGCAACCGTTTGTAAATGAATTATTCTACTTTATTTTCATATTGACCAGTATGTGGATCTAGATAATACAACCTTTCACTTTTGCAAACAAGTTCATTTTTACTAGTATTAAAAGTAGGGTCGTCGCTAGAAATTTGGAGCCCCGACACAAAATTTAGATTGGGCCCTAGAATTTCAAAAGTTCATGTGTACTATAAATAATGTATGATTTCAGATAATCATATAAGTTCATTTTTTCATAAAATTTCTAGAGACGACTCTGCTGCAGAATGCCAAACTACCAAACGGCAAAACACGGTCGCCGCCGCGCAGTGTGAAGATTGAAGAGGCGTCAGGTGTGTATGGAGTCGACGAGTGACTTGTGAATTTCCCGATCGGCGATTGCATCAGGCGGTCAGCCTTGAGAACCTATTGGGGCATCACACGTCAAGAGGAGTCGCGGTTCTCATAGAGAATCGGAGATCACGTAGATGAACCGACTATTAACCTTGCTAATTAACTAATGTACAGTGCACCAGCCTTGGTTATAGCCTGCCAACATTGTTGCTTTGAGTTGTAATTTGGGGGCCCTATTAATTTTGGGGGCCTTGTGGCGTCGCTCGGATAGCACTTGGCCATCAGCATCTTTGATTAGAAGGTTCATCCTTTCTAAGTCGTGGGAATAATTCTTCATTAAAATGGTAATATGCAAATCTTGCAGTAAACATAACACTAGTCATGAGTTCCAAATATCTAATTATGGATGGTGAATTATACCCAACATAAATTCCTAAGCGACGTTGTGGTCCTATTTTTGTTCTTTGAGGGAGTGTTATGGGAACATATACAGCACATCCAAAAGTTTTCAAATGAGATATATCTGATTTATTTCCAGTTACCAATTGTAATGAAGAATATTCATGATATGAAGTGGGTCTTAGACGTATCAGTCTGGCTACATGTAATATAACATGACCCCAAGAGAAAATCGGTAATTGAGATCGTAACGACAACATTCAGACAATTATTTGAAGCTTTTTAATAAAAGATTCTGCTAATCCATTATGGGTATGAAAATAGGGTATTGGATGTTAACATTTATACCAATTGACATGCAGTAATCATCAAAAGCCTTTGATGTAAATTGACCAACATTATTTTAACGAATATTTTTAATTTGATAATTTGTGAATTGTGCTCTTAGTCTTATTACTTGGGCAAGCAACTTAGCAAACGACCCATTTGCTGGATGAATTGTTTCATAAATATCCCATTGATTTCTTTCTAAAAATGATGGACAGTCAACATTTACTTTTAACGGGGATGGTCTAACTATCAATTTCCCCTGAGTACAAGCAGACACAAATTATCTTTTTATATCTCTCAATGGATGTCCATTAGAATTTTAAACAATTTTGCGCATCATTGTGGACCCAGGATGGCCAAGTCTATCATGCTGTAATTGAAAAACTTTAAGGTCAATTATCTTCTTTTTCATTATAGCGTAGGCTTCAATCGGAGATATTCTCGTCAAATATAAACTAGATGATAATGTATAGAGTTTCTCTAAAACATTTTTTTGTCCAAAAATAATAGATGTAATATACAAATACTCTATATTTTGTTCATTCACTGTCTCAATATGGTATCCATTTTTCCTGATATATTTTAAAACTCAATAAATTTGTTTCAAATTACTCGAATATAAAGCATTATGGATACACATTTTTGTTCCATTTTCTAACAATATTATAGCTTTTCCATATCCTTCAATTAAATCAGCTGAACCAAATATAGTATTTACTTGAGCCTTATATTCAAATATGTTCAGAAAATATTTTTTATCTCGGAAGATAGAATGGGTTGTAGCACTATCAATCAAACATATTTCTAAAATATTTCCTTGAATTTCCATATCTTTTTTATTCAAATAAAAACAATATTTATATTAGAAAATATATCCATTGATGTTTTTGAATTTCATTATAAAATGGATATATACAACAAAATTCAAAATATAGTTAGAAAATAGTTATATAACTTCAATCTACATTTCCATATTTTCAGACATCATTTACATTCTCAGTACTATTCGAGAAATTTTCAATATCCAGATCATCGAAAAAATCAGAAGTATGAAAACTTGAACTATTTTCATGAGATTTTCCTTGTCCACTCTCCACATTTGTAGCATTTGCTTCAATCTACATTTGTAGCATTTGCTTCAATAATTTTTGTTTTCCCTTTTTAGAAAGCTTGATACAAATTTACTAAATGTTGTGGAGTTCGATATTGGCGAGAAAAATGTTCAGTGCTCTTACATTTGTAACAAAGACTTTGAGAACTGTTATTTTGATTTTCAGAATTTCCGTTTGGGTTCAGGGATTCATCTTTGTCCAGATCAGATTTCCACGATTATATGGATGAAAATGATTTCCACATCTCCATTGATATCTACCTCTCCATTGATTTTGACCTCTACCACGACCCCCAATATTGTTATCATGGTCTCGTCCACGACCCCCATTATTGTTATTACGACCACAACCATGTCCATGTCCATGTCCAAAATAATGACCTCTACCACGATTCGGATTTCCATTATCCCAATATACATTATTATTTATTTCTGGTGGCGCCATTGCACCAGGAGGTCGTAATTCATGATTTCTTAGCAATATCTAGCTTTGTTCCTCCGTTCTTATCAAATTGGTTAGCAACTCACCAAAACTAT
Organism: Cardiospermum halicacabum; assembly: GCA_031304145.1. Taxonomy (NCBI): domain Eukaryota; kingdom Viridiplantae; phylum Streptophyta; class Magnoliopsida; order Sapindales; family Sapindaceae; genus Cardiospermum; species Cardiospermum halicacabum. The sequence goes on from CM062395.1 coordinate 8,641,495, forward strand.
CAACTTTCCTGATTGTAGATTGTAATGTTATTTGATCAGCATGGAAGGTGGATAATGTTTTCTCAGTTTTCTCCCATTATGTTTTCTTTTCTCCATAAAAATCTAATATTGTAGCAAATCGGTGGATGTCAGAACTATACTCACTAATTATTTTAAAATCTTGAAACTGCAAATGGTTCAATTCATGTTGAGCCTTCAGAAGATCGATATCTCTCATTAGTTCTAATCTTCTTTTTAGGGATTTTAAAAAAAATCAGTGGATCCTCAGTATTCATATATTCAACTTTCAAATTTTCATTTATATGATGTCTTATAATTTTCATTGCTTGAGCCTTCTGTTTGATGGAAGTTTCATTCTGTTCATATATAGTATCTTGCAAATCCCTGACTTGAAAATTTACCTTCAAATCTGATATCCATGTTATATAATTTTTTTGAAAACATTACTAATGAGGATAATTCTGACACATAAAATTACAATAACTAACCAGAACTCCTATCAACGTCTAATGTAGTATTTAAGATATCGTCTCCATAGGGATTGTCAGCTAAGAAGCAAAATTGAGATCAAGATTTAAAATGAATTGCTAAAAGAATCTATATGCAAATCAAATCATAAGAATCATAGAATTGTTATGTTTTAAAGACACTAATGACATTCATCCAGTGTTAACCTAAATTTGTACTTTGTTTTGCAAATGATCTCAAGCTGTAAACGTGTCGATCTACTAGTCTCTACTATCTATTATCTCCTAATGTATGCTTCAACTTGTAATAACAGATTTACGCTCTAGATCATCATCAGTGATCTATTAAAGGATCTCTCGATTCAATTTAACAGATCTCAATTATACAGTTGCATATATCTCTATACTACAATCTATATAACTGATAAGCACAATCTGTAGAAAATTAGATCTATTGTCAATCTCTAGAACAACGATCTTCTGTTCTCAGATCTGAAACCTAATCGCCATCTCTGGTCTAAATCAAGTTTCGAATCAACAAGATTAAGTAACTCTGGTTCTTGTAATTCAATCAGCTCATGAAAATCAAGTAAATCTGACTATTATTGAACAAGAATCATACAATCAGAATGATAATCAACAACAAAATTTAGCAAATAAAAAGAGATTTTAGCCTAGCATATCTACTTCAATATATTCAATCAAAGCACAAAATCATCATCAATATGCATCTAAGATCTAAATCTTACCAAGGAAGATAGAAGCTAGACACTATCACAGTTATTGATTCACTATCTTCAAGCTAAATCTCTATTATCACAGGAAACAGAATACAAAACTTCCTCAAGAAATTTCTCTAAGAATATTGAATAAAGCGTGTAGAAGAATCTAGAATTTCTCTCTAAAAATAACAGAATGTCAAAATGTTCTTATTGCTTTATCTGAGCTCCTATTTATAGATTTTAGCTCAGTGGCAATTTCAAAATAAAATCAACAAAGAAACACAAATTGTCGAAGTAACGGTTTTTCTTCATTTATGTCGCATGTTCCTTCGCCTGAACTCAAACGACTTCCACAAATCTCGCTTGTCTTGTTCGCCAAGCTATAATTCTTCATAGGCGAAATGTTTTTAATATTGCCATTATATGTCGCCTGATGCTTAGGCAAGCTAATCTTTCCTTGCCATATCAATCTTCCATTTGTAAGCATTCTAGGCAATGTAATGTAAATGTCGCCTTTCAACATTTCTCATCTTGGCGACTTACTCCTGTGTTGCCTCCGCTATCGCCTCAAAGCATGTCGAGGTTCACCCTTCAGCGCCTAAAGATTCTGCCAAGAATGGCGATATATGAAGGTAAAGAGGTTCTAACTCGCCTCATGTGCTCTAGTCTTCAAGGCGAGATCGTTCATACTTTACCTTTTTCATCTCTTTCTCCTTTCAGCTAATGGCGATGTATGCAGGCGATCTCTTTTTCTACCATGAATCATTTCGCCACATTTGTTGACTTTGGATGAAATTCTAAATGGTTCTTCTTTCTTCTGAAATTTGCAAGTGTTAGCTTCTTTTCCAAATCTTTTCATCCAAGTCCCTGTCTCAGAAATAATAGTCTAGAATTACTAGAAATGTATTCAATATCTCATCTTTTAAGCTTAATTTCTTTACATTAAAGCTTATAAAATATACTAAAATATAGGTAAATTCTAGACTTATCAGTTACAGGGCATGGAAATCCAATTTTTTCAGTTGTGACATTTTCTTATCTCGGATTTATACAAAAACAATATACTCACAATTAATAATATATAAAAACAAAATAAACATAACAAATAATTTAAATATAAAAATAAAAAAAATTAATCAACCCAATTAAACAATAAATATAATATCATTTCTCTTTTTTCAAGAATCATTCTTCTTTTTATAAATTTTTTCTTTTAATTTCCTCTTTTCTATCGATTCTCCATTTTCATCTTTTCATCCAATTTTCTATTTCCTTTTTTAATTGTTCCAGACCAATATCTCAATTTTTTCAATATAATTTTGCCAACATCTCAGTATAACCAAAACATCGTTACCATCACTTTCTAATATATGGAGGATCTGTTTGGGCAGCAACCAGAGAGCATACTCGTGCTAATAACGTGTTATAAATCAAATAAATAAACAAACAAAATATAGAAGGAGATGAGTAAGAAAATGACCTGATTCAAATGAATCAAGCAAAAATTCTTATAGAATTCTTTTTCTATTTATAGGCACAAGAGAGAGTACACATGTCACTCTTTCTAGTTAAATGCTCCATGCAATTTGACACATATATAGGGATCACATTTTTTTTCCCCTAGCCCGTGGACTTGCCCTGCCCAAGGTTCCATGACCTAACCCGACCTGTAACGTATGTGAAATGGGTCAGATACAGGCTGTCCTGCCCTGCCCCGCATGCAAGCTAGTGCAAGTCCAAATCTGGTTCCTGCCTCGCCCGGCCCGGCCCCGCCCGAGATATTCCTGCCGTGTTAATTAGTTTCTTAATTTTTTTATTTAGATATTTTATTTTTCATCTTTAATTTTTTTAAATAATTTTAAATTACTGTTAGTTTTAAATATAATATAATATAAATATCTAAACAAATTTAATTTTTGTAGCATTAAAATAATATTAAAAATTAATTATTTTCATTAACATTGATAATATTTAAGTAATTATTAAATAAAAATTAATTAAATATCAAATAAATAATAAATTAATAATTATTATTAAATTATTTATTTTTGAAACTCAAATATCATTGTAAATTTTAAAATATATTTTTTTATAAAGTAGGAAGCAATATAAAAATATAATTTAAACGCATTTTTTTAATAGAATAGACCAAAACAAGTCGCCGCGGGGCAGGGCAGGTCACATGTCCAAACATTCAGCCCTGCACCACAGGGCAGGGCGGAGCAGGTTAGACTAGTCTGCCGGCAGGGCAGGTCCAATATTCCAATGACTTGCCCCGACCTGCCCCATTCCCATCCCTACACATATACATTGGGTGGAATCCAACCCATAACCATTATTACATGACATTGATTTTATTCAATTTCTTTATAATACATTTTGTTTTTGGAAGAATTTATATTAATTCCAAAAGGTTACACTCAGACAAAATTCTCAATACAAGCCTAGTACAAAACTCAATCTAAATCAAACAAACTAACACAAAACAAAGGAGAAAATCAAACTAACTATAATTTAAACAAAAAGATAAAAGACTTCAGGAAAGCCAAAAGCAACACTATAATGAACAACTATTCACCATGAATATGGTAGTACTAATTTCCTTCTAAATCTCTTCCATAGTAGGCATCTTTTGATGAAAAATAACATCAGTACGAGCTCTCCAAATACTATAAACAGTAGTAGATAAACTTGTTCTTCTAATTTTACTCTTCACAGATTTTCCACAAACATTCCTGGAGAAATTGCTGATGATTCTTTCAAAGCAGAGAGTTGTATATTTCATCTTGCATACTAAAAGAACTCTTTCTCATATCTTCCTTGTGAAGAAGCAAGAGAAGAAGAGATGTGAAATAGATTACGGACATTGTAAACTGAAAACACATCTAGTATCAATATTATGCAACCAGTTTACTAATCTAGTTCTCACCTACAACCTCCTTTTGATAGCCAACCATAGAATAAAACTTTTTTTAGAAAAAGAGTTATTCCAACTATGTTCCACTAGTTTACTCTCTCACCCTTTTCTCTAACATTCTTCCAAGTCGACTTTACACTAAATTAATATCATCATCCATTATATCTTTACCTGAAATATTCAATTTCTTAACTATTTTCCAAGCTTTAAGAATACAATAAGAAGAAGCAACAAGTAATGTCCATGAACCTCTTTTCCAAACATTACATACTAAAGTACTTTTACCAATGTCTATGTCCCTCCATTCAATATCAGAGAGAGCATCTACTAAGGTACAAGACTCTAATATTGGATCATACCTGAAATTAAATAAGTTATTCTCTCCAAGTTTCTAAATGAATAATTTCTTGACTTCCTATTTTAAACTAATCAAACTCTTCCAATAATAGCTTTCTTTAAGCTTTTTAATAATCTCCTAAAAGCTAAACCTTCTCAACTTGTTTTCCATAATCTAGCCCGTCCATGTGGACCTTTTCTCTTTAAGAAGATTCCAGATATTTTTAACTAGCATAGACTTATTCACACTAGCAAATCTTACCATGCCTATTCCCCATTCTTCTTTCGGCTTACATAAATCTTTCCAAGCAACCAGATTTTTCTTACCTTTCTCAGCCCCACTTTATAAGAAATGTCGACATTTAGCTTCCATAACATTAATTACAAACCTAAGAAATTTGTAAACCATGAAGCAATATACATGCAGAGATATTAAGACATATTTTAACAATACTACTATACCTCTATTTGATAAATGTTTTCCCATCCAATCGCCTATCAACTTGCTAAATTTATTCAATAAAGGTAAATAATTCACCTTAGATAAACCTATTGAAATCAGAGGCAAACCAAGGTACTTTACTTGCAAACAACCTCTTTTAAAACTTAATACATTTTCAATGCTCAGCTTTAAATCATCTTGAACTCCACAAATGAAAGCTTCACTCTTTTAATTATTTATAGCCAAGCGAGAAACTTCCTGGAACTCGTTAAGCGTACAAGCAGTTGTATTTATGTTTGTACCGCAAAAGATAAATAAATCATCTGCAAATGCCAATTGGTTAATCCTCATCTCAGTATAACCTTTATGAAATTTGAAAAAGTCTTGAGTTGTTGTTAATTTCCTAGACAAGTACTCTAGACATAGTAGCATGAGTAGTGGAGATAAGGGGTCACCCTGCCTCAGACCTTTCTTACCTTCAAAGTAACCCACTTGTTCTCCATTAAGAACCAAGATATAGGAAACTGTTCTAACACAACCAATAATGCAATGAATAAATCTGTAAGGAAACCTCAAACCCATCAAAATCTCTTTTAAATAGTCTCAACTTATTAAGTCGTAAGCCTTACAGAGATATATTTTAAAAGCACAACATCCTTCCCCTTCATCAAGGTGATAATTACAAACAAGCTCATGTGCCATGAGAATATATTCTCCAGTTTATCTCCCTTTCACAAACCCAAATTGACTCTTGCTAATAATCCTATCCAGAATCCCAAACAATCTCAAAGTTAATATTTTGGATATTACTTTTAAAATCACGATACAACAAGCAACAAGTCGCATACCATCAACACTAATAAGACCATCATTCTTAGGTATCAAGCATATAATGGTAGAGTTAAACCGCTTTAAAATTTTACCAGTATAAAAAAACTCATTCACAGCCTTGAAGACCTGATGTTTAATCATATCCCAAGAATTCTTGTAGAAAAAGGCATTAAAACCATTAATCCTTAGAGCTTTATTATTACCTATACCATTCTATGCATCCCAAATTTCCTTATTAGATACATCATTCTCCAGGATCTTAGATTCCTCCTCTGTCACTACTGGACCATTATTTCAAATAGCATTCAGTATGTGATATCTATCTTTTGTAGATCCTAGAAGATTGACATAAAAGAAATCAACGCATCCTTCATCTCACTTTACTTCTCAATAATAGAGTCATCAAGAAGTTTGATATCTTGCAAATTATTTCTAGCTTGTCTGATTTTAACCGAATTGTGAAAGAACTTGGTATTTAAATATCCCAATATTAGTCAATCCATTCTAGATTTTTGTTTTAGAAGAGACTATTTAGCCCTTAAAGCTTCCATATACTTTTTTTTTCACAACATTTTCTTCCTCTAAAAAGATGGTATTTACTGGTTCCTCCTGAAGATTCTTTTGTAGTTAAGATAAATCCTTATAAACAAATTCCACCCTTTTAGATATATTGGAAAACTAATTCCTATGCAAACTCTTCAAAGCTCTCTTCACTTGTCCCAACTTACACCATAGTTTATACATCTCACTTCCTATACAATTGAACTTCAAGGCATTAGTAATCAGCTCTTTATACCCGTCATATTGAACCCACATGTTGTAAAATTTAAAGAGGTACCCTTTATAAACAGGTCTATCCAGCAGTTTGATAATACCTGGAAAATGATCTAAGATGCCCTGAGGAATCCAATTACACACACTTTCAGTAAACATATCCAACCACTTCATATTTATGATAGCATAATCTAGCTTAACTCATATTATGTTTTCTCCCATTTGATTATTTGTTCAGGTAAATCTATTACCAATATTTTTTATAAAGAAAGATCATTCCTCAACAAACAACTATCAAAATCGTTAGAAGAAGTGAAATCAACATCCCTACCACCTAATTTAAAATTTTCCTTAAGAACTATATTAAAATCTCTTTGTAGAACACAAGATTTATTCTGCAGGTTAACACCATCAATGAACTTCCATGTATCAATCTTGCTAGACCTATCATATAGCCTATATATCACTGTCCAACAAAAATTTAATTCCCCAAAAGACTACCTCGCAATGAATCCACTGAACATTAGAATTAATAATTGAGATATTCACTTTATTGCCATCATATAACAACCAAATATGTTTAATACCATTAACTTTCTCATTCCTTATATAATTCTAGCCCTTCAATCCAAAACTTTTCTAAACTATGCCTTCATTAGCTAAACTAACTCTAACCTTTAATATTCACAACGCTACTAATTTATGATAAGCAATTTAATGGTAATTTCCAAATGCTTTATGGGATGATTAAGACCTCTAATATTCTAAGTCTGTATTATTTACCCCTTTTAGGGGTTCTACTATGATCTCCCACATTTCCCCTATTACCATATAACACCATCTCCTTAATTTGTTTCTTTCTACCCTTATTAATCGTCGCATTACTTAACTCCTCTTCCTTTGAGCCAGCTCCTAAAGAACACACTTCTATAGCATAAATCTCTTCAGCCTTTAGAGATTCACCAACAAGATTCTCCCCCTCAATATCTCCTATATTAAATTCCTTATTCTTAAACTTCTCATTAAGATCAATTTATGTAGTACTTTTTTCTATATTTTTTATCTTATCTCTTTCAGACCCTTCTTTACAGATTTCTTCTTTGAATAAGAAATTCTCTCATGCCCTATCTTATTGCACGCAAAACATTCCTATAGCCTTCATTTATAAACCACTTTTTGAATAAATTTTTCTCGAAATTCATCATTTAAAACTATGTTATTCAGAAACTCTCCATTTATATCAATTTCAATCAAGATTCTGGTAAAACTTAGTCTAGCTCTATTATGAGTGCACTGATCTACAAAAAGAATTTTTTTCACACACTAAACCTAACATTCCTATCATATTCTGTCCCTATCATTCCCATGGAAAATTTGGTAGTTTCACCCAAATAGGCACTCTGCTCAATGATTCAATACTGGAATCCATACGTTCACTCAATCTCTTCGATACAAAAGGCTTCTTATTAAAAAATAAAGGGTAACCCTTTAACACAGACTCCATCCCAAGATCATCATTAAAGGAGAATGATAAAATATCTGCTTTGATTTGATGTACTGCACCAATCCATATTTTCTCCATCTGTTCTTTGTAAAATTTTCCAAACGCTTGAATCAAGGAAAATCACCGAGAACACATCCAATCAAAATATTATACCAGTTTTGTGCTTCCTCTTGAACTTGATCCTTTTGGTATCTCAAATTTTTCTAAACATTATTCACACTTGGAAAAGAGTAAATTTAAGCACTTTCCTCTATTTCGCATGATTCTTGTCTTATCATCCTTTCGATTAATCCTACCTAAATCATCTTCTCTAACTCCTCGAAATTCTTGATTAATCTTCACATCTTTAACATCTCTAATATTTTATAGCCTATTATTCTCTCCATGTATAATAGAGTTCTTCTCTTTACTCTGTGATTCCGAATTCTCTATTTCTCCCAAAACCATATCTTAAACTAAATTAGATTATAGTAATGGATCCTAAATTCTCTTCTTCATGAACCTGCGATGATATCACTTTATCCTTTTCTTGAATCGAACCAACTACATCTTGACAAGCTTGCACGATGATATTCTTTCTCCTTCCCATGAGGACCTCCTTATGATGGGCTAACTATCTTATCATGCACCGAGAGAGAAATTTAATACATTTTGACAAAAAAATTTATATATTCCATATTTATCTTTCATATTAATATTTTTAATTTTTATTCAAATGTCTTAATTTAAATGAGAATAAGTAACATTCTTTCACTTTAAACCACTAGTTATCAAACCATTTTTCCGCAAGATTTCAAAAATTAATTTTGTACAAACTTTAATTTTTTATTGATCCAGACTTGAACTTCAACATTTTGGGATTGTGCACAATTGACCGAATTCGGGATGGATCAAGGTCAACATAGATGGGAGTGCAAGGGATGGAGATAGAAGACTAGTGGTAGAAGGGGTGTTCCGTAACTCACGTGATTTTTTAAAGTTTTGTTTTGCAAGTACATGAGGATTGAGATACGCGTACAAAGCTGAAGTTTTAGCCTTCATCTTGACTACAGAACATGCAGTTGAAAAGCAATAGACCAAGCTTTGGGTTGAATCCGACTCAACGCTAGTGTTTCATTTAGTCAAGACACGCTCGGACTGCGTTCTGTTGAATCTCTAGGCTCGGCGGCTCTACTTTCATTAACTGATGCAGCAGATAGACTTCGTCATTTCTCACATCTATAGAGAAGGAAATCAAGTAGCGGATGCACTCAAAAAGCTTCAAGTGGACAACTTAGAGACTTGAACTACCTGCCCAGATTTCCTTTGGCCTTACATTTGTAGGGACCTCTAGGGACGACCATACTTCTGATTCATATGATTCAACCTTCAAAGATCTTCCCAGCAGTAACAAGAGAAATTGAATTCAAAGTTTTCCAACAGAAGTTTAAAAGTGGCGCTCTAGGGCCTCACTCGCGGCCAACGTCTACTCCCAGCCATCACAAGACAATTGAAGACCACCAAAGTGGCGTTCCCGGGCTTTGTTCGCCACCAACGTCCACTCCGAGCCAGCATACGACTATTGACAACAAACAAAGCGACGCTCATTGGCTCTGTTCGCCGCCAACGTATGCTATCAGTCAGCAGGTAACAGTTGACAGCGACTAAAAGCGGTGATCACGAGTTCCATTTGCCGCCAATGTCGGCTCTCAGCGGACTATCCAAAGTTGGCGGCGGATGACCTTGACGTGGAGTTGAATTTCACCACTCTTCTACACCGGCTTTAACTTTTCACTTGAACTTTGTCTTTTTTCTTTCTTTCTTTCTTCTTTTCTTTTCTTTTTTTTTTTATTTATTTTTATTTTTTTTATTTTTTTTATGGGCTTATGTTTAAGCTCTGTATTTCTTTAGACCATTTTTACTTATAAGCCATCTATTTAGGCCTCTTTTTCCAGTAGGCCACTTGTTTATGCCTTATTTTATTTTCTTTAGATTTTGTTACTAATCTATTTTTTCTTTTCATCTTTTAATAAATAAAAGCATGTTCTAGAGGGTGACTATCTAGTAGGGATTCCTGATGGACTTGGTCTATTTCATTAAAAAAAAAAAAAACTATTACTTAGAGGTTAAGAGCTACTTGTAAAACATTACTTTACTGTTATAAGGTCAAACTAAACAATATTTTTCCTTAAATAATCAAAGAAATTTCAATAAATACAAATCAATTTATTTATTTTTTCAATAATTCAAAGAAATTTCACTAAATACAAAATAACTTTTTAAAAATAATTGAATGAAATTTCACTAAATACAAATAACATTTTAAAAATAATTTAAAGAAATTTCACAAAATAAATTGTCAAATTTTTTTAAAAAAAATTAGAAAATAACAACTGAAATAAAAACTGTTCCATAATTAACGTTGTTTATTTAAGTACCATATTAGCTTTGTATATTATATAACGAAATTTAATTATCTTCTCTTCATTAATAAAAATTTAATGACATTAATGTAACATTAAATTCTGATGATTCTATATTTCATTTGCAATTATCTCTAATTAATTTAGCAAGGCTGTAGAAAAACAAAATATCATGAAAAAATTTAATTCAAATAATATATAATAAATATGTCAAATTAGTTTGAAGTTTTGATTATTTTAAAAATATCTAATATGGAAATAAAAAGGTAGTATTGCATAATATTTAAAAATAGCCATAAAAATAAATATATCACCTTAAAATAGCTTATAATATCTTGATTTTCAAAAGAAAAAATAATAAAAAACTATAACTAATTAAAACTTAATTAAATGCTAGAATTTTTAATTAATTTGCTTTTCCCAATAATATACATTTTTAATAATAAAAATCATTTTAAAAAAATCATTTTGATTATTCTACTATAAATTTTGCTCCCCATAATTAATGGTCCTTTGTTTTCTTTTGTAATCGTATTAGTTTAAAAACAAAAACCAATGACTTCCTTAATATTCATTTTGGTTGTATTTGGGTATCCCACAAGCAACTTTTTATTTTATTTTTTTTTACAAGCATCCATAAAGTCAAAAGTTTATCTTTAATTTTTGAAAAAACAACTAGTTAAATTGATTTGGTTGATGAATCATCATCATCACTGCATTGCATTGCATTGCATTGCATATATCCTTTTATCTGAAAACAAAATATTAATTGTTTGTAGAAGATGATGATGAAACAACAGAGCAGCTCCATTGTGCCAAGTGTTGCTCGAGGCTTGAGTATTCTTGTGGTGGATTCCGACACAACTTGTCTTCTGCAATTGGCATCACAGCTGGAACACTACTCTTACACTGGTATGTTTTATTTTACTATTTTCAATTTGATTTTAATGGATAAGATAATTAAACACAGTGAGTGTAATATGCAGTGACTACTACAGAGCTGGCCACAGTTGGTTTGTCAATGATTCGTGAAAACCATAATCGGTTTAAATTAGTAATCGCAAGTATTGATTTGTTGGACATGGATCCAATAGCGTTTCTTCGGAGAGTTATCTCTAATCGCATTCCTGTAATTTGTGAGTTCTCTTTCAAAGGAGTCATGGATAATGAAACATATGCATAGTATGGTGCAATTGAATTTATGATGTGGTTGGTGCAGTTGTGTCTTCAAGGAACAATGTGGTATTTGCCCAGACAGCGTTAGCAGAAGGTGCATCTTTCTTCTTACAAAAGCCTTTAATGTCCGAAGATATTGAAAACATTTGGCAACATGCATTCAAATACTATCCAAATAAAGAGAAGAATAAGGACCAATCTCCTCTCAAGAGAAAGAGACAGTTTGGTGATGTTGAGAAGGGGAAAACCAGACTGCTTTGGACTCCTGAGCTTCATCACAGGTTTACACAAGCTGTCAGCCTTTTGGGAGATAAAAGTATATAAACAAACTCACTCTTATTCTTCTTAATTAATTTATGTTCTGCTGATTTATTTGTCTGACTATTTGATTATTGTTTATAGAAGCTACACCCAAAAATATACTACATGTGATGAATATGCCCCACCTAACTCAGCGTCAGATCGCCAGTCACCTACAGAAATACAAAGCTCAAGTGCAGAAAATATCAGATGCTTCTTCAGTCACACCACCATTCACTCCACTTTCATCATTTAATGTGTATCAGCAAGGCATCAATTCATTCAAATCTCATCTGGGATGCTCACTCTATGCAATTCCAGGTTGGTTTTTAGGCTCAATTTTTTTTTTAAACTTAGATTGTTTTGAGATTATGTAATTGAATTGTTGAACTTATCATCAGATAGACAATCAATTAAGCGTAAAAGAGAGTCTAATGAAAGTAGAAGCTTCGGAGATCCAAAACCTACTTCACATGACAGTTTAAGCGAGGACGATCAGCGGTTCAGTGAATGGTTGTGTGAAACTTTAGCTGAAGAGAGTGAGCAGGTACGTCATATTCTTTTATAAATAACATATATAATGCTGTTGTATAGTGTGATAAGTCAAGTTATTAACGACTTTGGGTTTATTTATTATTGAAGGGGGAGCCTAGTCAGAAACGGATAGACCTGAAATAATTCAAGTTGTTATAAATGGGGCCGTTACCATTAACTGGATAAAATTACCATTACATATCTGGATAATATCCCTGGCGTAGTGTATTTTTGTCATCCATTTTTCTTTTTTTTTTTTTTAACTCTATTAAAAATGTATGAAAGTGAAAATTAAAAATAAATTAATAAAATTAAAACTAGTACTCTTTTCCTCTTCCGATACAAGTATCAATTCTTAATTTACTGTGTTATATTTTTATCATTAAAGAATGTTAATTACAATTTTTTTAATTACATAATACTCCTACGGATAATAGAGTGGAGATATTTTTTCTGCTTTTTTGTCATTTCGTGCATATTAAAAATTACTATATTAAATATGATAGCAACTGAGTATATGTATAGTTTTTAAATATAATAAATAAAAATAAAAAAAAAAATAAAAAAAAAAAAAAAAAAAATTAAAAAAAATTGAAGAAAAAGATTAAAAAAAAATTGAAGAATGTGAGATTGAAAGTAAATAGAAAATGAAAAAACATGTTCACACGCATAATTGAATAGTTTTTATTTGACTGTTATTTTCATTTTTACGATGGAAATACAAACAAATTCAAATTAAGAAAACTAGATGACTATAGATAATATAATCGAAAATAATCTCAAACTATCTCCAACTAGTTTAGATTGGTAGTAGAGGCTTGCACATCAATACCTCATACAATATTTCTCCTCTTTGCGATCTTCTTTCCGTTTCACAAAAGTTACACCTTTAGTTATTTTAATTCCGTCGGAGCCATTCGATAAAAAGCGATTGATACAGACGTCGTGTCCGAAATAAGCTCGACAGAGAACTCCACCTCTTCCTGTGGTGGTAGGCCAAGAATTTCTTCTGAATGTACATCCAAGAAATCATTCAAAGTTGGAATAAACTTTCCATCAAAATGCGGTTTATCTACTTCAACCACATGCACAAAAAACGCTTCATAACCTCTTCTAAACATCTTATTTGCCATAACAGCCGAAACAAACCTATCAAGCGAATTCCTACAGTCATCCACAAATGTAACTCAATCATTCGGTGATTGAATAGTAATTCTCTTCGCCGTACAATCCATAACCGCTTCAAGTCGAGACAACGAATCCATACCCAGAATCACATGAAATTCATTACTTTTCAGCTTCAACAAATCTCCTAGAAAAATTATTCCTCCAAACGCAATAGACACATCATGATAAACTCAATTCAAAACCATACAGTTACCAATGGATTAGTAACAAACATATCTCTAACAGTCAAACTAGACTCCGAATCCTTATCCTTTAAAATTCCACTACAAGCATAAGAAAGAGTAAAACATGGATCTAATAAAGTATAAGCAGGAGAGTTAAGAATCGAAAAAGTATCTATAACCACATTAGCGGTAACAACCTACTCATGGCTTCTCAGGGCATAAGTATAGGCAAGAACCCTCGAATTTTTTCTCGGAGCAGCTCTAGATTGTGCGCCACCTCTATAAGCACTAGAATGAGGTGTTCTCCTCTCCTCCCTTGAATGGACTTGGAATCTCCAGAAATAGGCCCTTTACCAAAATCAGAACCTTGTCGTGGATGTGGACAGTTCTTAATCTTGTGGTCCTTAGATCCACATCTAAAATAACCACCCGTCTTCCTAAAACACAAATTCAAATGGTATCTATTGCAAGTGGAACATAGAGGGAAGTTTCTACCTAGGTTGCTTTAAGTAGGAGCACTAGCAATAGATAGATTTGGTTGACTGCCTCCTCTAGTATACCTATTTGGGCGGGACTGATTCATTGAACCATATCCACTATTTTGAACGTGAGTCTTGCCTTTCTTATTATGCTCGCCAATGGCAGCATTCTTAGTGTCCCTCTCACACTTCCTATCCTTCTTCGCTAGCATCTCAATATCAATAGCAGCATCCCCTATCTCATGGAAATCGTCAGTTCTCAAAGTATCCAAAAGCTTCTGAATCTCATAATTCAACCATACCTAAACTTACAACACCAATCAGCTGGAGTTGGCACCATCTCTGGTGCATATATGTTGAAATTAACAAAACCATTCTTATAGTCCAGAACCATCTTATCCCTCTATTTAAGGTAGAGAAATTCGATCCACTTTTGTTATGCCCAAGCATGCCCAACATAGTTGTTCTTGGACTGCTCACGGAAGAATTCCTGATTAATTACCACTTCTAGGTCTATAGTCTAGATCACACCTTCCTACTAGAGGTGTAAAAATGGGCTGAGTCCCGCGGGCCATCCCGTTTAACTCGTGAATAAAAGGGTTAGAGCCATAATTTTTATAGCCCATTTAAAACGCGGGCTTTTTATCCCGGTCCGTTTAACCGATGGATTAAGCGGGTTTATACGGGTTGGCCCGCAAGCCAACCCATTTAACAATTAACATAATTATTATTATTTTTATTTTGATTAGATGATTAGTATAGATGACAATATATCTGCTCCTTTTAACATTGGGAAGAGAAGAATTTATGCATGCTACTATTAAAATGAATATGTATAAACTAAAATGTACAATGATGTTATAATTATGAATGAACATGTAGAGTAAAAAATTATGTTATAAATTGTCATAATATATACGGGCTAGCTGGCCAATTTAAACCCATAAGGGTTGGGTTAGGGTTGAAAAATTTTCAATTGGTTTAAAAATCTAACTATATTGGCCCGACCCATTTAAGCCCGACTCGTTTAAAACCATTTAGCCCGTTTTACAGTTGTACTTCCCACTAAAGAACAACCTCACTTTTTAGAAATGAAACCAAACATTCCAGCTTCTTAACATCATTACAGCGAACCTCATCACACATCCTAGACATATCACCGAACCAATTATCAACCGATTTAGGACCCTATTCATTGGTTCTCTTAAACAGTTTAACCTTCTTCTTAGGAAGTCTCTTGATTGTATACATTTCTTGCGTAGCTTCTCTTTCATCCAAGCCTCGGAGGATGGTAGCAATATCCTAAAATGCCCGAGTCGAAGCAGTAGCGGTATTAACAGGTACACAATTCTCATAATAGGTAATTTCATTATGTCTAGCACGGGGATTAGAACACCTTCTAGCCATGATCCAAAAAATAATAAGTCAGATTGTCACATGTTCTAGAAAAGGTTCAAAAGTCAGCGTTAGCAAGGATAACAACTATTCAGACTCTATACCAAAATGCAATTCCATGTATGCAATGTCATTATATTGAAACAATGCACAAACACACTTAACTTCTAATGCTCAACAAGAAGCAACCGAGAACTAGTACTCTGATACCTCAAACGTAATGCCTGTACCACACCCAACAGCAGAGTGTAGGAATACGGACGCCATAACAGATAGATAGACAAAAAATACACAGATAAATAAGACCGATAAAAGAAATACAAATATCATTAAAACCAAATTCTGAAATATCATAATCTGAATATCAAACATAGTTCGCAGCATTACATCATATCAAAGTGTTCTGAAACAACTCAAATCATAATTTGAAAGTATAAAAATTTAATCTAGTTTACAACTGGAATAAAGTTAAAATCTATTACAGAATTTGAGACATAGAAATATGAAAACAAATGCTAATAGGATAACTAAGCGCCAGAACTTATGCAATGTGTGACTGAAGTCTATCCTTACTACACCACCTGATTGTCTGAACTCAGCATTTTCCGTTCTGATCAGGAAAATTTAACATATAAAATAGAAATTTGAGAAATAATAGGGTCGGACTATCGATTTCTGGTTAGTAAGTTAATGCCGAATAATCACAACAATGCAGAATATCTAGAATATACAAGTTTCCCCGAAACAGGAGCAAACATGGCTGTTCTAAAAGCTATATTGTTTCAATTATTAACAATATTAACATCATCTATAGGTCTGGAACCCTCAAAAGCCTCTACAATGTAAAATAGCCCCAACTTACGGAAGTGACACTCTAAACTTCAAAGATTAATGAAACGTATTATTTTTCCTTTTTTTTAGTACAAATTTTAGTTGAAAGATTGTTAAGATTGTTGTATATTTTAAATTTTTTCGTTCATAATTTGGATTAATTTTGATCATATATATATATATTATAAATTATTAGGCGCATATTAGTATACTCATGGATAAATCGACATCCGCAGATATATACCCATACCCATACCCATGCCCACTTAAATTAAAAGGATATGGATATATATATAAAAAAATAGTGGATAAAGATATGGATACTGGCATATCCACCGATATTTTGCTCATCGTCATTTCTAATACTACTTTCCTTTGTCACCTAATTTTAGAAAAATGTAGGAGGGGATATTTTTCTATCCACAAAATCTCCTAAAATCTAAACTAAGAAAAAGATTTCAAAATGAAAAGAAATTATTATGATAGATTGACTAGTCTTTAAGATTTGACTTTAACTGTAATCAAACAATTGAAAATAGCAAAACAAAACAAGACAAGTAAGTATCAAATACTTTATTGAAGCTTATTAATAAATAGAGCAAATATGTATAATTGTGCACATTCTACACTTCATCAACATGGCTTTATTTAATATTCATATGGATGATATCAATATCACTTGTATAAAAAATTGATGAGAAGCAGAAAAGTGGAATTTGTAATTATAGTATTTGAAAAAATATAAATATTTGAATAATAATGACATAAGAGTCAACATCAATGTTGTACATGATACTAACTATACTAACAACATTCCTTGGAATACTCCATGTTCATAAACGTATTAGTTGGCTCATCATTGTAACTCATTTGAAAACCTAATAGTTGAAAATATCAAACCTCAAAAAAGAGAAGGAGGAGAACTAGTGGTGTTGGTCATCAAAGATATGATATGTAACATTAACCCTCACCCTAGTGGAATTAGAATATAGAGTTTGAATGCTACAAACAACCATTGATGGTTACCATTAGTTAAAATTATTTATTAAGTTTTGAACAAAACTACTTGTGAACTTAACATAAATTTGTCCAAAAAGAGAGGTAATTTACCATGTAAGTTATGATCCAGTTAAATTTGGTCAACCATTTTGGAACTCAATCAAAATATTCTATTACATCTCAAGATCATGCAAATATTATCAAACAAATGATTAAACATAATTGTAAATTGATTAAACTCATACTTGAAAATCAAAAGTCAAATGTGAAGTTTAAAGTTAAAAAGTCAACAAAATTATTTTCAAAATCCAACATGGCAGACAATAAGCAAGAAAATAGACGAGCAACTTGCTTAATACTAAGAAATAAATTTGTAAATCTCCATTTCTTCTGATGTTAAGCATTGGTTAAGTGAATAATTCATTTAGTGTTATATTTTGTGTCAAGTAGGGTTGCAAATTAGTATAGCCGACTCGCGAATAGGAATGATAATTTTACCCATCAACATGCATACTCATGGATTATCCGCCCGTAATGGATGGATATGAATTCAATTTTTTATGCCTGCTATAGGTACTGTCACATCTTTAGACCAAGTGATTTTTTTCGATCTTTTAACTATAAACCGTGTCCAAAACTATAGGTATCGGTGAAGTTGAGACATCTAAGTTCTGTAAAGAAAATTCATTAAAATAAAGCATCTACTATTAAGTTGGGTGTTTTCACAAAACAAATAAATTTTTACTTTGAATATATAAATAAGAAAAAAATAGATTTATTATATTATAAAATAATGTGGACTAATTTGAAAAATTATTAGTCATATGAATAGTTCAAGTTACGAGGCCTATAAAAACCATCTTTCTATCATATTTTCTCTTTTACGAAGCCTACCAACCATTTACATTTCCAAGTTTTTGTTTTTCCTAATCGAGGTAATGGACTCTCACCTCTACTTTTAGATGTTTTTATTATTACTTTTTTTATTATCAAATATTGAATTTTGGTCTCGTAATTGGTAAAATTTAGAATTCCAATCCCTAAACAACTTTCGGATTGATTTTTCCACACACAATCCATTTCAAAGGTAACCCTCTGATCTACTTCTTCGATTTATGTGAATGTTAGTCTCCATTAATTGGTTGTAAGAACATATTTAATTTAAAAAGAAAAGAAAAGAAAAGAAAACCTCTCTGATTTGAAATATGTTTAAGATGTCTCGAGGTCGCCAGTAACCCTAACCTTGTTAATTTTTATTTTTGATACTTCGTTTTGATTCTCTAGCCTGTTGTAATTATTTTTGTATTGGTTATTTTTCTGACTGTTAGGTGATGTTGTTGGCACTACAGGAACTGTGGAAGAAGACGTGTAGGCTTAGTTGTGGGAAATTGCTTTGTTAGTTAGTATTTCAACTATGTTATCTTTGATTAGTGATTTTTATGCTTGTAAATCGTTGTTATCAATGCATAGTATGATAATTATGATACTCAAATGTTTACTCGAATATGTTTATACATTTAATACGTCTTGAAAAACTATATGGGTCATGTGACTTTGCTTTGGATAAATAATTTTTTTTAGAAATCCACACCTAAGTGTATGTCTTAAAATAAGAGTGGAAGAGAAAGTGAAACTGAATAAGGAGAAGCTTAAGGAAGCATCGGATAGGCAGAAGTCCTATGCTGACCTTTAGAGGAAGGATATTGAGTATCAGGTCGGAGATAAGGTGTTTTTGAAAGTGTCTCCATGGAAAAAAGGTCTTCGATTCGATAGGAAAGACAAGTTAACACCATGTTTTCTTGGGCCGTATGAGATTCTAGAAAGGATAGGTCAGATTATTTATCGACTTGCTATGCGACTTTAATTGGAGAAGATCCATGATGTCTTCCATGTATCGATGCTTAAAAGGTATCATTCTGATCATTCTCACATCCTTATGCGTGAAACTTTTGAGTTTCGACCGAATTTGAGTTATAAGGAAGAACCGGTTCAGATTTTGACTAGGGAAGTGAAAATTTTGAGGAAAAAAATAGTGCCAATTGTTAAGGTCATCTGACATAACCACGCGGATGAGGAAGCGTTGTGGGAACCATAAGATGCTATACAACGTCAGTATCCATATCTGTTTAGTTTAGGTAAATTTCGGGGAAGAAATTTCTTAAATAGGGTAGAGTTGTCATATCCATAAGTTAGAGCTATTCATTTCATATTTTAAAATTTTATTTTTAGTTATTT
Organism: Cardiospermum halicacabum; assembly: GCA_031304145.1. Lineage (NCBI taxonomy): Eukaryota > Viridiplantae > Streptophyta > Magnoliopsida > Sapindales > Sapindaceae > Cardiospermum > Cardiospermum halicacabum. The sequence goes on from CM062395.1 coordinate 8,661,191, forward strand.
TTATTTTATTTTCGTTCAAGGGTAAAATAGGTATTTTTAAAAATATTTGACTTTCCGATTTGACAAAATGTTTTGACCAATTTGACTTTTGGGACAATTTTGTAAACAAAAAAGAATTTTTATGTATTTTGTAATTATTTTTCAGTTTGGATCATATTAAAATCAAATAGAAATATGTGGGCTTATAGAGATATTTTCCATTCATATATAAAGGAAAAATTAGGTTTAGAAAATATTCTCTTCATATTTCTAAATACTTTAAAAATCTATCTCTCTATTTTCTCTCAGCTAAGAACCCTAAGCTGCGGATTTCTAAATTCTTCTTTGGAGATATCGAGTTAGAAAATTTGGTTTTTCATTGGTTTCATGGTTCCAAGGAATGATTCTTGATTCCTTCTTGATTTAAAACATATTAATGTTGTTTTGGATTTAAGATTAAATTAGGGTTTTCGGATTGGGGATTTTTTTACTTCAATTTATTTGGGTTTTAAAACCCTTAATATTTAATCTATGTATTTTAGGTCTTTTCGAGTTTGATTTGGGGTTCTTTCTGCTGCCCAAATCGAAACCCTAACTTTGAGAATTAGATATTTAATTATTATATTCTTCATTTGGTTTAGATCAAATTAGCGATCGTCAATTGGAGTGATTAGGTTTTGGATTAGCATTGATAAGTTAGTAGCCGTGTTTAAGCCCCCACGTTCGTATATTTCTGCTTGTTGTTTTTTTTTTTGTATTTAAATGATTAATTGAATATAAACTAAAAATTTAAAATCTGCAATTGGTGTATAATGTTGAAATGCATTTTGAGTATTAATTGTTAATTTGGACTCTCTGAAATTTGAAGTATGATTATGTCTAATTGATTACATTCTGTCTGTGATTATCTGATCATTATGCTGCTATTATATGGTTATATGATTTGGGATTCATATGAATCAATTAAACTGAGAATACAAGTTCTGTAATCTGTAATAAAGTCATGTTCTATATTAATACGATAAGACCAACATGTTGTAGGAAAAGTAGATGTATATATCAATGCTCGAAAGTGTATTAGGCCTTGATTGTCGACTTATTTCCGGGATATCTGATCCATTCTAGAGCTTAGCTCATTCTGGATGCAACGACATCATTCTGGGATCTTTGATCAAATTCTGAGGGTTTACCCTATCTTTAATTTCTATTCCTAATTTCGGTTATTAAACTAAGGATAGGCCTTGTAAGTTAAACACCTTATTATAATGTGATAATCTGAAATCTGTTAATATAAAAATTGATTCTGACATTGTTTCTGTAGGTATATTATGAACTACTTTGACTTTGTTACGTTTCTTCGTTAATTGGGTTCTAACCTATGGGTAGCATAGATTTTGACTATTAACTCGCCATAAGAGTTAGGAGTATACCCAACTAGATACTTAAAGGTTTAATTACGAAAAGCATAAATGGATTAGGCTGAAAACGTGTAAAATAGTCTCTGGCCGAACTCCTTATCGAGCTAGATATAGAATTACAATTAAGTGAGCCTCGAGACAAATAGTAATACTCTTTGTTCGAATTGTATACCGATCTAGCTATCAAATTACAGTTCGGTATAATTCTTAGGAGTTAGTTTTGTCTCTCTGTTCGAGCTCTTTACCGAGCTTCATATCGAATTACAATTCGGTGAGACCTTAAGACCAAAATAACATTGTCTGTTCGAACTGTGTACTGAATTCGCTACCGAATTATAGTTAGGTATAACTTTAGGTTACCAATTTGGTTATCTGTCCAAGCTCTTCACCGAGCTTCGTACCGAATTACAATTCAGTGGGACTTTAGACTAGAAATCACATTTTTTCTAAACTAACAACCTAACTACCTTTCAAATTACAATTCGGTATAGTTATAGAAACCATTGAGAACTGTTCTGTCCAAGTTCACTACTGAGCTCTCTACCAAACTATAATTTGGTAAAGTTCGAAGTGCTCTCTGTCTGAATTAGTTACCGAATTCCATACCAAATTCACAATTCGGTGTCAGACAGTGTTTGAAATAATTTGACAACTTTTAAATCTAATTTCAGACGGTAATTGCTTTTAACTTTGATCACTTATCCTAGATAACTCAAAGGGGATTAAAATAAGAATGATTTAGATTAATAATCAATTTATTTGCCCATCTTTAGGGAACCATGTTTGTGAGGCAAGGACCTTGCATTGTGTGCCATTTTGAACTGTTTATATAAGACACATCCTGTCTGTGCTTGTTGGGCATTGGCTTGCTAACTAGAAATCAATAGTCTGACCCTTTTTGACTTTTATTTTTGTTATGTATGTTTTGAACCCTTGTGGGATGAAATTACTGAGTTCAGACAGTCAGGTGGAGTAGCGAGGATATGTACACGCATGTTAGCATCAGTCATCATCTAGCATCTATATTCAGTTTTAATTCATATTTTATTAAATTTGGATTTATTTTCAGACTTTGGAATTGTAACTTGTATTTGAATTTCCAAATTAGATATACTTTCATTAATGAGTATCTTTCGACTATTGTTTCGTATTTATTTATCTGCTCTGTATTTATATTATATTATATTAGTTTGTTCGTCTAGTTTGTGTGTAGCATCTGATCTCTGTGTTCTTTCCATCGGGGTGGGGTTCGGGTGTTACATCCTCTCTAACTCTTTCTTTATTGAAAAGCCCTTTAGTCCCTCGCTCTTTTCATTTTCTACTATCAATGCATCCACATTTTAACGTCTCTTCACATTTTGTGCTCTTGAAGACAATCTCATGACAAATCAATTGCAACTTTGAAACCCTTCATTGAAGTTAAACCAAACTCTCACTTCTGTATCAAAAACCTACCTTATGGAGTCTTTAAGCCAATCTTAACTTCTATTCCTTTAGCTGGGCATGTCTTTTTTTTTAAATGAAATAGGCAAAGTTCATCAGGAATCCCTACTAGGTAGGCACCCCCTAGAACTAAGCCTTATTTTATTAAAAGAAAAAAGAAAAAGTCTGACAAACAAAAAACCCAAAAACAAAAAAGTAAGGCCTAAACAGGTGACCTAATGAAAAGAGGCCTAAACAGGGGGCCTAAGAAAGAATATAGGCCTAAACAGATGGCCGAAAATAAAAGAAAGCCCATAAAGAGGCCCAAAATGAAGTAACAAGTCTGATCCATGAAAAAGTCAACTCTGAAGACGAAGTTTGACCGGCTGGCGATATAGGCTGGCGACAAGGGCTTTATGTAGCCAGAGGAGTCCACGTAGGCGTTGGCTGGCGACAAGGCTGGCGACAAAGGCCTTATGTCGCCAGCAAACGTGTGCACTAGCGCGAAGGAACGTGCAATCAGTCGGAGGCTGGCGACATGATTGGCGACATAAGGGTCATGTCACCAAATTGCACCGATCAGATGCAATTTGAGCTGCTTGGAGTCGTTTGTTGGCGACAAGGCTGGCGACAAAGGCCTATGTCGCCAGTGACCGTGGAACTGAGTTATTCTCTGAATGTTGAGGCTGATCTTCCCGAACGAGTCTTGAGTCATGAGAACCTGAAGAATGGTGTACCTTGGAGGTCCCTGCAGATGAAAGGCCAAAGAAAGTCTAGGCAGGTAGTCCAAGTCTTGATGCTATCCATTCGGAGCTTGGTGTGTGTGTCTGTCTGCTGCTTGGTTGCCTTCTCTGTAGATGTGCGAGATGACGAAGTCCATTTGCTTTATGTGATGAAGACAGTTGAGCCATCTAGCCAAGAGATTCCAAGGAACACAGTCTGAGCGTGTCTTGACCAGATGAACCACCATAGTTGAGTCGGATTCCACCCAGAGGCGAGTCCAATCCTTCTCCACCGCAATTCGATGACCATGATAAATGCTAGAATTTCTGCTTCGTATGCGTCTCCGAATCCACCTGTACCTGCAAAAGCAAACTTTAAAAAACCACGTGAGTTACGGAAGACACCTCTTGCCACCAGTCTTCCGTCTCCTTCTCCAGCACTACCGTCTATGTTGACCGGTCCATCCCGACGAAGGGCCATTCCACCACACTTCCTTAACCACCTTTGGACACTGAAAGTAGCCACTGAGTTTGAAAAGGGAGAGGGTTTTAAAGTCTGGAAGGGTATTGTACATGATGCCGAATTTGAAGGTTTTGAGGTTGTGAACAGTCGACCAAATTCTGGAGATGACGGAGTAGAGAGGCATAGCTTTGTTGTTGAAATATTTCCAGTTACGAGCTATCCAAATTTCCACACAAATAGAACTCATGAGGGTCTTCAAAATTGCTTTCATCCCCGGGCTGCACTCCCAGTTAATGACAGCACCAATCAGGCTCACTATGTTTACATTTAAATTCAAATGAAAACCCAACTTGTCTAAAAAGTAATCCCAAATCTTTCTGCTAAAGTCACAACCTAACATAATATGATCTGTAGATTCCGAGTGCTTTAGGCAGAAAGGACAGGTTGAGACAATCGTGACCCCTTTCCTCCGGAGATTGTTTTGAGTAGGAAGGGCTCCATAAAGTAACTTCCATACCACCATAGACTCCCTAGAAGAAATGTAAGGAGCCCAAATTTTCTTACCCCAGTCTACTTCAGAAATATGATGGGAAAAACAATTATAGGCAGCTCTACAAGTGATTTTGCCCAAATGAGCCTGTCTTTCCCCCCACGAATGATCCTGACTTTCCTGATGTCTTCATAAATATCTGCAAAATCCACTTCCAACCAATTCGGAAGACACCAACTACCATTTGAATAGAAATCCGAGACCAAGGCATTTTGATTTTTCAATTCTTGCATGCTCTACCCTGTCTCTGATGATGTATCCCAACCAATTCATAGACCAGAACTTAACCACACTATGTTCACCCACAAGCCATATAGTTTCGGCCAGCATCCCAGTAAAGACATCTCTGATTGAGGACCAGATCGTGGATTTATAATAGACAGTTCTGGCAGAACCATCTTTATTTACCGGCTTAGCTCTAAGAGGGGAGAGAATAGAAGTGTTACCTTTCAGGATAGTCCAAATGAGTTTGGACAGCATGGCTTTATTTGTAGCTTTGAGCATTCTAACACCCAGACCCCCCTCATTGTTTATGGTGCAGACCTTTTTCCATGCAACGGTCAGTAACCTCCTTTCCGTGGTGACTCCAGTCCAGATAAAGTTTTTAATGCATTTATCTAGTGATTTTAGCATCAGAGCAGGCCAACGGTAATCTGCAAAAGAGTGATTAAGCAATCCAGACATAACAGATTTCACCAGCATCACTCTACCTGCTTGGGATAAAGTCTTTGTCCAGGTATTGAACTTGGCCAGAACCTTGTCATAGAGCTGTTGCAGGTGCGTCCTTTTGGGAACTCCCGGGAAGATGGGGACGCCCAAATACACACAAGGAAGGCTGCCAACTGACATTTTTAAGGCATGCTTGACATAAGCCATCGATCTACGCTGAACTCCGCTGCCAAAGAAAACATGAGATTTAGCATAATTCACTCTTTGACCCGACATATCTCCATAGCGGTCCAGGAAAACGACAATGTTCTTGGCATTCGTCTGAGTGGCTTTGCAGAAAATCATTATATCATCCGCATAAAGAAGGTGAGAAGGAAGTAATGTCTTCTTCGAGTTATTAAAAGGACGCAGCATACCTTTATCCACCATCCGCAGCAAGCCTCTACTGAAATATTCCTCAGCAAAGCAAAAAAGCAAAGGCGAGAGCGGATCACCCTGTCTGATCCCTTTCGAACATGCAAAGAAACCTTGAGGGATTCCCTTAAAAAGAATGGAGATCCGAGAGGACGAGAGCAGATGCTTCACCCAAGACAGAAACTTCTCGCAGAACCCAAAGAAACGGATAACCTCCAGAAGAAAAGACCACTCCACTATGTCAAATGCTTTCTTGATATCGACCTTCAGAGCCATTTGACCCTCTGCTCCTTTCCAATTCACGCTATTAATCGCTTCGGAAGCCAAAGCCATACAGTGATGGATGTTGCGACCCCGGACAAAGCTGAATCGATTGGGAGCTAGAACCTGACTTGCGATGCTCCCCAATCTAGTAGCCATAATCTTCATCACCACTTTTAATATGAAATTGCTCAACATAATCGGCGTGAACTGCTCCTTTCTATTAGCTTGCTCCACCTTCGGAATGAGAACCATAAAGTTCGAGTTGAAGTTCATGGGGAGCTCTCCTAAGATAAAGAAATCCCGGATGGCTGCATAAAGATCATCACCCACGGTGTTCCAAGAATCTTTGAAGAACTTTCCAATATAACCATCCGGTCCCGGGGCGCTATCTGCTGACATATCAAAAACTGCTTCCTTGACATCCGAGGGAGAAGAGACAGCTGTGAGCATGTCATTCTGTAACTCGGAGACCACATTTGGGATGACTTCCTTAACCTCTGATAAATCAACTGGCTGGGAATGGGAGGATTTGAAGAGGTCTTCATAGAAAGCGGTAATGTGAGCTCTGATCTTGCCCTGATCTGAAGTCTGATCTCCCTCAATTTCTAGGATGGAAATGGGGGCTTTGATTTTTCTGGAAGCAATGAAAGAGTGGTAGAACTTGGTGTTTCTGTCCCCACAAGTTAACCAGGAGACTCTGGCCTTCTGCCTCAGAAAATCGTCCCTTACATTCAGCTCTTCTTCCAACTTCTGACAGCATCTTGTCTCTGCATCACGAAGATCATCAGAGTAGCCATCTTCCTCAATCTTGCTTTGGACATTGAGAAGGTTTTCATATGCTTTGTCTACCCTCTCAAAAATATTGCCAAAGCTAGTTTTGTTCCAGATTCTCAAAGTGTGCTTCAATCTCTTCAACTTCTGCTAGAACTTGATGATAGGATTAGGCTCCCAAAGAGGCTGATTCCAATTGCTTTCCACAACCTGACAAAAATTAGTATGGCCACACTAAGCATTGATAAATCGAAAAGGCCTACCAATATTGTTGGGGTTAGCATTTGAAATTTTAAAAATAATGGGGGAGTGATCAGAACCACTCCTAGCAAGCACTCTTCCCTTGATATTATCCCAAGAATAAAAAAAGGCTAAATTACAAAGGCCTCTATCTAGCTTACACTGCACATTGTAATCACCCTTCTTACCATTGCACCAAGTGTAGAGGTTGCCTTTTTGCTCAATTTCCACCAAATCATTCTCAAGAATCATATTCCTAAATTCTAGAGAAGCACTAGAATATGAGAAGGTTTTTGATTTTTTCTCATGACTACCCAAAACGCAATTAAAATCGCCACAAACCATCAAGTCATCAACAACTCTACCCAAATCGAACCATAAATCTCTCCTCCTATAATTCACATGGGCATAAACAAAGTCATATCTCGCACGCACACCACCAAATATTAAATCTAAAATAATAATTTGGGCGGTGCACAAAATCATGGCTTCCAATTTAACGTCATTTCTACCCAACACCCAAAGGCTATAAACACCATTGCTACCCACATTTTCACAAAGCAAGATATAACCAAAACTCTCCCAAAATTTCTTTGCATCAAAATCATAATTCATCATAGGCTCCGTATTGCAAAAAAATATTAGGATGAAACTTAGGAATAAAATAGCTACAATATTTCCTACTCGAAGGCTTTCTAAAGCCCCTAATATTCCAATATTGTACAATCATTTCTTTTTCCTAGTTTGGTTACGGGTGCGAACACCCTTTTGGGACCTATCACCATTATCTTCACCAGGCTTATCTTTAGCACTAACCCTATCAAAAATGTCAATCAAAGACTCTTTAATAAGGGGTTTTTGAGTTACTTTAGAAGGGAGACACTGCAGAATTTTGACCAAGCCATCATTGTTATTGCCAGCTATCTCCTGAGTAGACTTTGTCGTATCAACATTCAATTCCTCATTTCCGCGGGGAGATAAGGGAGCAGTCGAAGAGTCTTCCGAATCCGAAACCAAAACTGAGGTTTTTCAAGTATTTGATTCACCTTCTCTAAATCATCATCCGTGATTTTCAATTTACCTGTGAGTGAAACTTTATCTTTGGAGATGATAATTTTATTGCCCGGTCCTACTTCTACCTCCAGGACCTCTTCATCCTCTTCGTCTTCACTTGCCTAGCTCTTGTTAGGGGGATCTGTAGGAGGCTTATCATTAATGCCCAAAATTGGGCCATCATTCTTAGATAATAGAGCTTCAACAGCAGTCTTATCCAGAAATTTGGTAGAAGTCCAGACTGCTTCATCTTCTAAAGGATCAACCATGGGATTAGCCATATCCAGATTACCCTGAGACTTCGGTTCATGAACCACTTCAGCTTCCTTTTGAGGTTGCAAGGAGGTCATAAGTCTAGACAAAGATTGTCCCACCGGAATAGATGTATTTTTTGCTGCTTTTTTCTTTGTCACCTGCTGCCACTCTTGGGTGACTTTAGGCTTAGAAACACTCTGTTGTGGAGGATTTGGAGCAACAAATTTCACCGATTGTACCGTTTTGCGCTCCTTCTGAAGGCGTTTTCTGCAAACCTTGGCATCATGACCCATAATTTGGCAATAGTTACAAAACTCTGGCCAGCTCTCATAATGCACGGAGGGTTGAACAATCATACCATTACCATGCTCAATTTGCACAAATGATTCTTTTGATCTAGAAACATCCACCTCAATCAAAACTCTAGCATATTGCACGTGCGTGCATTCCAAAGTTCTTTTATCAATTTTTAGAGGTTGACCAACACATCTAGCAAGGTTCCAAATAATTGAAGGATCAAAATATTCTTCACTTAAATCATAAAATCTAACCCAAACTTGTGCAAGAGTAGATATTTGATCTGAAGGATTAAAATTATGAGACCAAGGAAATAATCTAATCGTACCTGGGTGGAGGGACAGATTTGGAGTGATTCTAATACGGTCTCGTTCCTCCATGGATGAAAATTTAAAAGTGTAGAAACCCTTACCCAAACTTGACATCTTCCAATCTCCTCGCGGATTCCATAACTTTTGAATTTTTGTTCTCAATTTTTCCATTCTCCACGGAATATTGCCCGGTTTAAGAAGTACTCTCCCAATCAAATCCGTATCAAACATCTTGACTCTTGCAGCATGCAATTCATCAAATATGGGAATTGTCATGTAACTTCCTTTTCTCTCCGGAGGTGGAGTAGTAGCAATAGAGGCTTTCATCGTATCATTCGAGTGTTCTCCCAACAGAGTAGATTTAAAGTTCATACCTTTCGGATTGGAGACCGGCGGTTGAATTTGACTGGTGGACGGCGCAGCCTTAGGCGACGCGACCAGAGAGGTGTCACACAACGGTGTGGTCCCGGGAGGGGACTGAGACGTAGAAGTCCTGGACGGCTCCTCAGAGAGGGAAGCGACCTAAAAGGTTGACCCATTGGAGTTCCAAAGAGCCACAAGGTCTACCGAATGTATCGGAAGAGTAGGTTTTCTACCAAATATGTCTGGGTGACGGAGCGAGTTTAGAAGGATGGTGACCGGCTTGGCGGAGGTGGCCGGTTGTTGGGCGAAGGTGGCCGGGCGGGGTTGGGATTGGGCGGCGGGGGCGGTCGGTAAAGGGGCGGCCGGTGAAGGGGAGAGTGGCCATTTGGCCGGAGGGGGTCGGGACGGTGGTGGTGGGTGGTGGACATGGAGGAGAGAGAGAGGTGGAGAAGGTGGTGGGGTTTTAGGTGACGGGCACTGCGGAGGGGGGTTTTTGGTGGCCACCGGTGAGGGGTTTTGGCGGCAAGGAGGAGGTGGCGGCGGTGGTGTCTCCCGGTGGTAGCGGTGGCGCAGTGGTGAGGCCCGACGGCGAAGGTGGCCGACGGTCTTCCATGGAGGCAGTGATAAAAATTGATGCTGATTTCTAGATTATTCCAAAATATTGTAGAAGAATGAAAAAAATAAAATTCAAAATGTGTACACTGCTAGTGGAGTCCAGAAACTTCAATATGTCGGTTACGTTATTAACCGACTTAAATATTTAAATCTAGATAAATCTATTAACCGACTTAATAGCCTATAAATAGGCATGTAAGTTGTACTATGGAACACACAACACAATAACACAGAGTTGGTTTTGATCCTCTGTCTCTCCACTTACTCTCCACTTTAAATACTTCCCCACATTATTCACTTCTTATCTTTCTTCTAAGCTTTATTGTTTCTAATATTTACAATTTTACTTCTCTTTTTTACTAAAGACCAATAGTGGTATCAGAGCTGCGTTCGATCATTTACTGGGCGTAGTATTCTAATTCTATAATGGCGGAGTCTACTAAATTATCTATAACCCTTCCAATATTTAATAGGGAAAATTATGATTTCTGGTCCATCAAAATGAGGGCATATTTTCGCTCTCAAAATTTACGGAAGATGATTGAAGAGGGCTATAGCGTTCCGGAAGATACTTCCACGCTATCAGCCGCTCAAAAGAAGGCTCTGGAAGAAAATATCCAGAGAGATGCCCAAGCATTATTTGCCCTATAGCAGGCAATGGCAGACAACATCTTTCCAAGAATAATGGGAGCTTTAACAGCCAAGGAAGCGTGGACCACTCTGGAGGAGTTTCAGGGGAGTCAAAAGGTACGCACCATCAAACTTCAAGCTCTTCGGTGTGAGTTTGAAAATATTAAAATGAAAGATAATGAGACTGCTAAGTATTATTTTTCAAGAATTAAGGAAATAGCTAATCAAATGAGAACCTATGGAGATAATATTACGGATAAAACAATAGTGCAAAAAATACTAATAAGTTACATAGAAAAATATGATTCCGTAATATCGGCAATTGAACAATCTAGAGATATTGAAACAATAGCAGTAGGAGAATTAATAGGTTCTCTAGAAGCACATGAGCAAAGATTGAAAAGGCGTAATGGTGATAATTTGGAAAATGCCTTTCAATCTAAATTTAATTTACGGTCTCAAAAATCTAAAGATGGTGCAGAAAATTCTAAAAATGAAGAAGGTCAACAATCTGATAATAAAAATATTCCTACTTGTAAAATTTGCAAAAAGAAAGGTCATTTGGCTAAAGATTGTTGGCTAAAGGAAAGCCACAATGCCAAAATTGCAAAAAATTTGGGCATTTGGCAAAAGATTGTAGGCTAAGAAAAAATCATCAAGCTAATTTTAGCGAAGAAAAAGGAGGTGAAAATTATTTGTTTCATGTCTGCCAAAATGCCAATAAGGAGAAAAAAGGCATATGGTACCTAGATAGTGGTTGCAGTAATCACATGTCGAAGGATGAAAGTTTTTTTTTGCAACCTTGATAATATTAAAACAAAAGTACGGATTGGAAACGGAGAATTTGTGGAAGCGATTGGAAAAGGTACCATAGCCATTAATACGAGAAAGGGTAAGAGGTACATAAAAGGATGTACTCTTGGTCCCAAATATATATCAAAATCTGCTTAGTGTAGGGCAAATGATTGAACGGGGATACTCATTGCATTTCGAGGGAGATAATTGTTCAATATATGATAGGAATAATAAATCCCTTGAAATTGCAAGAGTTAAAATGAAGGAGAATAGATGTTTCCCCATCGAATGGAGATACGACGTTGATACAGCAATGAAGGCAGAAGTGGATGAATCATGGCTTTGGCATAAAAGGTTTGGGCATTTCAACTTTAATGGCCTAAAGATCCTCCACCAAAAGAACATGATGAGAGACCTTCCATTCATAGCTGAAAGCAACAATGTTTGTGAAGGATGCATGCTCGGAAAAAACATCGACAATCTTTTCCAAGCGGAAAAGCTTGGAGAGCTAAGAAACCTCTAGAACTAGTCCATACAGACTTTTGTGGGCCAATGCGAACTCCATCACACAACCAAAACAGGTACTTCATCCTCTTTATTGATGATTATACTAGAATGACATGGGTGTATTTTTTGAAGGAGAGATCGCAAGTCTTCGATATTTTTAAGAAGTTCAAAAACTTCGTGGAGAAGCAAAGTGGGAAAAAGTTGAAGACAATCAGAAGCGATCGAGGAAAGGAATACACCTCCGGTCAATTTAACAGATTCTATGAAGAAGAAGGAGTACAACACCAACTTACGGTCGGATATGCCCAGAACAGAATGGAGTATCTGAAAGAAAGAACAGAACAGTGATGGAGATGGCTAGATCTATGCTTAAGGAGAAAGGCTTACCCAATACTTTCTGGGCGGAAGCAGTCTACACTGCGTTTATCTACTCAATATGTGTCCTACTAAAGCAATTCAAGACAAGACACCGGCAGAAGCCAGGAGTGGGAGAAAGCCTTCAGCTAAGCATCTAAGAGTATTCGGAAGCATCTGTTACGTACATATTCCAGATCAAAAACGAAGCAAACTGGATGATAAAACACAAAAAGGGATATTTATAGGCTATAGTACTCAATCTAAGGGATATAGAGTTTATAGCCTAAAGACAAAAGATATAATCATCAGCAGAGATGTCCAGTTTGATGAAGATGCCACATATAATTGGGAGACGGAGGAAGTGGAACGAAGAACTATTCCAGCTCCAACAATAGAACAAGATAATGAAGAACAAACTAATGAAGAAGAAGTTCCTGAAGATTCTTCACCATCATCAACACTAAGAAGAATGAGGCCACTATCAGAAATATACGAGACGTGCAATTTCATAATTGTGGAGCCAGAAAATTATGAAGTTACCTTCAAGCAATAAGTATGGGTAACGACTATGGAAGAAGAAATTCGGATGATCGAGAAAAATAAAACTTGGGAGCTAGTGGATCTTCCGAAAGATAAAGAAACCATCGGAGTTAAGTGGATATACAAAAAAAAAACTTAACTCAGATGGAACTATTCAGAAACACAAGGCACGTCTGGTGGCGAAGGGATACTCACAGCAATATGGAGTTGACTATAATGAGACTTTTGCTCCAGTTGCTCGCATGGATACCATAAGGGCACTCATAGCTCTAAGTGCTCAAAAGAGTTGGAAGATTTATCAGATGGACGTGAAGTCAGCATTTCTGAATGGATATCTTGAAGAAGAAATATACGTGGAGCAACCAGAAGGATTCGTGGTCAAAGGCAAAGAAAATAAAGTCCTCAAACTGAAGAAAGCCTTGTACGGGTTAAAGCAGGCAGCGAGGGCTTGGTATAGTAGAATCGACGAATACTTTATAAGCCACGAATTCAGTAGGAGTAAAAGCGAGCCAACACTCTACATCAAAACCCAAGGTAATGATATTCTCATTGTTTCCTTGTATGTTGATGATCTTATTTATACAGGAAACAATGGGAAGATAATGATGGACTTCAAAGAAGACATGATGAGGACGTTTGAGATGACAAACTTGGGTTTGATGCAATACTTTCTTGGGATCGAGATCCATCAAGACAAATCTGGGATATTTATATCTTAGATAAAGTATATTCTAGAGCTTTTAAAGAAGTTCAATATGAGTGGATGCAAGTCAGTAGCAACACCTTTGGTTACTACTGAAAAGTTCGGAAAAAAAGATGGATCGAATAAGGCGGATGCATCACAGTATAGAAGTCTGATTGGAAGTCTACTATACTTGACGGTTACAAGACCTGACATAATGTATGCTACAAGTCTACTATCAAGATTCATGCGAGATCCGACTCAAGTACATTATGGAGCTGCTAAGAGAATTCTTCGATACCTGCAAGGAACAAAAAATTATGGGATATGGTACCAAGCTTCCAGAGACTACTCCTTGATGGGATATACAGACAGTGATTGGGCAGGATCAGTGGATGACATGAAGAGTACTTCAGGTTACGCATTTACACTTGGATCCGGTATTTTCTCATGGGCATCCAAGAAGCAAGCTACAGTTGCTCAATCAACAGCCGAAGCAGAATATATAGCAGCAGCGAGTGCTACTAGCCAAGCAATTTGGCTCAAGCGAATTCTCGAGGACATGGGAGAAATACAGAAGGAAGCTACGAAGATCTATTGCGACAATAAATCTGCAATAGCAATGGCGAAGAATCATGTGTTTCACAGCCGGACAAAGCATATTAGTATTAAGTATTACTTCATTCGAGAAGCTGAAGCCAACAAGGAAATCCAACTCGACTACTGCAGAACTGAAGATCAATGGGCTGACATATTCACCAAAGCACTTTCAAGAGACAAGTTCGAATAATTACGAATATAATTGGAGTTACCGAAATATGCATCAAGGAGGAGTGATAAAAATTGATGCTGATTTCTAGATTATTCCAAAACATTGTAGAAGAATGAAAAAAATAAAATTCAAAATGTGTACACTACTAGTGGAGTCCAGAAACTTCAATATGTCGGTTACGTTATTAACCGACTTATATAGTTAAATCTAGATAAATCTATTAACCGACTTAATAGCCTATAAATAGACATGTAAGTTGTATTATGGAACACACAACACAATAACACAGAGTTTGTTTTGATCCTCTGTCTCTCCACTTTAAATACTTCCCCACATTATTCACTTCTAATCTTTCTTCTAAGCTTTGTTGTTTCTAATATTTACAATTTTACTTCTCTTTTTTACCAAGATCAACAGGCAGCTTCAAACATCTTCAAAATTCTAAAGAGAAGTCAGAGCATTTTCTCTCGCTAGAATTCATCTTTTTTGGGTTTAGCTCGGCATGTCTTGAACCTCTATGAGATAGCAACGGTGGGTCTCTTCAACGGTCACACTCTCTCCGTCTCTAATTTCTTTGTTTAGGTCAGATAATTAGGATGACTAGTTTATGATTCTTTTTTGGTAGTTGAGAAAATTGCATAGATATGGATGAAGTAGTGGTTTTGAAAGTGTACCATTTGACTGAATTTTACTTGGTGTATTTAGTTTGATTTGGATTGTCAGTGGTTTACATGTGCAGGGTTTAGTGTTTGCAGAGAAAGAAACAAAAAGCTTTTCAGACCTGCAAATTATTCCTGAAGAATTTGATTCTCCTAAGAATGAGGAAGAGGCAGATGAAACTGTATCTAATAAAGAAAGTGAAGTTGAGAGTGAAAAGCAGCGAAAAGATACTTTGAATAATCTGGAGAATGCAAATTAGGAGTCCTTACTTGGTCAGACAAGTTTAGGAAGTTATATAATACTATTTAAAGGGTTTATTTATTCATTTATTTTGTGTGTGTGGAATATATGAACTATAATGCTACTTTTTCATTTTCTTTTGTCAAGGTTACTGATGTAAGAAAAGAAAGTTTGTTTAAATATGATCAATATCAATTGTCACCAAATCCTGAAAATATTGATGTTTGAGAGAATTCTAATACTTCTTGGTCTAATTTAGTAATATTTACTTTCCTGTTAATATTGATTTCTCTCTCATTATTTGCAGGACTTGAAGGTATTCGATCATTCTATTGAGAATTTTGCCACAAGAGCATGGCAAGCGCTAGGAAATGCATGGAGGGGTAGTACTGGTTTTGTTCAGAATGACATTTGTTTAATTTCCCATGTGTTGTCAGTTAAACCTGTTATATAGATAGAGTGTTCTGGTTATATTATGTAGTTTATGAACAGTAATCTTTATATAATAATTTTGACAATTAGGTTTGTTATATTGTTATCTTAATCGGCTTCTTGTGAACCTTACAAATTAAGGTAAACTTTATATGGAAAATTTGTAGTTGTTGGCTGCTCTAGAGAAACACATACTAACAAGAATGTTCTACTCTTTTCTTTAGACTTGAGCATTCTGTTGTGCATCTTGCAGAATCTATTCAGCAAGGTGGTGGGCCTATACCAATTGGTTCTGTTGCACTATCATCACAAGTTATTTCTAACGATTTTCTCTCTTTTTTTCTAAACTGGAAAAACTTTCACAATAAAGGGAATGCAAGTACTTGAATTCGTAGAGAAGGAAACAATGGATTTGTTGATCTCTGAGACTAGTATTGATGTTGAGAAGAAATCTCAAAATGATGAAGGTGAGGAATATCAGTTATTTGAGGAAGTGACATTTGATCAATGCTTCTACATATATGAATGACTGCTCATTTTGGAAATTATATATATTGTGTCAGGTGGGGTCCTATACCACTGATTATGATGGCTCTTTTTGTGATGCGTAGGTTTCAGTCGAAGAAGAAACAGTTTTTTGTAACTTTATGGCTATTCTGCTTTTTGGGGCAATTGGTATTCTCATATCATTCATCATCATCTCATTAGGTCAATGTTGCAAAATATGGTACGGTGGACTATACGGTCAGGAATCTATACGTGATACCGTCGAGGTTATATACTATAAATATGAAAAAATAATTTAGATATAAAAATAATTTATAATTTAAATTAATTAGAATTAAAAATATATATTAAAAAAATATAAAACTACTGTTGAGACCTCCTAATAATTCTTAATCTAATAAGTTTAACTTAGCATTTGGAAATTGAATTAAAAAACAACTGACATGTGTATAACACAAATTAAACAATCCCCACTTAATAGATAAAGTATCACAACTTACATTAATGAACCGACTACAAATTCCCACCTCATAAAACTTCTCTCTTCTCTCTGTAGACTACTTTTGTCTGTTTACATCTTGCTCACCTCTTCTCACTGCTGTCTTGTCTTTTTTCCTCTTCTTGTCTCCCATCTCTTGTTTTGGGTCTGTGTTCTTGTCTCACCTCAACTGTCTTCTGGTATGTGTTTGTGTGATTGTGGTTGCTAGATGCCGCCTCAAAACATATTTAATGGAGCAATTCGGATAGAGATGGAGGAATTCTCAAATCGTATTCAACAAAGTAATTTGAAGAGAGATAGAGAAATTAGGGTTGAATTCTCTACTAATACTCAATTGATTATTTTAAAATTAAAAGATTTTGTTTTTTTAGTTTTAGTCACTGTACACCGTATATACTGAATGCGGTCGTATATACAATAATATACGGCGTGAAACCGTGTCTGGACTTGGCAAAATAACGGTGGCCGTTTGACCACCGTATTAGTACGCTTGGATACTCGTACAGTAAAAAAGCCTATATACTGTCGTATAGGACCATATTTTGCAACATTGCATTAGGTATACTAAAACTAGAGACTTCCCTTACTTAAGCACTTTTATGCAAATCTAAGAGCACTCAACTGAAAGTAGATAATGTATTAAGGAAAACCAATGTTATTGTAACTCAATTGAAACCTTCAATAAATATATAATGCAAATTAATCACTCAGTTTGATATCATTCCATAACTATTATGTAATCTAGGTGTTATGAATTTCTTAAAAAAATGAATATTGATACTCTATCTTGGTAAGTTCATCCTCTTCTCTACCAATATTTTATGTAAGGGATACCGCTAATTGGATACATTTTCTTATTAACTTAGAGAAATAATTACTGAGATAGATTTTATTTGCACTTTGCAGGTATGAATGATATACATTAACTTTTTCAAGCAGACTATACAGCTATAAGTGAATTTGATTTATATGACATCAGATGCTTAATTAGGATGAGACACCATATTATATTCTATTGAGTTTGGTAAAACTTTTTATGGAACAAAAATAATGCCATGGGCATATTTTCTAAAATTAGAGAGCAAAATACTAAGTACAAGAAGCCTGTATCTATTGGAGAGGTATGAATTTGACTTTCCTTGCAGTTTCTGTTGTTATACTTCGTTTCATTTTATTGATAATTGCTACTGACTTGCTTCTTTCTATTTCATTCTTTTAGGCATTATAAAATAAACCTTCCTCCTGTACTAATAGAATCATGCCCTGTAGTTAGACTAAGATTTGTAAATGTTGTATTGTTCAAATTGAATGGCTGGCAAATGTTGAATATTTCAGGACGAACTCGAGTTGATGGGAAAGAATATAATAGAGTTTGATCCCTTGCCACCAGGTGCATTTGGTGCACCTATAATAATAGTGAGTTTTTATAATTTAGTGATGTAGTAACCGTTTAATATCAGGTGTAATTTTGGGTGTGAGATCTCAGCAACTTTTGCCATTTTGCGGCAGACTTTGTTTTGTCTGGGCTGCAATGAGAGCAAGGTCTAGGAAGCCTGTTAAGAGGCATAAGAAGCTCCTTAGATATATATTTTCAGGTTTGTTTATTAAACTTCTCCATGTCATTTTCATATTATTGTATCATTGTCTTTTGCATGATTTCCATATTTGTGATTTATATAGGTGTAAATAGCTTATGTAATGTTTTAATTGTATAGTTCTTCTATTGGTATGACACAACATAGATGACTCGTGATTGTTACTAAGAATTATGGTTATGGCACATGGCTGTTGTTGTACATGCCAATTGACTGACTATTTTATTGACCGCATAGTAGACTAAAATTTATAGCAAAAGTTTTGCTTCTTTCTGACTACAAAAATTCTAATCTGTTTTTATTATGAGATTAAATATGTGCCTTATTACAGAATTCTAAAAGTAAATCTATTCAATAAACATAGAATTTGAAAAACTCCAAATGGGCTATCTCTTTTCAAAATATAAGCCATTAGTGTTGTGCCTCAGGTAGATTGGTATATTGTTACTGATAATTCAAAACCTATTGCATTATTCCAAGAAATAGAAGGTAAAGAAACCAGTTGAAAAGACCAATTTTTTTCTACTGACATGTTTTGTACCTTATCTTCTTCACAAGATCAAGAAGGTGCCAAACTGGTTATTTCGGCAAGGTTTAATGTTATTTATGTTTGCAACATCTACCTTCAGTTTGATAAGGTAACTTCTCTTTCCTTGATGAGACATAGTTCTAAAATATATAGTGACAGAGTGCCTGAATGTCATACTATTTCTTAAGCCAGTCTTTTTGTATTGAGGTTGACAGATTACTCCTGAGCTAATTAAAAAAATAAAAAAATAAAATGTATATGCTTTTCTGTTGGTTTTGCTGGATTGTACTTTATGGTTGTGGAATTATTGTATTGTGTAATTCTTCTACAATGCATAGAGAAACATTCTGTGAAGTATGGAAGTCATATATGCAGGTTGTTGTTCAGGATGTAACATAAGTGAGGAGCTGCAAGCTCTAATAGCCCCAGCATTACAACTCCGGACATATTTAACTCTACAAGTATGTAACTCAATCCCCAAATCAATCCTTACATGTTACTTAATTAAAATAATTTAAAGAAAAATTAAAATATTATAATTAAATTAAAATAATAAAAAATTACAATAATTGATTTGATTCACTTTATTAAATTAATAACCAAACTATTCCATTAAATTAATGGACAACTAAAAATATATTAAATTATTATTTATGTAACACATTGTAGACAAATTTTCTTAGGTGATTATGGGGTAAGTACCATCATATTGTTTAAATTTTTTTTTTTATTTATTTATTTTTTTATTTTCTAATAGTATATATGATGTGATAAAGGATTATAGGACCATCTTTAGTGGAATGTGTAAGATAGATGACCAAAGAACTGAGGATGATGTGGTCATGTGTGCCATCGCAGATTGGTGCCCAGAGCAGATTTAACATGTATATTTTATTATTTTTTTTCAATTATCCAATAAATGTCTAGCACATATTACTTCTTTTATTTTTATTTTTCTCATCAATTATTGTATTTATGTCGTGTTTGTATTGCAAAAGGATTTTTTTTTTTATTAAATTTTGCCATGGTTATATTTGTACATGGTTGTATTTTCACAACAATTTATATTTTCATTGTAAATTTTAAATTAAAAGAAAATAAAAAATATTAACAATTGATTCTTTATAAATAGGTGCAAATATTCACCTGATACAAATAATATAAATATGGGCTTTTTGCACTATTGGGCTCACCAATTAAATTCATTATATTTTTAAGCCAAAAATTAAATTTCCTAAAAATTAAACAATTTAAAAAAAAATTTGTACCTAATGAACAAATAGTACCATAATACCCCTCCCAAATAAAAATTCAATTTAAAATATATTTATTTGTTTTAAAGATGCGTAAGGTCTATTATGCCCTTCAATTTAAAATTTTGAATTCAAAATAATATTCAAATATTAACCCTCACCATATTAAATAAAGGCCCCTAAAAAATTTGTTAATGGTCCCCATACAATAGGAAAAATAATTTCCAATTTTATTGAAACTCTAACTTTTATAATCTCTATTCCATATATTCTTGGAACATCAAATTCAACCTTGTTTGTCCCTTTACAATCCATAAGCATTTCTGCACATATCTCTCCACTCTATTTTTAAAAATACGTCTTCCATCACAACTCAAAGGTATATTTTTACTTTTTTTAAATTTCATTATTGAGCATGGTAGAGTTAATGTTATGGTGTAAGGGTGTAGGGGTCTTGAATATATGGTTTTAGAGTTTATGGTAACGTTAATATGGATAATGGATAGTGTTTGGAGTCAATTGTATGGTAAAGGACTGCAATTTTACGAGTTAGGGTTGAAATTCTCGATTTTAAGTTTTCCAGAGATTTTCTAGGTTCCATACCTAGAAATTGTCAAGAATTATACCTTTTTATAGTGTCCATGCATAGAAACAGGCCTGCATTTTTTTGTCAATGATTTCCTGGTATCACCGGGAAATAGGCTAAATGAGCTCCTATTTCTAGGTGTCCATATCGGAAAACTACTTTGATGCATTATTTTTTACTGCATTTAATAAATCATGTTTTCTTCATTTAGAAATGGGTTTGCAAAAGACATTAGTCTACTTCAAGGCGAACTGGGTTGAAGGCGGATATAAGGTTAGAGAAATGGTCGTTATGCTTCTCGATCACAATATTTCACTCTCCCAATTGGTAGGAAAACATTATTTGACATACCATTCTCACGTGCCCAAATAAACATATCAAAGTTCTGAATTTCAAGGAATCACCGTAGAATTAAGATTTGACATAAGCAGCGAACCCCACAATTAAAAGCTCTTCCGGGGATATACTATTTCATTTAGAAGTTAACTCACTCGAGTCTCCTTTACTTTAGATATATCACTTTTGTTATGAGTTTGTTTGAACATCGTTTATCATATAATCTTTGTCGAATATTGTTTGGTTGTTGAGTATGGTTTGACTTTAATTATGATTTTGAATGCAGAAATGAATTTCGGAAAAATGAAATCGTAATGAAACAGGTTATTCTTTCTTTTAATACATGAAAATTGGACTTTTTTATACTGTTTCCCGATGTCCATACCGTGAAATAGATTGACTAGTAATCATTTTTAGGCACGAAAACATGGAAACATGATGATCTTTGGTCTATTTTCCAGTATTGATACAGAGACATTGATTGGGAAAATTTTCAATTATTTTTAGGTTTCATCGGCGGGATATGGGCCAATATGACAGCCATTTCCCGGTCATAAGGGAGGAAAATAGGCTGAGATTTTGCCAAATTATTTTCAGGTGTGACAACTTGGAAAACTAATTTTTTGGCTTGTATCCTGGTATCCATACAGTGAAATGGATTGACTAGTGATTATTTCCTAGTACGAGTGCATGGAAACATGTTGATATTTGGTCCCTTTTTTGGTGTTCATTTAGGGAAATAATTTATTAAATAGTGTAGTGATTTTCATGTTTTGTGGCTGAGATATGTAACGACAAATCCCAACCTAGTAGAACCGTGGATAACAGCCTGACGCCACACAACAAATGCAAAAACAATAACAGTTAAAAATCAAAACCCCAAATATTTCAATTCAGCAATAAAACCCAAAATATCAGTCATATAGTCCAAAAATCCCAAGCAAACATAATAATTCCAATATCCAGCAAGTACAAAAACAAATCCAACGCTAATAGTCCCAAAACAGTACAATATAAATGTGCGAAAATAAAAATAACGAAACTACAAGAAAGTGCTAATGACGGTGATCCAAGTATGAGACAGCGCCTAACAATTGGAGTACCTGCACTCAAACTGGAATTTTATTCCTAGATTAAAGAATAGGAAGAATTAAAGGAAAAGTTAGACTATGGATTAGTCTAAGTTAGCACTCACGTTCCAAACACACACATACTAAATGACCTAGACTCGGCTCTAACCATGGGAGCACACAATGCAGACCGTATGGACTTTCCTAAAGTCCGCTAAAGCAAATAACAATATGAACAACCTATCTACCAACCGTTTATCAATTATCTTTCTTTAATCTCAAACACCACCCCTTTCAAACTTATAATCGCCAATTCATATTGTTATCTACGGTGTTTAACTAGAAAAGGAAGCTAAGCTGGCTAATGAAATACAAGCCGCGTGGACACGGCAGTGCCCTAGAAGCTAAATTTTTGTTATTAAGTTCCTGTACAATTTCAGTTCATAAATTTATATTCGGCTAAATTAATCTAGTTATCTGGTTTGTCTATTTTAGCCATTGAAACCAATCCCGACAGCACCCAGAACCACCAAAATGTGACTAGTTCATTAGTTCCAAATCATACAAAATAAAATAGCATTAATCCAACCGTTTAACAGTCCGACTAACACCACAGAACAACCAGCAGTACCAAGACATCACCGTTTTAACTTCATAATTTTTAAGAATATTGCACAAGTAGCTATTCAGCAGAAAAACAAAATATAACAGTATAATATCAGTATTGGCTGAAGCCTAGTATCAGTAACTTAGTAAGGCAAAAGCCGATCAGTTTATTATTAGTAATGACACTTCAAATCGATAAAAATAGTGTGAGGATCCTCTATTCCTAGGCATGTCATGGATTCCACCTAAAGCTGTCCTAAGGCAATTATTCCAGTTAATTACAGTGTTTAACAGACCGGTACACCGAGTTCAGTGATTAATTCATTATTTTGGCAATTCAATAATAATAATACACACAAAACTCACATTCGGGTATATATAACAGTAGGCTAATTTTCGGTAGGTCAACAACATGCAATTAGACTCATGCAGCAACCAAAAATAGTACATCAAGCAATATATCCAGCTAAAAACAAACTACTAACCAACGAAGGAAGAATAAACAACAACACAAATAACAAATGACTACTCCTCAGCCCGAGTAGTTCCTTCTTACTGACCCTCTGCAGAACGATACCAAAAATGATATTCGCAGAATACAAGGTTTCAACAGAATCCGAACCTAATAGAATTCAACCCTAACCAAACTAGACAGTCTTTAAAAATAAAAAAAACTGACTCTACAAAACGACAAGACTTACCGAAACCATAGAGTCACCGCAATTTGCAACGCCTATCGAACAGAACCCTAACGGAACAACCTAATTGCTAGAATCGGGAGATTAGTGACGGAGATCAGCAAAATAAACTCCAAATTCGAGAGTAGAGTAGAAAAGACTTACCAAAATTCGAGACCTAAAAAAAACCCTAACGGATTTCAGAATCAAAATAAGGAACACCTACATGTAGATTGCAGAGTGCCGATGTTAGAATACGAATAGGAATATACTAACGGGATTGAAGTTGACGAGACTTACTGGAATTAGACTATGGCGGGCACTCGATCGAAGGCTCACTCTCTGTCAATGTTTCCTGTCGATTCTAATTTCTAAAATGAGACACGAATGAGAAACTAGGGTTAGCTTAGCAATTATATAGGGTGTCAAATATTTAAAGCCCCTTAAACTTGAGAAAATTACAATTTAAATCAAGACTCTTGACAGATCGCACAAAAGACTCCAAAATTACGACATTGGACATTAGGCCCGAAAACGGTCTATTACAAGATATGAGCCAATATGACAATCGTTTCCCAGTACAAATGGAGGGAAATGACCAGGATCTGGAAACTAGTTTATGAAATGTTGGTTTCCATATATTGGTTTCCATGTAAGTTCTAGGTCTACGAATTCACCTCACCAGTAACCCATCATGTCTAATATGTCAATAAGCTTTTATTCTTATTCTCAAGGTTTACTATTCTCAAGGTTTCTTCCGAACACTCATGAGACTATCTACCTATTCTAATTCCATATTCCTATGTGAATAGCTTAGGCAGACGCATTAAGAAACACCTGTCCTTGAATATGTGAACTTTATGTTCTATTCCTAGCAACATAAATAAACACATTCTCTTGCCCTAATCTAATCAAATAAATCTCTTTCAAGCATTCATTAAATTACTAAATCATGCAATTGGTGATCCAGCAAAGCAAGCATTAAGCACAAGCAAGAGAAAGAATAAAAACTATCTCATTCATAAAAGTAATAACCAAATTAGGGTTACATGGTTCGGCTACTTCGTAGCCCTAGACTGGGAGTTTAGTTACACATAGCAATCATGTTTACTCTTCCTAACATAATCATTCCTAAAAAGTGAGAAAGAGTTCACCGATTTTCCGCTCTTGATCTCGCCTTCCGGATGTTGATCTTGAACTTCTGTGTTGCTTCTCCCAACAGTCTCTTGTTCTGAATCCAGCCAAAAGTCCTTTCAACATCTCAAAACTTCATACTTATAGACTCATCAGAGAAATGACCAAAACGCCCTTGAACAGCAGGTGGAATTCGCCCTAGACGGTCTCTGGCGATAAGGCTGGCGACATAAGTCTCTTGTTGCCAAACAGCACCGCACCTTGCACTCTGGAGTTGCTTGATTTCGTTCACTGGCGACAAGGCTGGCGACATAAGTCCTTGTCGCCAGTCACCTCAATGTCGTATTCCTCAAGTTTGTGATTCGTTTGTTGGCGACAAGTCTGACGACATAAAGGCCATGTCGCCAGACGCTTTAGCGTATTGCTCTCCCGCTTCTGTCTTTGCTCGACCTCGTTTATCGGAACTTCGGCTTTCCGACCATATAATCTTAATTATCGCTCTTTTACCTGTTCAACTCAATCACCTGAAATATCTTAACAAAATCATCAAATAACCAGATAATGCTCTGGATTCATAAAAAACGCTTAAGAATTTACAGGAGAAATTCATATAAGTTAGAGACTTATCACAACCCCCAACTTAAACCCTTGCTCGTCCTCGAGCATGCAATAAAGTACAAGTCGAAATTAATTAAGGCAGAACAATCTTTAACAAACGGAAAATATCCTAGTATTAAACCTAAAATAATCTAACCACTTTCGTAGGACACACGATGACATTTAACATATGCCACAAGCCTTTAAACCTCTATGTGGCCCTAGAGGAGGAGTTATAGTCTCCTGAGGGTTTACCTAGTACGACACCCACAAACATATTGCATCACAATAATTCAGAACCAGAGCATAACCAAATCATCAGGTTTATAATTTCTGTATGAAAAGAACAATAGAACACAATCAGCACCAGCTTCAAACCTTATTCACCCTACTAGGATATTTTTTTTCTTTTAACCAGCTTTTCGGAAAGTCTAACTCCCTATTCGCGCAAGCCTAGGAATCTAGTTCGCTTTGATCTACTCTTCTCAGATTTGACTCAAGTATTTTCTCTCTGATCCTAGGGACTCTCAACAATACTAAGTAGTATGAATGTTGACATAATGCCGTGAACTACTTAGATTCAAATTTAGTGTAAGGAGACAAAGAATAGTGAACTTTACCCTCGTGACCAATAGAATTGGTAAGATGCTGCATGGCACTTATAGATCTCAAGGTGCTGGATTAACTTGGCTCCGTGTGAGTTAGTTAGTTTTTTTAAGGTTCTGCGAGGTTAGGCTCGGCTTTGAAAAAGAATGGATTATTGGGGAGATACGAAATTGAACTCGTGAATGGCTTCACCCCTAACTTGAACTCTTTCATCTTCTGATCACAATATTTTTCTCGTTCAAAATTTTCCATCACTTTTCTCTGAGCAGCAAAAATACCATGCACTTCTGGTTTTTTTGTTTTTGTTTTTTTTTGAATAAATAACAGAAAGTGCATAATTCTTCAATAATTTTCTAACCTTCCGAAAATTAATTCTCTAATCTTTCAAAAATTCCAGCTGCACACCATCTCTTTCTGTACCCCTAACTTATTTTCTCGAGTGCCTTTCACGAGTTCCCAGGTAGGTAAGTGTTTAAAATCGAGTTTCGGCTTCGAATTTCTCCGAATTTCGACCTCGAGCTCTTGGCTTGGACTGGATAAGGACCAAGAAATAGCTTCATAGTGTTTGGCTTCAACTTGGCTCAGGATTTCACTCGGACATGATTTTAGGATATGCTTTAAGCCTGGACTGTTTTGTGGCTCGCTCTTACTCACGATGCCCACATCATTCCCCACATTTTTCCTTGCTGCCCAGCGTACCCAATCAATGCCCCATGCACTAGAGGAACACCTGCCAAAACCAACAACCCTATCGAGGGATTCTAATGCACAAAAATTATTAGAAGAGTGTATGGGAAGTGAAGAATAAAATGAATTCTCTAAAAAAAAAACATATCAAGGTTCAAAATCTCACTAGGGTATCTCCACTACATGTTCCCAATTGCCTACGCAAACAGATCATTAGAATTCCTAAAGCTGGTGCATTATTAGTTTCAGGTGAATAAAGGACAAAGCTATTCCAAATAACTGTCTATTGATCAGCTCAACATACTCAATTTAAAACCTGAAAATTAACTAAATATCCAAACCGCTCCAGTACCTGAATCAAGTAATACATAATGCTCGATTTATAACATAATATCTCACCCCCAACTAAAACTGTACATCGTCCCTGATGTGCCACAAAACATATAGAATGAGATAAATGTATATAAAGTACCAAATCTGTTATCAAATAATATCCAACACACTATCGCCAGTCAACCACAAGTAATCTACAGAGTCAGGAAAACATAAAAATAGCACAAGATAAACAGCATATAGAAAAGAGATAGTCAACTGTGCTCAATCTGCAAATCGATCATTGATCTGGGCCTGCAATGCCTCAATCTTAGCTTCCAAGGCTGTCTGTCTCGCCTTGAACTGAGCAATCTCTTTTTTGTCTTCCTCACGCTTCTTCACCATAGTTTCCAACATAGCAGCTTGAGAGCGAACCAACTCCTGATGACTAGCTACAGTCTGCTGAAGCAGAGTCTCTAAAGGTGTAGCAGCAGAAGTGTGAGGAGAACTGGTAAAACCTGGCTAGCTGGAGGATGCAGAGGAGGAACTGGACCCCCGAAATCTCTTTTCCTAACGAGCACGCTCTCTCGCATTCAGAAGAGGAGGCATGGCTCTCTTTCCGCGGACATAGTTGACAGTCTTGAAGGAGATCACGGAATGAGTGATCATGTGATCACCGGCACCATCAACATCTTATCCTGCCTCCCTATAGAAACTAGTGATAAGGGAAGGAAAAATAATAGATTGGTGACCGAGCTTACCATCAAGCTGCTGAGAGAGCTGAAGTGAGATGAGGCGCCTCAAGTTGATAGCATGCCCATTCTTCAAACAATAAAGCACTGGGACCCTATCAAGAGTCAGACCCCGTCTGCCTACTGGAGTGATGGAATAAGAGCAGAATATGTTCCAGACTTAAGCTTCATAGCATAAATCCTCTGTCCTAGTGTGGCGGGCATCAGCTGTGTGGTCTGGACCACAGAGGTCCTGTAGAAGCATCCTCTCAGGCATTCGTTGAATCTCATCCGACCACCCAAAATTGTAGTTGGGACACTCAGTTCGAGGAATCCCATAATATTTATTGATGTCCTCTTCAATGAAAGCAGCCGTTATCCCTCTGACTCTAGCCCAACCATTCCTCCTAATGCTCAAACCATCAGTATTGATGTAAAATTCTTTGACTACGGCAAGGTTCGATGGTGGTCGTGCAGCAGCCAACTGTAACCAACCCCTCTGAGCAAGAACATCTCTCCATCCTAATTGCTGCAGGTCCCTTTTCTTCAACAATTTGAGAGTTCTCAACAGCCCTCCTCCTGTCTTCGACCCATTTACGATGCTGCTCCTCCATCCTAGCTTCCTCATCTCTTCTGTTTTGATCAGCACGTTCTTCGTCTGCAGCAGTGCGGCGAAAAAATCTGGAATTACGGCGACTGCAAAAAAATAAAACAAAACCTAGTCAGGGAAGTAAAAGTGCTTGAAGAGATGTCTACAAAAATTCAAAATCAATGGAAAGGCAGTTACAAGGTGAAAATGAGAGTTCATGATTATTAGCAAAAGTTGCAAGAAACAAGCTCCAATAATCACTTCAAAAATAAACCAATTATCCCATGTAAAATTAACAAAGCAAACCAAAAGGAATAATTGTCAAAACAACTCACACAACTGCCCTGCATTGCACAAATAAATCCCAAAAATCATTGTAGACTGAAATTAAAATCAAAACACATTTGATCTTCATTGGTGCATTTAACCGAACATGTGGTGGGCACCCCTAAAATAGTGCAATTCACAACAAAACAGAACCCACCAATTGAGTCCAAGTGATGTCTAGTGCATTTCTACAGCAAACCAATAGGGAAATAACCAACAATCTTATTGATACATTTCATCGAACATGTCATGGGCATTATGAAAAATGAGATGTAAACACAAAATTGGTATGATGAATGCACCCAACGGACATCAATGGCAGCTCTAACATCTTAGGGTATAAGAATGAAGTCTCTATAATCAAATTCCATAAAAATTGTACCTAAACCCTAACCTACATTCATATATTTGAGAAAAGATGGGAAGAGAAAAGTAGGTGGACTTACCTCATTGTAGCAGAGAGAGGAAGGAGAAGAGATTGAAGGAAGGAGAAGAACTGGTCGGTGCTATCAGTGGATGATCGGAAAGACGCCGGCAGCGAGTGATGGTGATGATAGTGTGCGTGAGGTTTTGGTTTGGTGTGTGTATGTGTAATGGAAGAGTGTGTGATGTGTGTGTTTTGTGAGAGGGTGGGCGAGAGAAAAGAAGAAGTGGCTTACCTGCGCGCGCCTAGTTGCTGCCACTCTAGTGTACGCTTGTTGTCGCTCACTGGCGACAAGGCTGGCGACAAGGCGTTTATGTCGCCAACGCTGATGAATGTATGCGTTATTTGTCGAGATCTGGCGACAAGGATGGCGACATGAAGACTTGTCGCCAGCGCTGAGATGTATACGAATGCATTGACGATCATTGGCGACAAGTCTGGCGACATGAAGCTATGTCGCCAGACCGAACCGAAACTTGTCCTTTTGAGCCATCTGAGTCGTGTGCTGGCGACAAGCACGGCGACATGAAGGCTTGTCGCCAGCAGCGTTCAGACCTGCACACCCTGCACAATTTAATTTTTTTTTTAGCACACTCAACCAAGAAGATTAATTGAAAAATAAAGTAAAATAAAAAATATAAACATAAGTGAAAATGAAATAAACTCAAACTGAATGTACGGAACAAAAAAATATTGCGTTGCCTCCCAATTAGCGTCTTGTTTAACGTCGTGGGCCCGACCTTGCTGCGCTCTATTTCTAATCCAAGTATTGTACGGTAGCAACTGGAATATCCCTATCACCTCCGTAATAAATTTTCAGCCTCTGACCATTGACCGTGAATTTGTGGCCATCATTCTCATCTTCCACTTCTACGGCACCATTTTCATGTACATGATGAACTCGAAAAGGTCCAGACCACTAAGACTTGAGTTTTCCTGGAAACAGTTTCAAACAAGAGTTATAAAGTAGAACTTGCTGACCTGGAGTGAACTGACGACGCATAATGTGCCGATCATGCCACTTCTTTGTTCTTTCTTTATATAGCCGAGAGTTCTCGTAGGCTTCAAGTCTGAATGCATCCAGTTCTTCTAGTTACAAGAGCCTTTTCTCTCCAGCTGACTTGAGGTCAAAATTCAGGTATTGGATTGCCCAAAAGGCTTTATGTTCCAATTCCACAGGTAGATGACAATTCTTTCCATAGACTAATCGGAATGGAGATATCCCAATCGGTATTTTGAATGCTGTGCGATACGCCGAAAGAGTGTCATCTAACTTTGAACTCCAATCTGTTCGTGCACGACTCACTGTCTTCTCAAGAATGCTCTTAAGCTCTCGATTGGAAATCTCTACTTGACCACTAGCTTGGGGATGATAAGGAGTGGTGATCTTATGTTTTACCCCGTATTGTGCCAATAGTCGGTCAATGAGATGGTTGCAAAAGTGTGTGCCCCCATCACTGATTATTGCTCTTGGAGTCCTAAACCGCACAAAAATATGACTCTTGAGAAATTTTTGTACCACCTTCCCATCATTTGTTGGGGTTGCAATGGCTTCAACCCACTTGGAGACATAATCAACAGCGACCAAAATGTACTCATTCTTGTTGGATGGGGGAAAGGGTCCCATGAAGTCAATGCCCCAAACATCAAATAACTCTACCTCAAGAATACCTTTCTGAGGCATCTCCCACTTCTTGGAAATATTACGTGTGCGTTGCCAACGATCACATCTCTCGATGAATGCACGTGTGTCCTTGAACATGGTACGCCAATAGAAACCCGATTGAAGAATTTTCGCAGCTGTTCTGTCTGTAGAAAAATGTCCCCCATATTCCGATGTATGACAGCGGTGTATAACCTGCTCAACTTCTTCACAAGGAACACATCTACGCAAAATATTGTCAACACACCTACGGAAAAGAAAAGGTTCATCCCACACATACCTCAAAGATTCATGAAAGAATTTCTTCCTCTAATGTGGGGAGAGGTCATCTGGAACCACCTTCGAAACTATGTAGTTGACATAATCCGCATACCATGGAGCTTGTGCTGCTTGTAAGGAATAGAGCCGTTCATCTGGGAAGCTCTCATTGATGTCCACAGTAGTCTCTAGAGGAAGGTGTTCCAACCTAGACAAATGACCTGCAACTTGATTTTCAGTTCCTTTACAATCTTTAATTTCCAAATCAAATTCTTGCAGCAATAAAACCCAGCGAATTAGTCTAGGCTGACTATCTTTCTTTTCTACCAAATACTTTATAGCTGCATGGTCAGTAAAAATAATAACTTTAAACCCTATCAGATAAGATCTAAATTTATCAACTGCAAAGACCACAACTAATAATTCCTTCTCAGTAGTGGTGTAGTTGCATTGAGCATCATTCAATATACGACTGGCATAGTAGATGGTGTGGAATACACGATCGCATCTTTGACCTAAAACAGCTCCAACTGCAAAATCACTTGCATCGCACATTAGTTCAAAAGGAAGGTCCCAGTTGGGTGAAATAATCACCGGAGCAGAGACCAATTTATTTTTCAAAGCATTGAAAGCATGCAACAATTATCATCAAACTGAAAAGAATTTTCTTTTTTCTAACAACATACTCAGAGGTTTAGAAATCTTGGAAAAATCACGAATAAATCTTCTATAAAATCCTGCGTGACCCAAGAAACTTCTAACAGCCTTAATAGAAGATGGGGGAGGAAGTTTTTCTATCACCTCAATTTTTGCTCTATCCACTTCTAGACCTTTGGCAAACACCTTATGCCCTAACACTATCCCCTCTGTGACCATAAAGTGACACTTTTCCCAATTTAAGACTAAATTAGTCTCTTCACATCGCTTTAACACAAAACCTAGATTTTCTAGACAATGATCAAAAGATGTCCCAAAGACTAAAAAATCATCTATAAATATTTCCATGTATTTTTCAATCATGTGAGAAAAAATGGCCATCATACATCTCTGAAAAGTGGCAGGGGCATTACATAAACCGAAAGGCATTCTCCTATAAGCAAAAGTGCCATAAGGGCAAGTGAAAGTGGTATTTTCCTGATCTTCTGGAGCTATGGCTATCTGATTATATCCTGAATACCCATCTAGAAAGCAATAAAAGGAATGACCCCAACCTATCCAACATCTGATCAATAAAAGGTAATGGGAAGTGATCTTTCCTAGTGGCTTTATTTAGCTTCCTATAATCTATACAGAAACGCCACCCTGTAACTACTCTCTGAGGAATTAACTCATTTTTCTCATTAGCTATTACAGTCATACCACCCTTTTTAGGCACACATTGGACAGGACTCACTCATGCCGAATCAGAAATAGGATAGATAATACCTGCATCCAGTAGCTTGAGAACCTCCTTTTTCACCACCTCGTGCATGTTGGGATTTAATCTCCTCTGTGCTTCAATTGAGGGTTTGTGGTCCCCCTCCATCAGAATCTTGTGCATACACAGAGAGGGGCTAATCCCCCTGATATCTGCAATTTTCCAACCTATTGCTTTCTTGTATTGTTTAAGAACCTCAAGCAATTTTTCTTCCTACTCATGGGTTAGTTTGGCAGATATAATGATATGTAAAGTGGAAGAATCACCCAAAAATGCGTACCTTAAATGCTCTGGGAGTTGTTTCAGCTCCAACACTGGTGGTTCTTCTATGGATGGCTTTTGTTGATTTGAGGTTAACGCCACCTCACACTGCATTGTCTCTTGGTAGGGACATTGGTCTAATTCCAAAGCTACTGCAGCTGCTTCCTCTCTTTCTTCTATCATCTTAGTTAAAGCAGCCTCCAATGCATCCATAAACAAATAATCTTCTACAGTCAATTCCTGTGGATCTTCCTGAACCGTAGAAATCCTCATACACTTTGGGTCTTCTGTGGGGTACTTGAGGGCCTTGAAAACATTAAATTTTATCTCGTCATTTTCCACCCTCATCACCAGCTCACCTTTTTGAACATCTATGACAGCTCTACCAGTGGCCAAAAATGGCCGTCTCAGGATAAGTGGTACCTCTAAATCAGCCTCCATGTCTAGAACAATAAAATCTGCGGGATAAATAAATTTTCCCATCTTAACCAAAATATCTTCTATGACCCTTTGGCTTCTTCAGGGATCTATCAGCTAACTGCAGTGTCACCGATGTAGGCTTGCAATTTCCCAGACCCAATTTTTGAAAGACTGAAAAGGGCATCAAATTGATGCTGGCCCCCAAATCACAGAGAGCTTTTCCTGAAATTTGATCTCCAATGGTGCATGGTATGACAAAGCTCCCAGGATCTTTTAATTTCTGGGGGAGGTTCCTCTGGAGTATGGCGCTAGACTCCCCTGTGAGAGCTACAGTCTCATAATCACCCAGCTTCCTCTTCTTGGACAGAATGTCTTTCATGAAATTCACATAGCTGGGCATCTGCTCTAAGGCTTTAGCAAAAGGAATATTTATCTCCAATTTCTTGAAGACATCTAGGAATCTCTTAAATTGCTGATCCAATTTCTTTTTCTTCAACTGATTGGGGAAAGGAGGTGGTGGTACTATGTCAGCCAATTTACCCTTTTGGGGTGCCTTGACTTTTGGATCTTGAGTCTCTATAATGATCTCCAAATCAATCTCCTCATTGCTCCCCTCATCTTTTTCATCAGGGGGTGTACCTCTCTCTTTTCTGTGGGTTTTTCTTTTGGCTCTATCTCATTCAGAACTCTCCCATTTCTCAAGGTTACCGCTTTCACAGACTTTTTTTGATCCTTGGGATTATTCTGGGTATTACTGGGTAAAGCCCCAGCTTGACGATCTTGCATTGCTTGAGCCAATTGACCCACCTGAACCTCCAGATTCCGGATGGAGGCCTTGGTATTTTTATTTTCAACTTGTTGAGCTTGCATAAATTAAGTCTGAGTCTACATCAGCTGTTGTTGTGACTTGACAAGTTAAGCAAGCAGGTCATCTGTGGTAGTCTTTTTCTCTGCTGAAGCTTGAGATGAAAAACCTGGCGGTGTGTGCTGCTTTGCAAAAGTGCCTTGAAGTGCTTTTCCCATTGGTTGATGAACCTTGTTAGAATCTTGCTTCCACCCAAAATTTGGGTATTTTCCAACCTGGGTTATAAGCTTGCGAATAGAGGTTATTGAAAGAAGATTTATTAGAGACAAAATTTACCTCTTCCGCAGAACCCTCAATTTCTTGTTTGCAGCTGCAATTTTCCACATTGCATTCTTCGACTGCATTGACATCTGAGACGCTTAGTGAATCCACTTTCTTAGTCAATGCCTCTAGTTGAGCAGCTAATTTGTCATAATGACTCACTTCATGAACTCCGGCTGCTCTCTTTTGTGTTTCGTTCTGATTCCCACTGGACACTCATTGCCATATCTTTAATTCTCTGGTACGCATCTTCATACGCCATATTAGCAAGTGATCCACCGGCAGCCGCATCCAATACCGAACGAGTAGTGATATGCAAACCTGAATAGAAAATCTGCATAATAATTTCATCAGCTAAACCATGGTGTGGACATTTTCTTACCAACTCCTTTATACGCTCCAAAGCCTCATAAAGTGTTTCTCCATCTCCCTGACGGAAGGTAGTTATCTCATGTCTGAGGCGTGCAGTTTTGGCTGGTGGAAAGTATTTAGCCAAAAACTGTTGCACTAACTGGTCCCAAGTGGTAACTGACCCGTTGGGGAGCGATTCCAGCCAACTCAATGCCTTGTCTTGCAAAGTGAATGGGAACAATCTCAAAAGTACAGCTTCTTCTGAAACTCTGTTTGTCTTGAAAGTTCCACAGATTGCAAGAAACCTTTTCAGATGTTGATTGGGGTCTTCATTCGAGAGCCCATGAAATTGATAGGAATGCTAGAGCAGGCTTATTGTGGAAGTCTTGATTTCAAAGGAAGTCGCTTCCACTGACGGAGGAATAATGCTCTGATGAATCCCATTCAGAGATGGTGCTATAAATTCCCTCAAGTTGAGGCGCTGCTGAGCTTTTTCTCTACCTTATTCCGCCATTTGTTGTTGTCGCAGTCTATCACGTAGAATTCTCTCTGGTTCCTGAAAAGGATCGATGAGATCAATGTTTGAACTCCGAGTTCTACGCATAAACGACAACTCTGCAAATACAAAAATAAAATAATTTAAAAGCCTAAAGTATAGAGATTAAAAGAATTAATACTAAGAAAATTGCCGTAGTCCCCGGCAACGACGCCAAAAACTTGATGTCAAAAATCCTAATAATATAAAGTAATGCAATTACTAAGATTCTCTACACGCAAGTGCATGTGATCAATTAGTAAAGTGAATTAAATTCAGGTTGTCAAACCCACATGGACTAAAGCTAATCTAAGATAAATTCTATAAAATTCCCTATAATTAAGCGTAAAATTTATGAGAGCAAATATTATTAAAAATCAAACAAAACTAATTTCTTAAGGTAAGGATTCAATATAGAGCTTAAGTTCTAGGTCTACGAATTCACCTCACCAGTAACCCATCATGTCTAATATGTCAACAAGCTTTTATTCTTATTCTCAAGGTTTACTATTCCCAAGGTTTCTTCCGAACACTCATGAGACTATCTACCTATTCTAATTCCATATTCATATGTGAATAGCTTAGGTGAGACGCATTAAGAAACACCTATCCTTGAATATGTGAACTTTATGTTCTATTTCTAGCAACATAAATAAACACATTCACTTGCCCTAATCTAATCCAATAAATCTCTTCCAAGCATTCATTAAATTACTAAATCATGCAATTGGTGATCAAGCAAAGCAAGCATTAAGTACAAGCAAGAGCAAGAATAAAAACTGTCTCATTCATAAAAGTAATAACCAAATTAGGGTTACATGGTTCGGCTACTTCGTAGCCCTAGACTAGGAGTTTAGTTACACATAGAAATCATGTTTACTCTTCCTAACATAATCATTCCTAAAAAGTGAGAAAGAGTTCACCGATTTTCCGCTCTTGATCTCGCATTCCGGATGTTGATCTTGAACTTCCGTGTTGCTTCTTGCAGTAGTCTCTTGTTCTGAATCCAGCCAAAAGTCCTTTCAACATCTCAAAACTTCATACTTATAGACTCATCTGAGAAATGACCAAAACGCCGTTGAATAGCAGGTGGAATTCGCCCTAGACGGTCTCTGGCGACAAGGCTAGCGACATAAGTCTCTTGGCGCCAAACAGCACCGCACCTTGCACTCTGGAGTTGCTTGATTTCGTTCGCTGGCGACATAAGGTCCTTGTCGCCAGTCACCGCAATGTCGTATTCCTCAGGTTTGTGATTCATTTGTTGGCGACAAGTCTGGCGACATAAAGGCCATGTCGCCAGACGCTTTAGCGTATTGCTCTCCCGCTTCTGTCTTCGCTCGACCTCGTTTATCAGAACTTCAGCTTTCCTACCATATAATCTTAATTTTCGCTCTTTTACTTGTTCAACTCAATCACCTGAAATATCTTAACAAAATCATCAAATAACCAGATAATGCTCTGGATTCATCACAAACGCTTAAGAATTTACAGGAGAAATTCATATAAGTCAGAGACTTATCACTCACACTAAGAGTCAATTGAGAGAAAGCTAAGTTAAGCCTTTTGGAATCATTAAAATTCCCATACGATTTTGATGAGGTCAAGAGTTTACAATTGGCAGCTGATGAAGAATTGATGGATAAAATTCTCACACTAAGAAGTTTTGATCCTCTGAATATTGTATTTATTAATGATGTGGATATGGATATTATAGAGGAAAGTGCCTACAGTAGTGAACTAGAATGCATGACCTCTCATTTTGTCTTCAACATAAGTGACATACAACCATCTGCTGAACCAATGCTTCCCTCAACTAAGAAACCACCACAATTGGAGCTTAAGGCACTTCCGAGTCATCTTAGGTATGAATTTTTAAACCCTGAAGATTCTAGTTTACCTATTGTGGTTTCCAATGATTTAACAGGTGAGCAAGAGGAAAGCCTTCTCCAAGTGGTGAGGAAATACAAGAAAGCCATTGCATGGACGATAGCAGATATTAAAAATATCAACCCCACTTTCTGTACACACAAGATCATCCTGGAGGATAAATATACACCCAAGATCTAACCGCAGAGAAGGTTGAATCCAACTATGAATGAGGTTGTGAAAAAGGAAGTGTTGAAACTCCTCAATGTAGGTGAAGTGCTGGGAAAGAGAAAAGAAAGGTTGTTCAGGGTCATTTACTATGCTAGTAAAACGTTGGTAGAAGCCCAGAGAAATTACACCACTACAGAAAAAGAACTACTAGCAATAGTTTTTGCATTGGATAAGTTTAGATCATACATTTTAGGTTATAAAATTGTCATTCATACTGATCATGCAGCATTGAGATACTTATTTGCCAAGAAAAATTCTAAGTCAAGATTGATATAATGGGTACTCTTGTTACAGGAATTTGACATAGAAATCAAAGACAAAAAGGGCACTGAAAATGTAGTAGCTGATCACCTTTCAAGACTGCACATTAAAGACATGGAGGCTCATGTTTACATCAATGAGAAATTTCCAGATGAGCAACTATTCTTATGTGAGGTAACATTTTATATGTGGTATGCTGGCTTTGCAAATTAATTTTCATGTAAAGTGTTACCTGAAGGTTTAAATAGTCATCAGAAGAAAAAATTTCTTCATGAGGTTAAGAGGTACATATGGGATGAGCCTTATCTGTTTAGGAGATGTGCTGATCAAGTACTGAGACGTTGCATCCCATATGATGAGATTGGACATCATCAAACACTGTCATTCTTCAGAATATGCTGGCCATTTTGCTGGAACAAGAACAACAGCAAGAATTCTGGAATGTGGTTTCTATTGGCCATCAATTTTTAAAGATGCACATGCTTTTGTGGCCAGTTGTGATAGATGCCAGAGAATGGGTAACATCTCTAAGAGGCAAGAAATGACCAAAATTATATCCTGGTGGTTGAGTTATTTGATGTTTGGGGTATTGATTTCATGGGACCATTTCCTCCATCGAACGATTATATACTTGTAGCTGTTGACTCTGTATCTAAAAAGGTAGAAGCAGTCGCTTGTGTTACTAATGATGGAAAGGTAGTAGAGAAGTTTCTTCAGAAAAATATCTTCACTAGATTTGGCATACCTAGGGTACTGATTAGTAATGGAGGATCTCATTTCTGCAAAAAGCTGTGGGAGAAGGTGCTTAAGAAGTATGTAGTGATCCACAAGATTACCACAACTTATTATCCACAAGCAAACGGGCAAGTAGAAGTTTCAAACAGAGAGTTAAAAAGAATCGTGCAAAAGACTGTCAATGAGTCCAGAAAAGATTGGAGTTTCAAGTTAGATGCTGCTCTTTGGGCTTACAGAATAGCTTTTAAGACTCCTATTGGGATGTCACCATTTAGAATGGTGTATGGCAAAGGATGTCACTTGCCAGTAGAGTTAGAGCATAAGTCATACTGGGCTGTAAAGCTTTTGAATCTAGACTATGAAAAAGTAGAAAAACAGAGACTTTTACAACTAGATGAAATGAATGAATGGCGCCTGGAGGGCTTATGAAAATCATGAGATTTACAAGCAGAAGATGAAGAATTACCATGATAAAAAGATTATCAAGCGAGAGTTTAAACCTGGACAATGTGCTGCTTTACAATACCAAACTTAGCTTATTTCAATAAAAGCTAAAATCTAGATGGTCTGGACCATTCAGAGTGAAGAGTGTTTCCCCTTATGGAGAGGTTGAATTATTTGATAACAAGTCTACTGATTCCTTTGTTGTAAATGGACAGAGACTCAAACATTATTTGGAGGGAGATATCTATAGGACAAGAGATATTCTTTATATCTCAGATCCTGTAGAAATAATGGAAAATCTATAGCAAACTTGCCATGGTCGATGCTAACGACCTTAAACAAAGCATACTCTTTACACAATTAATTTATTGTTTTGGATTTATGATGTGATCAATTAATTGTGTAAATTTTTGATGAACTAAGTTCATGTTTGCGAAAGAATTGTTGTTTTCAGATGAACTTGAAGATTAAAGAAGAAGGCGAGATGTCAGTTTTATTGCCAATAATACTCGCCAGGATGTTATTAATTGGCAAGGAATGACCTCATGTCGCCTATATGAATGTCTAGAAGGAGGCGAGTTTAAGGAATATAGCCATGATTGGTCGCTTTCATAAAGGCGAGAAAAGACTGTCACGCCAAAAACTTCGCGTACTTGACTGTTGCAAAAGCGAAGAAAGAAGAGTCTCGCATTATTATATCGCCCAGTGAAAATAAAAATGAGGCGAGAATTCAACATATTGCCATTTTATCTCGCCAACAGGTATGTTTCTGGCGCTAAATTTTCATTTCGCCAATTTTCTTCGCCTAAAAACAAGTCTACATAGGCGAAGTAAAATTTATTCGCCTGGTAAACCGCCTATTTTGAGAATACATTTGGCGAGATACATTTTTGTCGCTTCATTATATCGGCTGAATTTTTGTGTGAAAGCGAAATCATAGATATGTCGCCTCACTAATGAGAAAAATTTTAAGTGGTGACACGTAGGCGCGCACAGATATTACCGTTGAATGACACGGAGTGAGGTAGGGTTTTTTTCGCCTTTTGCCTAGTTCTTTCATCGTTGCGCCTATTTCATGTTTTCTTTATAAACACATTTCGAGTTTACTGTTACTTTTCACTTGCTCTCTGAATTTTCAATTTCTCGTAAACCCTAAATTGCGAATATCGTTGTTCGTTCTTGCTTTTCGATCGACTTTCATCAAAAAAACAGACAAGGTGCGTTTCTTAGTTTGATGCAAGATGTTAGTTACCTTTAGTTTATCTATGTTATTGATCAAACTGATAGGGTGTTAATAGAGCAATTGTCTAATGGACATAAGGATTTATTTCTCTGTGGGTTTATTATAAACATGAGTGATTTTGGCTGGTGTTCAATTTTTGCAATTAAAATCGATTGTGTTGACAGTAATTGTTGGTTTTTAGCTGTAAAACGTGGTTTAAAGCTTTGATTATTAAATGCGCTTTATAGATGCTGGACCCATATTGCAATATACTGTCAGATTGTTCGATTTTGATAATGCTGCTGGTTTACTGATTTTAAGTTTTGTTAGTTTGAAATTTGGTCAAATTTGTTGACATGTTGTTCTAATCTGCAGATAAATGGCCAAACGAAAGAGTGATAGTACTCCTAGCCTATCTAAGAAGGGCAAGAAGACAAAGACTTCAGCTAGGTCGAAAAACTTTGATAAGAAGAATTACCAAGTCAGAGTAATTCTTCCTTCATCGCCTAAATCTCAAGATAAGCCTTTCAAGACCCCATCTACTTCAACTGCTGGAAAAGGGGATAGTTCAGTTAAGAAATCGGTTTTGGCCAAGCGGAGAGCAGCAGCCATTTTCGGGGCCAGTAAACAAGAGGAGAAGGTGATATCTAGTTCACCTAAGATCTCTACGGATCAATTTAAGAGCAAGAGCCATTCTCAGAATGACAACTTGCAGTTTTGGCAAGAGAAGGGAATTTTGTTAGAAGAACTTGAAGATAAGAGATTTGGGAACTATCTGTGGAGTTGGTTCATGAAGAAGTTGGTAGCACAGCCCAAGAAGGTTAATGCCACTCTAGTGGAGGAGTTCTACAATAAAGCTCCTGAGGAGTTGGACACTCCTTTTGATATTCGAGGACAACAAGTGGATATATCAGCTGAGGCCATTTGCTGTTACTATGATATAATGGAGGCTACTCATCAAGGTGACAGAGGGATGGATGCTTCAGAGCTTACTGTTGAAGACTTGAGACGTTTGAAGAGATTCCAGCATCCAACTTAAGGATCTGATGAAGACGTTTTAGCCAGTGAATTGGATATTCACACAGTAATATGTTTAACCTGGTTGAGAGACAACACTATGCCTAGGAACAAAGGAAGCAGATTTACTACTGATGAGAAGAGGTTCATAAGGGATTTCAATCAGGGCAAATTCATTCATCTTGGCAAGCTGATTTTCTCAGAGCTGCAAAGGAGAGTGTGCAGTTTGAGAAAGGAAAAGTCAAGATAGAGGACTTTGTATTTCCCATCTCTCATCATTGGTCTGCTGGAGAGATATGGAGTTCAAAGCAGGAAGAAAGATGTATGGCTGGCAGATTCTAAGCCTCACACAGGTGGATTAGAATTGAGGATTTGGGAGAGTAGAGGTGGTAAGGAAACTACATGTACTGAAGCAGTAGAGAAGGTTATTGAACTGAAGGCTTTGAGAGAGGTCAAGAAGTCGAGTATTAAGAAGAACAAGTTCTCATCGCCTACTTAAATTGCAAGACCAGTACAGGAGACATTTTCAGCTCTTACTCATAGCACTAGAAGGGAAAGTGAAAGGGTAGCTGAACCC
Source organism: Cardiospermum halicacabum (assembly GCA_031304145.1). NCBI lineage: Eukaryota > Viridiplantae > Streptophyta > Magnoliopsida > Sapindales > Sapindaceae > Cardiospermum > Cardiospermum halicacabum. The sequence continues at coordinate 8,702,061 of CM062395.1, forward strand.
TTATCAAAATAACTGTTTGATGCTATGGTATCTGAAATGATAAACAAGAAAGTTGAAGAAAAACTTGCTGAATTTTTCAAACCCATTTCTAGTCCACAAGATTTCTTAAGAATGTGGGAGTTACATAGGGCTAAGGAAAACGTCTCTCCAGTTGGTTTTGCTAGATTCTCCAAAGATGATTCGATTATGGAACCACAAAGAGTAGAGGAATCTATGGACAATCAAGAGAATCTACATTTTGAGCAAGAAGATCTATTGGATAGCCAGCCTGAGATGCCTGAACAGGCATTTGAAGAGATTGTTGTTCGACAAAGTTTAATTGAACAATTGGATTTAGCATCAGAAGTAGTAATCAATCGAATTGTCAAGGCTGATGAAAGAAATTCAGAAAGAGGGAAATCCATTATATGGGAGTCCACACTTGGTGATGATGGGAATGTTGACTCTTCAGATTGTGAAGAGATTGATACTGCAAAAGTTGAAGAACAAGGCAAATTATTGTTTTTTTATGTTGAAGCCGCAGGTTTACTAGTGTCAAGTTATGAAGATGATGAGGGATCAAATTTTTAGTTAAAAACTGATGATCACCAGGGTGAGGCAAATCAGTCAGAGACGAATGCAGATAAGACTAGTCAAGTACTATGCGTTTCAACTTGTCAAGTTCCTGATAATTTCAGGCTTTTAAGTTGTACAACTGAGAGTCTACCACAGCTCACATACGAATACATTCCAAGACTCTATATTTTGCACCCTGAGGTTCAAAGATTGGTAAATATGTCAATATTGGGAATTTACTCTCGTGGCCAAGCTATGGAACATTGTGATGACTCTATGGCTATAGTTCCCTTCTATCATACTAAATCCATTTCTATCAACCTGACCATTGAAAATAATGGAAATTTTTCTGAAGCTGAGTCCGATGATAGTTCTGTTGTTGGTTTTTTGGGTAGTAATGACAATCTAATTACAGATGAAGAATATGCCCGAGAGATTGCTGAGAGAACTAGTAGGAAATGGTCACATTTTCTTGTTCATGTGTTTGTTGGTGATGATAATGATGAAGATACCAGTCATATCCCTCAAATTTCTTCAAATGCAGTGGAACTAGATTTTCAGTTTCCTACAATAGAGATCTGTTCTATTTTCATTTAGGATTGGAAGTTTAACAAATCCCCATGGAAGAAGACTACTGCTTTAGTGTTTCCAAATAAGTATTGAATGGAATTCATCTTGCAGGTAAGGAAATTAATCAGTAGAACTGCCATCTTAGTGATTCCTTAGTCCGTGGACAGAAAGCGAAAAATTTTAGCTTTGGAATCTGACGAAATCAGTGATCCTGAAGATCATGTATCATTAGTTGTTACGACCAGATTTTGTTCAAAGAAGAATAATACTAAAAAGGAAGTTGTTGCTACAAAGTCTATTCTAGAAACTCCTAAAAGAATTACAAGATCTGTTGTAGTTAAGTTATCAGCTGATACTATTATCAGAGATGCAGTTTTGGGTGAATTGAAGTTGAAAAAGAAAATTTCCAGTCCTTCTGAAGCTGTACCCACTTCTCCATTGATCGCTAGACCCAAGAAGAAGAGATTAGTCACAAAAGCTCACCAACAAGATTCACAACTCCCTCCGAATCCAGATTCTAGCTTAGAAGATTTGTGATTATTTGATTTAGTATTGTACTTTGTACTCATTAGAAAGTTACTTATAATTTCGAACTTGTTCTTTTGTTTTGTCAATACAAGAGTAATGTGATTACTTGAGTCTTTAGTTTGATTTTTTTAAAAAGAAGAGTAATGTGTTTGAATTTGATGTCTTTCTTTTACATGTTACAAGAGTAATGTGGTTGTTAAGTTTTACTTTGTGCGGAGAGTTTTAAGGTTTTAAGTTGGGGGTCCTTACTTCCCTCAGAATATAATATATATAGGATGAGTCATTCAAATTGGAATCATTTCTCAATGTGGATTTTGGAAGTTTAAAGGTATTCTGCAAGAGTTTTTGATGAAACATTATACTAGACGAGGCAGGACACAAGTCGCCAACACATTCATCTTGATTAAGGCGAGGTCTTAATTTCTCGCCTTGTTGGTATGTTTTTTTGGTTCAGGATCTGTATTTTCCATGACATATTACATCAATATCATTCTAAATATGGCAACTTCTATATCTCACCTGGATATTTTACCTAAGGTAGGTAATCATCTTACTTCTCGCTATGTTTATTTCGCCTGACCAGTTTTTCTTTGTTCCGTTACTTAAGGCGAACTCTTATCTTATTAATGGCGATATCAAGGTATTTTGCTTACTCTCTTTTTCATCCATTTTCTCCTTCTGTTCTTTTATGTTCTCTTAAGCAGTGATGACACTGTTTTCTTTTAAGTTGGGGGTGGGGTAGCAACCACATTGCTAGTATTGTATATATATATGTGTTCGGAAATAGTTTTATTTCATAGTTTTAGGATATTATAGGTCTGAGTGCATGATTGAGCTTACATTGCTCATAAATCAAAGTGATTTAGTTTTTCATAAAATGAGATTTCAAATAGAAAAATAAGTGTTCAAAACGAGTAGTTTTGATGAGTAATTTTTGAAAAAATTTCTTTGAACACTGATAAAAATTCTGGTCAAATTTGAATTGTGAATAAGTTGATGAGTTTTGATAAGGAAAGAGAGGAGAAAACCTTGGGTGGTATGTGAGGTTTGAGCTATATTCTATGCCTTTTTCGTCTTGTGAGGGGTTATTTGTTTCCTTTTCCTTATTAAACACAGTTATCTGATCATTTTTTCTTAGAATTGGGACCTTCATAGGTTTGCTTTGAATTTCTCATACATTCCTCAAGTGTACAGGGCATTGGTCGGGTAAAGTTCTGTCTTAAGTCTGTCAAGGAACATGATCTGATTTGAGAGAGTGAGTGAAACTACTAAAAAGCCTTTGCCTGCTTGATATAACCAGATCTTGATATCTTGTAAGGTAAACCATTTTGTTTCCATTCTCATTTAAACAATTTTCTTTGGTCCCTAATCCAGTCCAAACCATAAAGATAGAGATATAATCTCAATCCTACCCTTTGCACTTACCACTAAGTTGGAACTGAAAAGATGGGAAGTGAGGATTTACTAAGAAAGTGTTTCTGAAATTGCTAAAAGCAAAAATACAAAAGAAAAAAAAGCCACCAAAAAGCAAGAGTGGACAATGTATATGAATACAGTGATGTTCTGAATAAAGTATTTTTGAGTGGGGAAACACTAGAGAGTGAAGTATAGAGGGATTGAGAGGAATTTAGTGGTTTGTCCAATTTTTTTTAATTCTTTTGAAGAAATCCCCTTCTTTCTTAAGCTAACCTGACCCCATTTCCCTATAAATATACAAATCAGAGATTCTAAGGCAGACAAATAGGCAGTGTTGAACTTAGGAACCTTTAAGTGTTGTACAGTGTACGAGTCAAGTTCAATGATCGCGAGGTTCTTTAAATTTTCTTCATAAGTGCTTGTGAAACACTAGAATCACATTTATTTTGGTGCATAACTCTGATTCTTAAAAGTGACTAGTGTATTGTGTGGGTAACCTATAGGATTCTGAGAGATCAAATACTATGAGAGATAACAGTGAGGAAGTAGTTTCAAAACTTGAATACTTGGATCTTCTCAGATATTTTACAAAAGACGAAAATGACCAGTTTTGAGTCGGTCGATTTGAAATTTTGAAAGAATAGTTGGTCACTGTTTGGAAATTTCTTAAAACATATTAGAAGAATTGCTTTGAATTATGATATAAGTTCGCATTGATTATTGTCTCAGTAGATTCTTGGTCAGTTTGCTTGAGGACAAGCAAAATACTAAGTTGGGGGTAGTTGATAAGTCTAGAATTTACCTATATTTTAGTGTATTTTATGAGTTTAAAGGTAAAGAAATTGAGCTTTAAAGATGATATATTGAATAGATTTCTAGTAATTCTAGGTTATTATTGCTGAGACAGGGACTTGGATGAAAATATGTGGAAAAGGAGCTTAAAACATGCGAAATCAAAGAAAGAAGGACCAAATTGGAATTTCATCCAAAGTCAGCAACAATGGCGAAACAATATGCTAAGGAAAGGATTCGCTTAAAGACATTGCCATAATCAGGAGGAGAAGGCGATGAAGCAGGCGATACAAAGAAGCTCTCACCTCGAAGAATAAAACACATAAGGCGAATCAGGAACTCGTCGCTTTCTTTTGTCGCCACCTTTGCAATATTCTTAGGCGTTAAAAGGTCAACCTCGCCTATCTTAAGGTGATAACTGAGGCAATATAGGAAATATGTCGCCAAGTTAAGGGGTGATAAAAGGCGACATTCAATAAAACATCGCCTAGAATGTTTTTATTTGGAGGAATGTATAGGCGAGGAAAGATCACTCGCCTAGATATTAGGCGACATATTATGGAAATGTTGAGTAAATTTCGCCTAGGGAGGTTTTTAACTTGGCGATCAAGACAACCGAAATTTGACTAAGTCGCTCAGGTTCAGGCAAAGGAACAGGCGACATAAGTGGAGAAAAATGTTACTTTGCCAATTTGTGTTTCTTTGATGATTTTATTTCAAAATTGCCACTGAGCTAAAACTCTATAAATAGGAGCTCAGATAAAGTAATAAGAGACTTTTGAGATTCTTTTGAACTTTTGACATTCTATTATCTTTGAAGAAAATAAATTCTAGATTCTTCTATACGCTTTATTCAATATTTTCAGAGAAGTATCTTGAAGAAGTTTTGTACTCTGTTTTCTATTGATCTTTGAGATTTAGCTTGAAGATTGTGAAGCAAAACTGTGATAGAGTCTAGTTTCAATCTTCCTTGGTAAGATTTAAATCTTAAGCATGTCGATGATGATTTTGTACTTTGATTGAATATGCAGAGTAGATGTGCTAGCTAAAAGCTCTATGGTTTTGCTGAGATTTGAGTATTGATTAACACTTAATTGCATGAATCTTGTCCAATTTACAACCAGATTTACTTGAATTTCATGAGCTTATTGATTACAAGAACGAGAGTTACGTTATTCTGATAATTTAAAGCTTAATTCAGACCAAAGATGTCAATTAGGTTTCAGATCTAAGAACAGATGACCGTAGTTCTAGAGGTAGACTATAGATCTAATTTTCTACAGATTGTGTTTATTAGTTGTATAGATTGCAGTATAGAGATATGTGCAACTGTATCATTGCGATCTATTAAATTGAATTAAGAGATCTTTTAATAGATCATTGATGATGATCTAGAAAGTAAATCTGTGATTTTAGAGTCGAAACATGCATGAGAAGTTAATTGATAATAGAATTTAGCAGATCAGCTTAGTCATTGTTGAGATCAATTGCAGAATGGAATGCTATTTCATGTGTTTAATTGAATGAATGTCATTAGTGCTCATAGTCCATATCAATTCTTTGAATTCAACGATTCATCTTGTACACAGGTTCTTTTGGCAATTCAGTTGAGATCTTAACTTCAATCATGCTTCTTAGCTGTCAATCCCTGTGGAGACGATATCGTAAATACTACATTAGACATTGATGGGATTCTTATCTGAAATATTGAAACCAATAATTTCAATCTGTTTTCAAACCACCAAATGTATAAAAAAGTTTCATCATTGAAAAATTTAAAAAACATGATGTTTCTCTTGGCCTACGTCGGAGTACGTTGTCCATCATGTATAACTCTTACATGCCAAGAGGAGCAAAGATCTAAACACCTAATTTCTAATAACTTATGTTGGATTCCTTTATTGTAAGCATGAATAATCATCCACTTTTAGCCATTAGAAGATACTTAAAACCCAATTTAAACTAATTACATTCATAAACCAATCCATCCTAGTGTGTTATAAATTGATGGGTGATGAGCTCGAAAAATGAGTATAAAATTAGATGAATTTTGTTATTTTTTTTTTTAAATGCATATATTTGAGACACTTTCGCTTATTTTCAGGTCTAAAACTTAAATTTGGAGACTTTGAGTCATTAAGGAAGAAAAGCGAAAATTTGGAGCAAAAAGGGATAAAAAAGCAATGGAAAAGGACATGAGAATAGGGTTACCAAACTGAACACCAGACTCTCTACCGAACTGGAGCTTGGTACAAAGGTTTCTATTGGAAAAATCATTCTGTCCGAACAGGTTACAAAGCTTGGTACTGAATTATAGTTCGATTTGTAAAGATGAAAAGAGAAATCCTCTCTGTCTGAACTAGCTACTGAGCTTGATACCAACAATTCATTGTTTAAAGATCACAAAGAAAATCATTCTATCCGAATTCAAGACCGAATTGGGTACTAAATTACATCTTAGTAAAGCAATTACAGAAAAGAGAATCCCTCAGTTCGAATTCCAGACTTAGCTTTATACCAAACTACAGTTCGGTAATCATCTGAGAATGTTAAAAATTCCTTTGTCGGAGCTTTACACGAATCCAACACCAAATTACAAGCTCGATAAGTTACTTAAACAAAAAGATACCGTTCTGTTTAAAGTAGGCACCGAATTGACTTTCAAATTAGGAGTTCGGTAGAACTTTAGGATGGAAGCTATGTTTTGTAACCAAATTGGTTACCAAATTGCATACCGAATTCCAGTTTGGTAACATTGCTGTTACCAGATATTTGGTTTTTTGGAGCTATTTTGTGTGTAATTGGAATTGTACTATAAATACTCATCTTAAACTCTTAGAGAGGGATCTTGGATCATTTTTGTATCATTCTTACATACTTGAGAATTGAGTAAGATTAGAATTTATTTTTCAATTTTCTCTCAAATCTTCAAGTGGATTCCAAGAGGAGAAGTGTAGATTTGATTTCAATTCATCAAGACCCAAGGATTCAAGCTCTAGATTCATCATCTCCATTATAAGTTTCATCTAATCCTTCACTTTTATCTCTATTTCTAGAGTTTGATATGGATCTCTTGTTGAATTGTGCTTATATTAGTTTAGCTATGCTAGGCTAACTTTATAGTGGTTGAATACTGATAAGTCTAGAATTTACCTACATTTCTAGTAATTGAGCTTAAATATAAAGAAATTGAGCTTTAAAAATGAGATATTGACTACATTTCTAGTAATTCTAGACTATTATTGTTGAGACAGGGACTTGGATGAAAAGATGTGGAAAAGGAGCTAAAACATGCAAAATCAGAAGGAAGAAGGACCAAATTAGAATTTCATCTAAAGTCAACAAAACTGGCGAAATGATTATGCTAAAAAAGATATCGCCTGTACAAATCGCCACAAGCTGAAGGAGGAAGGCGATGAAGAAGGCGACATATTGAAAACCTCGTCTTGAAGATTAAAGCATACGAGGCGAACTAGAACATTCTTGCCTTCACATGTCGCCATCCTTATCAGAGAATTTAGGCGATAAAGGTTAGACTTTGTCTGCTTTAAGGCACTGATTGAGGCAATACAGTAGAAATGTTGCCAAGTCGAAGGAAGATATCAGGTGATATACAAAGGTTATCTGAAGTGCATTTTGCCTAAGGAGATGAATCGCTAGGCGATCAAGACAAGCCAAATTTGAAGAAGTCGCGTGGGTTTAGGCAAAGAAACAGGCGACATAAATGGAGAAAAATATTATTTCACCAATTTGTGTTTCTTTGTTGATTTTATTTCAAAATTGCCACTGAGCTAAAACTCTATAAATAGGAGCTCAAATGAAGCAATAGGATCCGATTTTTGAATCTTTTGAACTCTTGACATTCTGTTATTTTTGATAGAAAAATTCTAGATTCTTCTATACGCTTTATTCAATATTTTCAGAGAAGTTTCTTGAAAAAGTTTTGTACTTTGTTTCTATTGATCATTGAGATTTAGCTTGAAGATTGAGAAGTAACAACTGTGACAAAGTTTAGCTTCAATCTTCCTTGGTAAGATTTAGATCTTAAGCATGTCGATGATGATTTTGTATTTTGATTGAATATGCTAGAGTAGATGTGCTAGCTAAAAGCTTTGTTGATTTGCTGAGATTTGATGTTGATTATTCAGCTTATTCATTGTTGAGGTCAATTGCAGAATGGAGTACTCACTCATGTTTTAATTGAATGAATGTCATTAGTGTCTATATTCTATATCAAATCTTTGATTTCTATGATTTAATTTGTATATAGAATTCTTTTTGCAATTCAGTTTAAATCTTTATTTCAATCATGCTTCTTAGCTGTCAATCCCTGTGGAGACGATATCTTTAATACTACATTTGACATTGATAGGATTTCTGTCTGAATACTGCAAATTTTAGTTTCAGTCGAGTTTTCCGCCATCAATTTCTTGGCGCCGTTGCCGGGGATTGTTTTTCAAGATTAAGATTTATAATGAACTGCGCTAACATGATTTATTAAATTCCTTTTCAATTTTAAAAATTGTTAGTTTGAGTGTGTAGTGTATGCAGACAATAGCAAAAGGTACTCAAGACCTGCTGTTTGATCCTGAACCAGAAAGAATTATTAGACAATCAAGGTCACAAACGAGATCAACAGCCAGAATTGAGTCAAGAGCTACAATGTCTGGAGAATGCTACAACTGAAATAATGAAAATGATGGAAGAGTAGATTCTGAAAGGATGACTCTATGTCAGCATTCCACACCACCAGTTGATGGCATGCCACACCTCGAAATTATTAGTTGTTATTGCTGGAAGGTTGATGGCTTGCCACAAGCCATCAACCTTCCAGCAATAACAACTAATAATTTCGAGCTTAGATCAGGACTCATCTAGATTGTTCAATATAACAAATTTGGAGGAGGAACGAATGAGGACCCCAATCAACATCTTAACACTTTCCTGCATCTGTGCAGTACATTCAGGCACAATGGAGTTTTCGAGGATGCAGTGAAACTTCGAATATTCCCTTTTTCACTAAGTAACAGAGCTTACGCCTGGTTATATTCCTTGCCACCAGGTTGTATCAATAGTTGGGAAGATTTAGTCAAGAAGTTCTTAGCTCGTTATTTTCCTCCCATGAAGATGGTGAAACTGAGAAATATGATTTCTTCTTTCCAATATTTGGATGGAGAGTCATTGTATGAAAGCTGGGAGAGGTTTAAAGAGTTGATTAGGAGATGTCCACATCGTGGAATAGCGTCTTGGAGCATTGTAATGATCTTTTACAGTGCTATGCCTCCTCAGATCAAAATGCACATTGATTCCTCAGCTAGAGGATCAATCATGGATAAGAAACCTGAAGATGCTCATGGTTTCATCGAATTGCTGGCTAATAATGATTTTTGTTGGAATGAAAGGGACAAGGCTGCAACTAAAAAGCAGTCAGGAGTCTACTAGCTGGAGTCTTTCAATGCATTATCTACTCAGATAGCATTATTGAATAAGAAGATGGACAATATGGCAGTGAATAAAGTCCATCCAAAGAAGACTTCAGTAAATTCTGTTGAAAAATAGAAAACAACTCTAGCGGATATGCATAAGAGCAACATTTGCTGATGATGAAAAAGAGCTAGAGGAGCTTGAACAAGTAAATTATGTAAACAATAACTATGGAAACCAGCAGAGGCCGTACTATCAACAGAGGAATCAACCCTATCAGAATCAGGGTTACTACCAAAGGAATCCTCAACCTAGTTACCAGCAGCAGGGACAGCCTGAGTATCAGCCCATAGGGCAAAAGAAGCCTAGTATGGAGGATCTTCTTATTAAGTACATGGAAAAGAATGATGCTGTTCTCACCAACCATATCACTTCAATTAAGAACTTGGAAACTCAGATGGGGTAGCTTATGCAAGTTCAAAACCAAAGACCCCATGGGGCACTTCCAAGTGACACTGTGCCCAATCCAATGGTTAAAGCTAAATCTAAGGAGGAAGCACAGGTGCTTGCAATTACACTGAGAAGTGGGAAACAACTGGAGAACTCTAAGGAAAAGAAGAGTTATGTACCTCCTAAACAGAATAATGAAAATGAAGAAATTAGCAACTCTTTTGCAAAAGAACAGAAGGCTGTGAAGATTTCCTTACCTTATCCTCAAAGAGAGAATAGGAAGAAGCTGGATAAGCATCTTGAGAATTTCTTAGACATAATGAAGCAGATTCATATAAACATCCTATTTCTTGAGGCATTAAAACAAATGCCTCTCTATGCTAAATTCATGAAGGAATTGTTGTCGAATAGAAGGAATTTAGCTGATGTGAGATGCATAAATGTAAAAGAGAGCGTGAGCCAGCTTGTCAAGTACCAGATTCCCAGGAAAGAAAAGGATCGTGGCAAGTTCACCATACCTTTGACCTTAGGCGGCAGATTGAAAGGGAAAGCTCTCTATGACTTGAGAGCCAGTATAAACTTGATGCCTTTGGCCATCTATGAAAGGTTGGGAATAGGGCATTTCAGACTTGACAATGTCATTTACAACTTGCTGATAGATCTTTCACTTATGTTAAGGGAGTTGTGGAAGATGTGATAGTCACAGTAAACAAATTTATGTTTACTGCGGATTTTGTAGTGCTTGACATGGAGGTAGATGAAGACTTGCCTTTGCTACTTGGTCGACCATTTTTTAGAATCGGAAGGGCCATAGTTGATGTAGCAAATGGTGAGCTCACGTTTAGGGTCAATGGAGAGGAAGCCAAATTTAACCTTTTGGAGTCATTAAAATTCCCATAATATTTTAATGAAGTCAAAACTTTACAATTGGCAGCTGATGAATAATTGATGGATAAAATTCTCACACTGAGGAGTTCTGATCCACAGAACAATGTATTAATCAATGATGTGGATATGGATATTCGTGAGGAAAGTGCTTACAGTGGTGAACTGGAATGCATGACTTCTCATTTTGTCTTCAACATCAGTGATATACAACCATCTGCTGAGCCAATGCTTCCCTCAACTGAGAAACCGCCACAATTGGAGCTGAAGGCGCTTCCAAGTCATCTCAGGTATGTATTCTTAAACCCTGATGATTCTAGTTTACCTATTATGGTTTCAAATGATTTAACAGATGAACAAGAGGAAAGCCTTCTCCAAGAGGTGAGGAAACACAAGAAAGCCATTGCATGGACGATAGCAGATATTAAAGGTATCAACCCTACTTTCTGTACACACAAGATCATCCTGGAGGACAAATATACACCCAAGATCCAACCTCAGAGAAGATTGAACCCAACTATGAAGGAGGTTGTGAAGAAGGAAGTACTGAAACTCCTCGATGCAGGTATTATTTTTCCAACCTCAAATAGTGAATGGATTAGTCTAGTGCAATGTGTGTCGAAGAAGGGAGGGATTACTGTGATTAAGAATGGAAAGAATGAATTGATCCCTACTAGGACTGTTACAGGTTGGCGTATGTGTATAGATTATAGAGCTTTAAACGATGCAACTAGAAAGGATCACTTCCCCCTTCCCTTCATAGACGAGATGTTAGATAGGCTAGTAGGACACCCTTACTTTTTATTTTTGGATGGTTATTCAGGATATAACCAAATCCCCATAGCTCCTGGTTATCAGCATAAAACAACTTTTACTTGTCCTTTTGGAACCTTTGCTTATATTAGGATGCCATTTGGACTATGTAATGCACCAGGAACGTTTCAAAGGTGTATGCTAGCCATCTTTACTGATTTCATTGGTAACTTTCTAGAGGTCTTCATGGATGATTTTTCCATTATAGGAGACAGTTTTGACAATTGTTTTAGGCCATAAGGTGAGAGAAGGTATTGTTTTAGGTCATAAGGTGTCTGCTAAGGGATTAGAGGTAGATAGGGCAAAATTTGATGTGATAGCCAACTTACCGCCTCCAGCCAATGTAAAAGGCATTAGAAGTTTCTTGGGACATGCTGGGTTCTATAGGCGTTTTATTAAGGATTTCCCAAACACAGCTAGACCCCTTTGTGTCTTATTAGAAAAAGAAAAGAAGTTTGATTTCACTGATGATTATTTGAAAGCTTTTTTTAAGCTTAAAGAAAAGCTTGTTTCAGCACCAATCATAATTCCACTAGATTGGAATTCAGAGTTTGAAATCATATGTGATGCATCTGACTTTGTTGTAGGTGTAGTGCTGGGACAGAGAAAAGAAAGATTGTTCAGGGTCATTTACTATGCTAGTAAAATGTGAGTGGAGGCCCAGAGAAATTACACCACTACAGAAAAAGAACTACTAGCAATAGTCTTTGCATTGGATAAGTTTAGATCATACATATTAGGGCCTAAAATTATCATTCATACTAATCATGCAACATTGAGATACTTATTTGCTAAGAAGGAGTCTAAGCCAAGATTTATAAGATGGGTGCTCTTGCTGCAGGAATTTGACATAGAAATCAAAGACAAAAAGGGCACTGAAAATGTAGTAGCTGATCACCTTTCAAGACTGCACATAAAGGACATGAAGGCTCATATTGACATCAATGAACAATTTCTAGATGAGCAACTGTTTTTATGTGAGGTAACATTTTACCCATGGTATGCTGACTATGCAAATTATTTTTCATGTAAAGTGTTGCCTGAAGGGCTAAACAGTCAACAGAAGAAAAGATTTCTTCATGAGGTTAAGAGGTACATATGGAATGAGCCTTATCTGTTTAGAATATGCTAGCCATTTTGCTGGAACAAGAACAGCAGCCAGAATTTTGGAATGTGGTTTATATTGGTCATCAATATTCAAAGATGCACATGCTTATGTGGCCAGCTGTGATAGATGCTAGGGAATGGGTAATATCTCTAAGAGGCAAGAAATGACCCAAAATTATATCCCGGAGGTAGAGTTATTTGATGTTTGGGGTATTGATTTCATGGGACCATTTCCTCCATCAAAAAAGTATGAGTATAAATATGTAAATGTTGACTACATATCTAAATGGGTAGAAGCTGTTGCTTGTGTTACTAATGATGGAAAGGTAGTGGAGAAATTTCTTCAGAAAAATATCTTCACTAGATTTGACATACCCAGGGTACTGATTAGTGATGGAAGGCCTCACTTCTACAATAAGCTGATAGAGAAGGTGCTTCAGAAGTGTGGAGTGATCCACAAGATTACCATAGCTTATCATCCACAAGCAAATGGGCAAGTGGAAGTTTCAAACAGAGAGTTAAAAAGGCTCCTGCAAAAGACTGTTAATGAGTCCAGAAAAGATTGGAGCTTCAAGCTGGATGATGCTCTTTGGGTTTACAGAACAGCTTTTAAAACCCCTATTGGGATGTCACCATTTAGAATGGTGTATGGCAAAGGATTCCATTTGCTAGTGGAGTTAGAACCCAAGTCATACTGGCCTGTAAAGCTTTTGAATATGGACTATGAAAAAGCAGGAAAGTAGAGACTTCTACAATTAGATGAGATGGATGAATGGCGCCTTGAGGCTTATGAAAATCATGAGATGTACAAGCAGAAGATGAAGAATTACCATGATAAAAGATTTTAAAGCGAGAGTTCAAACATGGACAATATGTGCTGCTCTACAATACCAAACTTAGCTTATTTCCTGGAAAATTGAAGTCTAGATGGTCTGGACCATTTAGAGTGAAGAGTGTTTCCCCATATAGAGCTGTTGAATTGTTTGATAACAAGCCTACTGATTCCTTTGTTGTGAATGGACAAGAGATATCCTTTATATCTCAGATCCTGTAGAAATAATGGAAAATCAATAGCAAACTTGCCATGGTCGATGCTAACGAACTTAAACAAAGCATACTCCTTACACAATTAATTTCTTGTCTTGGATTTATCCTATGATCAATTAATTGTGTAAGTTTTTTATTAACCAAGTTCATGTTTCGCAAAAGAATTGTTGTTTTCAGATGAACTTGAAGTTTATAGAAGAAGGCGAGATGTCATTTTTATTGCCAAAAATACTCGTCAGAGATGTTTATTCATTGGCAAGGAATAACTTCATTTCGCCTATATGAATGTCTTGAAGTTAGCGAATTATGGGATATCGCCATGCTTGATCGCCTGGGTGAAGTCGAGAAAGAATAGTCACGCCAAAAACTTTGCCTACCTCACTCTTGCAAAGGCGAAGAAGGAAGAATCTCGCCTTGTTACATTGCCCAGTGACTAGTAAAGTGAGGCGAGAGTTCAAAACATTGCCATTGTATCTCGCCAAACAGGTATGTTTTCCGGTGTTAAGTTTTAATATTGCCAAATTACTTCACCTAGAAACAAGTTAAATTAGGCGATGTATGATTTATTCGCCTGGAGAATCACCTGTTTTGAAAATACTTTTGGCGAGATAGGCTATTTTCACCTCATTTTTTCGCCTGAATTTCTTTGTGAAGGCGAAGTTATAGATATATCACCACTTTATATTGCTAGTTAGGTAAATTTTAAGGCAAGTTTATTCTTTCTCGCCTGGTTCTGAATTTTATCACGCCTAAAATTTTGGCGACATTAAACATTTTGCCACTTATATCGCTTGCATTTCATGGAGTGGCGAAAAAAAAAATTAGGTGACACATAGACGCGCATCAAATGTTATCGTTGTATGATACGAGGCGAGGTAAGATCTTTTCGCCTTCTGCCTAGTTCTTTCATCATTGTGCCTAATTTCTAATTTCTTTATAAACCCAATTCGATTTTACCATTATTATTCATTTTCTCTCTAAATTTTAAATTTCCCGAAAACCCTAAATCACAAATCTCTCAGTTCGCTTTTGCATTTCGATCCACTTTCATCACAACAACCAAACAAGGTACCCTTTTCTAAGTTTGTTGCAAGTTGTTAGTTATCTTTGGGTTATCTATATTGATATATTGATCGAGATTGCTAGGGTGTTAATTGAGTATTGTTTAACGGTAATAATAATCGAATCTCTGTGGGTTCTACTATAAAATGTATGATTTTAGCTGGGTGTTACATTTTGCGAATGAAATTGATTGTGTTGTTGACAATAGTTGTTAGTGCTTAAGCAATAAAACGTGGTTTAAGGTCTTGATTGTTAAACGTGCTTGATAAATGCGTAAACCATTTTGCAATATACTGTCAGTTGTTCAATATTGATAATGTTTCTACTCTAATGATTTTAAGTTCTGTCAATTTGATTTTTTGTTATACTTGTTGAAATGATGTTTCGAATTGCAGATAAATGGCCAAAAGAAAGAGTGACAGTAGTCCTAGCCTACCTAAGAAGGGCAAGAAGGCAAAGACTTCGGCCAGGCCGAAGATCTAGGATGAAAAGAATTACCAGGTTAGGGTAATTCTCCCATCTTCACCAAAATCTAAAGAGAAGACTCCCAAGACCCCCTCTACATCAACTGCTGATAAGATGAGGAAGACTGAGAAGTCTGTTTGGTCAGGATCAGCTAAGGGTTCTAAGCTGAAAGGAGTACAAATTGGATCATCGAAGAAGATTGTTGAAAATACACCGAAAACCCCTTCTACACCAAATGCTGAAAAGGGGGGGTGTTTCTATTGATAAATCAGTTATGGCCAAGAAGAAAGCAGCAGCTATCTATGAAGCCATTACTAAAGGAAAAAATGTGAAAGCAGTATCACCTAAGGTTGCCAAAGACCAATCCCAAGTCAATAGCCTACTATAGAAGGAAAACCTGCAGTTTTGGCAGGAAAAGGGGAATATGATGGATGAGCTGGAGGACGAGAGGTTTGGAAATTATTTGTGGGGCTGGTTCATGAAGAAGATGGTGGAGCAACCTAAGAAAGTTAATGCCACCCTAGTAGAGGAGTTCTACAATGAGGCCCCTGAGGAGTTGGATAATCCCTTTAGCATTAGAGACCATTAGGCGGATGTATTTGCAGAGACCATTTGTAGTTATTATGGTCTAATGGAAGCTCAACACCAAGGAGAGAGAGGAATGGATGCAGCTGAATTCACTGTGGAAGTCTTGAGGAGTCTCAGAAGGTTTCAGCATCCAACTCAAGGTTCTGAAGAGGATGTCTTGGCTAATGAATTGGATATTCACACAGCCATATGCTTAACATGGCTGAGGAATAATGTGATGCCTAGAAACAAAGGCAGTCGATTCACTACAGATGAGAAGAAGTTTTTGAGGGATTTCAATCAAAACAAGTTTATCCATTTGGGCCAGTTGATCTTTTCAGAGCTCCAGAAGAGGGTCTGTAGTCCGAGGAAGGAAAAGTCCAGGCAAAGGACTTTGTATTTTCCATCTCTCATCACAGGTTTACTTGAGAGACATGGAGTCAAAAGCAAAAAGAAGGATGTGTGGCTGGCTAATTCTAAGCCACACACTAGAGGATTGGAATTGAGAATCTGGGAGAGCAGAGGAGGAAAGGAAACAACTTGCACTAAAGCTGTGGAAAATGTCTTAGAACTAAAGGCTCTGAGGGAGGCCAATAAGTCAAGTACCAAAAAGAACAAGTTCTCTTCGCCTGCTTCAGCTGTAAGACCAGTGTAAGAGACCATTACAGCTCTTACTCACAATCTCAGAAGAGAAAATGAAAAGGTAGCTAAACCAATTATCAAGAGAACAACTGGATGACAAGGTTTCTGAAGTGGTTAATAGGAAGGTTGAAGAAAGAATAGCCGAATTCTTCAACAACATCTAAAGCCCATAAGAATTTTTGAGATTATGGGAATTACAAATGGCCAAGAAGAGTGCACCTCCAGTAGGTTTTGCAATGTTTGTAAACGGGGTAAGCATTAGGGAACTTGTTGAGCACGAAAGAGAAGAAGATGATTACCAGCTGCCTCAATTTGAACAAGAAGAGTTGATAAATAGTCAACCTGAATTCAATGATCAACCAGAAGCTCTGATTTTACAGGAGGATCACCTGCAGAGGAATTTGGGTGATCAGTTTGATTTAGCAACTGAAAAGGCTGCCAATGAAGTAATAGAGGAAGATGACAGAAGGATGAACAAAGAAAAGGCTGTAAAGCCTGAACCGGATTGTGATTCTAATTCCTTAGATTGTGAGAAGATTGATATAGCTGACCTTGAAAAGTAAGGCCTTTTGTTGGCATCTTTTGTTGAGGCAGCTAGACAACCTCCATTTATTCAAGAGATAGGGGAAGGTTCAGGATCAGCTAAACAAGAGGAGAGTGAAGATCAATCTTCAGTTCCAGAAAGTTATGCCCAAAAGCCTCTCATATACACTTGTCTGGTTCTTCCACATTTTGGACCTGTCAATGATTGGACGAAACTCGACTGATATTAAACTTCACAGTACTCAATCGAAATTCCTATCAACGTCTAATGTAGTATTTTAGATATCGTCTCCACAGGGATTGTAATCTAAGAAGCATGATTGAGACTAAGATTTAAACTGAATTGCTAAAAGAATCTTAATACAAAATGAATGATAGAATCATAGAATCATAGAGTTGATGTGAAGTAAAAGTAAATCATGACATTCATTCAATGAAAACTCAAGTCAGCACTCTATTCTGCAATTGATCTTAACAATGAATAGGCTGATTTACTAGATCTGTTGTCAATTAACTTCTCATGCAAGTTTCATCTTAAATTACAGATTTACCTTCTGGATCATCATCAGTGATCTGTTAAATCTCTCAATTCAATTTAACAAATCTCAATCATATGGTTGCATATATTTCTATACTACAACTTATACAATTGATAAGCACAATCTGTACAAAAATAGATCTGTAGTCTATCTCTAGTACTACGATCCTCTATTCTCAGATCTAAAACCTAATCGCCATCTCTAGTCTAAATCAAATCTCAGATTAACAATATTATGTAACTCTCGTCCTTGTAATTCAATTAGCTCATGAAATCCAGTAGATCTAGCTATAATCGAACAAGAAACTTTGCAATTGAAATGTTAATCAACATCAAGATTCAACAAATCAACAAAGCTTTTAGTTAGCACATCTACTTCAGCATATTCAATCAAGTACAAGAAATCATCATCGACATGCTCAAGATCTAAATCTTACCGAGGAAGATTGAAGCTAGACTCTGTCACAGTTGTTGCTTCACAATCTTCAAGCTAAATCTAAATGATCAACACAAACAGAGCACAAAACTTCTTCAAGAAACTTCTCTGAAGATGTTGAATAAAGCGTATAGAAGAATCTAGAATCTCTCTTAAAGTTTAACAGAATGTCAAAAGTGAAAATCAAAAGTCTAAAACTGTTTTTCTCTAAAAAAACTTCACACTAATTACTTCATCTCAGCTCCTATTTATAGAGTTTGGCTCGGTGACAATTTCGAAATAAAATCAACAAAGAAACACAAATTGGCGAAGTAACATTTTTCTCCATTTATGTCGCCTGTTCCTTCGCCTGAACCAAATGACTTCTTCATGTCTCGCTTGTCTTGATCGCGTAGCAATCAATCTTTCTAGGCAAAATATCCTCAATGTTGCCACAATATGTCGCATGATGTCATATTTCGCCAAAACATTCTGCCAATTAAGATCTTCTTAGGCGATGTCTCATCAAATGTCGCCTGTGATAATCCTTAGATCTGGCGACATTTCTCCTTCATCGCCTCAAACATCGCCTCAAGATAGGCGAGGTTCAATCTTCATCGCCTAAGTTTCTGCCAGGATGGCAATATATAAATGCGAAGGTTTTCTGATTCGCCTTCCGTGTTTAACTTTTCGAGGCGAAATCTTATTTATATCGCCTGCTGCATCGCCCTTCACTCCAAATCATGGCGAGGTCTTAGGCGAATTCTTTTCTTTAGTAAAATTATTTCGCCAGTTTGCTGACTTTGGATGAAATTCTGATTTAGTCCTTCTTTCTTCTGAATTTGCATGTTTTAGCCTCTTTTTCACAACTTTTCATCTAAGTCCCTCTCTCAACAATAATAGCCTAGAATTAGTAGAAATGTATTCAATATCTCATCATTTAAACTCAATTTCATTATATTCAAGCTCATAAAGTATGCTAATACATAGGTAAATTCTAGACTTATCAGTCAAGTGTACTGCTCAGCCTCAACCTCTTACTACAGAAGAGTTCATCCCAAGGCTCAACATTATTCATCTAGACATTCAGAGACTAATTAATCAAGCAAGGATGGGAAAATTTTCAACTGAGGATACTATTTTTATGGACAAAACTAGTGCTTCTCAGAACCTGGCAATAGTACCTTTTCTTGAACCTGAACCTATCAGTCAAGTACCTTTGGTTGAAGAAAAAGTTAGAACTCTCAATGAAGAAGAGGTAGCTGCCATGTTAGGAGAATTCTTCAATACTTTTAATAGGATGCCATCTTATGAATTCTTCAGTTGAATGAAATTTTCTTCTACAAGCTCTTCTGAAGATGAAATGGACAGCCGAAGGAGATCAAAATGCAGTTTAAACGAAGAAAAAGCTAGTCAAAATGGTGAACAAGCCAAAGAAAGCAAGAAAGTTTTTAGTGGTCCTGCAGTTACACTTGCAGATTCAGAGGAGATGCTTATCTTGGATCACAACAAGACTCCTTGTTCTTGGGAGCCAACCTCTGCCTTTTATGTTCCAGATGGATATTATTCTGTCATTTTCAGAGAGATCCGAAGGTATAACAACTTCCTGAGCAATTGGCTAACCCAACGAATTATACAATAGGGCTTTCACTATTGCTCCTCTCAGTGAAGATGAGGCTGAAGAAGCAATGGCTAATGAGAAGAAAAGAAAGCATGACAAGGTAGGAGCCCAGAAGAAGAAGAAGAAAGACAAGCCTCACAGTTCAGATTCTTTTTCAACATTTCAAGCAAATAGGGAGATCAGAAGAATGGTGGCTCGAGTATTGAATCTCAGACCAGCAACGTCTTCCAGTCTTAAGCCTAAGAGAAGGAGATTGAACTCTAAATCTCCCTAAAAGAGGAATTCCCCAGATCCTTCTCTAGATGATTTTTAGTTGTTTCAGTTATTTAGACTTTATTATTTTGATATAGTCAGAACTTATTTCTTTTGTATATTTTTGTCATAAAAGAGTAATGTGAATTCTTTTGTCTTTGTCTTTAATTTCTTTTTGATTTCCAGTAAAGAAAAATGTGAATGGTGTTTGTGTCTCTATTTTTTTTTTACTATTAGAAGAGTAATGTGGTTGATGTGTATCACTTGTACAAAGAGTATTTGAAGTTTTAAGTTGAGGATTATGTTTCCTTAACAATGTGAGTTGTTTCTACAGGATGAATCATTAAGTTGTAATCAATTATCACCTTGGATTTTGAAGTTTATAAGTTATTCTGCAGGGGTTTTGACGATACATTGTGTCAGGCGAGGTAGTGATGGAGGAATATTGAATACGCTGAGTATATGAAAACTCAATTGATATTAGAACTCACAGTGATCAATCAAAATTCCTATCAATGTCTAATGTAGTATTTTAGATATCGTCTCCACAGGGATTGTAAGCTAAGAAGCATGATTGAGACTAAGATTTAAACTGAATTTCTAAAAGAATCTTTATACGCAATGAATCATAAGAATCATAGAATTGATGTCAAGTAAAGATACTAATGACATTCATTCAATTAAAACTCAAGTTAGCACTCTATTCTGCATTGATCTTAACAATGAATAAACTGATTCGCTAGATCTGTTGTCAATTAACTTCTCATGCAAGTTTCATCTTAAATCACAGATTTATCTTCTAGATCATCATCAATGATGTGCTAAAAGATCTTCCAATTCAATTTAATAGATCTCAATTATATAGTTGCAAATATCTTTATACTATAACCTATACAATTGATAAGCACAATCTGTAGAAAAATAGGTTTGTAGTCTATCTCTAGTACTACGATCCTCTGTTCTCAGATCTGAAACCTAATTGCCATCTCTAGTTTAAATCAAATCTCAGATTAACAATATTATGTAACTCTCGTCCTTGTAATTCAATTAGCTCATGTAATCCAGTAGATCTAGCTATAATCGAACAAGAAACTTTGCAATTGAAATGATAATCAACATCAAGATTCAACAAATCAACAGAGCTTTTAGCTAACACATCTACTTCGGCATATTCAATCAAGTACAAGAAATCATCATCGACATGCTCAAGATCTAAATCTTACCGAGGAAGATTGAAGCTAGACTCTGTCACAGTTGTTGTTTCACAATCTTCAAGCTAATCTCTATGATCAATAGAAGTAGAGTACAAAACTTCTTCAAAAAAATTTTTCTGAAGATATTAAATAAAGCGTATAAAAGAATCTAGAATTTCTTTTAAAGTATAACAGAATGTCAAAAGTGAAAATCAATCGTCTAAACTTTTCTTCTCTAAAAAACTTCACACCAATTACTCCACCTGAGCTCCTATTTATAGAGTTTGGCTCAGTGGCAATTTTGAAATAAAATCAACAAAGAAACACAAATTGGCGAAGTAACATTTTTCTCCATTTATGTCGCCTGTTCCTTCGCCTGAATCAAACGACTTCTTCACATCTCGCTTGTCGTGAGAGCTATCAATCTTCCTAGGCAAAATATCCTCAATGTTGTCACAGTACGTCGCCTGATGCTCAGGCGGGTTGATATTTTTTGCCAAAACATCCTTCCAGTTAAGATCTTCTAGGCGATGTCTCTTCAAATGTTGCCAGTTATAATCCTTAGATTTGTCGACATTTCTCCTTTATCACCTCAGCCATCACCTCAAGATAGGTGAAGTTCAATCTTCATTGCCTTAATTTCTACCAAGATGGCGATACATAAAGGCGAGGATTTTCTTATTCGCCTTTCATGCTTTACTCTTCGAGGCGAAATCTTCTTTATATCGCTTGCTGCATCGCCCTTTACTCCAAATCATGGCGATGTCTTTGGGCGAACTCTTTTCTTGGCAAAATCATTTCGCCAGTTTGCTGACTTTGGATGAAGTTCTGATTTGGTCCACCTTTCTTCTGAATTTGCATGTTTTAGCTTCTTTTTCACAACTTTTCATCCAAGTCTCTGTCTCAACAATAACAGCCTAGAATTAGTAGAAATGTATTCAATATCTCATCATTTAAACTCAATTTCATTTTATTCAAGCTCATAAAGTATGCTAAAACATAGGTAAATTTTAGACTTATCAGTTCGGACCCAAATCGCCAGCATTTTTCGCCTTGACTAAGGCGCGATCTTTATTCCTCGCCTGGTTGGTAAGTTTTTTTAATATGGTATAGGCGAATGATTGGGGCGATACATATTTTATTTCGCCTACTTCTTGATTTCCTTTATGGCGACATTTCTATTTTGTCTAATATTTCGCTTGCAGAATCTGTATTTTGCCATGACATATTACATCAGTGTCACTCTCACATGGCAACTTTTATATTTCACCTGGGTATTTCGCCTAAGGTTTACGATCATGTTATTTCTTGCCTATTCTTATTTCGCCTAACCGGTTTTCTTCTTGACTTTAATTGGGGCGACTATTCATATATTAATGGCGACTTCTAGGTATTTTGCCTAACTCTCTAGTTCATTATTTTCTACATCCCATTTTCTCCTTTTATTCTTTCATGTTCTCCTAAGCATTGAGGACACTGCTTTCTTTTAAGTTGGGGGTGGGGTAGCAATCACATTGCTGGTATTTTCTTTAGTTTTATAGTTCTATTTTTGGTTTAGTTTGATTTTAATATTTTATTTGGAAATTTTGATTGAGTTTTTTTAGGATGTTATAGGTCTGAGTGCATGATTGAGCTTACATTGCTCATAATTCAAAGTAATTTAGTTTTTCATGAAATGGGATTTCAAACAGAAAAATAAGTGTTCAAAACAAGCAGTTCTGATGAGTAATTTTTGACAATTTTCTTTGAACACTGATGAAAATTCTGGACAGATTTGAATTGTGAATAAGTTGATGAGTTTTTATAAGGAAAGAATGGAGAAAGCATTGGGTTGTGTGTGAGGTTGAGCTTCATTTTGTGCCTTTTTCTTCATGAGAGGGGTTATTTGTATTCTCCTCCTTATTAAACACTATTATCTGATCAGTTTTTATTCTATTAGAATTAGGACCTTCATAGGTTTGCTTTAAATTTCTCATACATTCCTCAAGTGTACATGGCATTGGTCGGGTAAGTTTTGTCTTGAATCTGCCAAGGAACAGGATCGGATTAGAGAGAGTGAGTGAAACTACTAAAAAGCCTTTGCCTGCTTGATATAACCAGATCTTGGTATCTTGTGAGGTAAACCTGTAGCGTCCGGCCCCCGCCCCCGGATGAACCTGAAGCGCGGTGGCAGGGCACCACGCCATTCACAATCGGTCTTAAGGCTGACCACTAGCCCCACAGACCACCATTACGCTTTCCAGCATGCTTTTGTCCTGACTTGCATGCTTCATGGGAAAAATTCCTAGAAGGTCACCCATCCCAAGATTGCTCCAAGTCAAGCACGTTTAACTTTGGAGTTCTTAAATTCAGGGCTCCCGAAAAACAATGTGCACATTGGTGATATGAGTAGCAATTCAATTCCTTTTAACCCTATCTCAATATTGGGCGTTACATTCCACCGCCCTTAGGACACAACGTCCTCATTGTGGTTGGCCCACACCATTCCCTGAACCTTTACCCTCACTAGACGAATTCCCAGGGCTCTTATGTCCATAGGCGCACTCGCGGTCGCATGATTGCTCTGATACCATTTGTAACGTCCGGCCCCGCCCCCGGATGATCCCGAAGCGCGGTGGCAGGGCGCCACACCATTCACAATCGGTCTTAAGGCTGACCACTAGCCCCACAGACCACCATTACGCTTTCCAGCATGCTTTTTGTCCATACTTGCATGCTTCCCAAGAAAACTTCCCAGAAGTTCACCCATCCCAAGATGGCTCCAAGTCAAGCACGCTTAACTTTGGAGTTCTTAAGTTCTGGGCTCCCGAATAACAATGTGCACATTGGTGATATGGGAAGCAATTCAATTTATTTTAACCCTGTCTCAATATGGGGCATTACAAAACCATTTTGTTTCCATTCTCATTGAAAACCTTTTCTTTGGTCCCTAATCCAGTCCAAACCATAAACATAGAGATACATTCTAAACCCTACCCTTCGGACTTACCATTAAATTGGGGATGAAAAGATGGGAAGTGAGGATTTATTAAAAGAGTGTTTCGGAAATTACTAAAAGCAAAATGCTTTCACATGAAAAAAAAATTGGTAAAGAAAAAGAGCCACTATAAATTAAGAGTGGACAGTATATATAAATAAAGTGATATTCTAAATAAAGTATTTTTGAGTGGGGAAACACTAGATAAGTGAAATATAGAGGGATTGAGAGGAATTTAGTGGTTTGTCCAAATTTTTGAATTCTTTCAAGAAATCCCTTTCTTTCCATAAGCTTACTTGACCCCATTATCCCTATAAATGTAAATCAGAGATTCTAAGGTAGACAAATAGGAAGTGCTGAACTTAGGAACCTCTAAGTGCTGTACAGTGTATGAGTGAAGTTCAATGATTGTGAGGTCCTTAAATTTTTCTTTATACGTGCTTGTGAAACACTAGAATCACATTTGCCTTGGTACATAATTCTGATTCTTAAAAGTGACTAGTGTATTGCGTGAGTAACCTTTAGGAATCTGAGGGATCAAACACTTATGAGAGTCTACGGTGAGGAAGTACTTTCAAAGCTCAATACTCAGGTCTTCTTAGATACTTTGCAACATGAAGAAAATTACCAGTTTTCACTTAGTTGATTTGAAATTTTGAGAGAAGAGCTGGTCACTGTTTGGAACTTTTTAAAACTATACTTGATGAATTGCTTTGAGTTATGATATAAGTTTGCACTGATTGCTGTCTCGGTAGATTTTTAGTCAGTATTGCTTGAGGACAAGCAAAAGGCTAAGTTGGGGATAATTGATAAGTCTAGAAATTACCTATATTTTAGTATATTTTATGAGCTTAAATGTAAAGAAATTGAACTTTAAAAATGAGATATTGACTACATTTCTAGTAATTCTAGACAATTATTGCTGAGATAGGGACTTGGATGAAAAGATATGGAAAATGAGCTAAAACATCCAAAATAAGAAGGAAGAAAGACCAAATTAGAATTTCATCCAAAGTCAACAAATCTGGCGAAATGATAATGCTAAAAAAGATATCGCCTTTACAAATCGCCACAAGCTGAAAGAGGAAGGCGATGAAGAAGGCGACATATTGAAAACCTCGCCTTGAAGATTAAAGCATACTAGGCGAACTAGAACATCCTTGCCTTCACATGTCGCCATCCTTAGTAGAGAATTTAGGCAATAAAGGTTGGACTTGGCCTGCTTTGAGGCAATGACTGAGGCGATAAAGGAGAAATGTCGCCAAGTCGAAGGAAGATATCAGGCGACATACAAAGGTTATCTGAAGTGCATTTCGCCTAAGGAGATTAATCGCTTGGCGATCAAGACAAGCGAAATTTGAAGTAGTCGCGTGGGTTTAGGCAAAGGAATAGGCGACATAAATGGAGAAAAACATTATTTCGCCAATTTGTGTTTCTTTGTTAATTTAATTTTAAAATTGCCAAATAGCTAAAACTCTATAAATAGGAGCTCAGATGAAGCAATAGGATCTCATTTTTGAATCTTTTGAACATTTGACATTCTGTTATTTTTTATAGAAAAATTCTAGATTCTTCTATAGGCTTTATTCAATATTTTCAGAGAAGTTTCTTGAAGAAGTTTTGTACTTTGTTTCTGTTGATCATTGAGATTTAGCTTCAACATTGAGAAGCAACAACTGTGACAGAGTTTAGCTTCAATATTCCTTAGTAAGATTTAGATCTTAAGCATGTCGATGATGAGTTTGTACTTTGATTAAATATGCTAGAGTAGATGTGCTAGCTAAAAGCTCTGTTGATTTGCTGAGATTTGATGTTGATTATAACTTTGATTGCATGATTCTTGTTCAATTATAGTCAGATCTACTTGAATTTCATGAGCTGATTTGAATTACAAGAACGAGAGTTACGTAATATTGTAAATTTGTAGCTTGATTTAGACCAGAGATGGCGATTAGGTTTCAGATCTAAGAAGAGAGGATCATAGTTATAGAGATAGACTATAGATCTAGTTTTCTACAGAATGTGCTTATTAGTTGTATAGATTGTAGTATGGAGATATATGCAACTATATGATTGAGATCGTTAAATTGAATCGAGAGATCTTTTAATAGATCATTGATGATGATCTAGAAAGTAAATCTGTGATTTAGAGTCAAAGCATGCATAGGAAGTTAATCGATAACAGAATTTAGCATTCAGCTTATTCATTGTTGAGATCAATTGCAGAATGCAGTACTGACTCAAGTTTTAATTGAATGAATGTCATCAGTGTCTATATTCTACATCAATTCTTTGATTTCTATGTTCAATTTGTATTAAGAATTCTTTTGGCAATTCAGTTTAAATCTTAATTTCAATCATACTTCTTAGCTATCAATCCTTGTGGAGACAATATCTTAAATACTACATTAGACATTGATAGGATTTCTACTAGAATACTACTAATTTTTATTTCTGTCAAGTTTTCCGCCATCAAATACTTATGGATCTAGATAGATCCGGTGTCTTAAGCTTTTTATGTCCTTCAATGGTAAATTATTTAATATAGAATATTTTGTTTGTTTAATGCCTAATTCATTTGGTGAAAATCAAGTGATATATAGATTTAATCTTTATTGAATCTAGACATAGCAATTTCATGGTTAGATCTAGGATTTAGGAGTGATTAAAATGAAACTAGACATCGTAAGTTTTAATCATCTCAATTGGATTGTTGTGTTTCATGATTATTTACTTAATGTGTAAACATATAAATTGTTGGAGATGAAAATTGATACAAGATTTTAAGAAACCTTGTATTGATGCATTTTTAATCCATGTTATATTTTAGTTTTCTAGGTGTTTGATGAAATGCGTAAGAAAAGGATCAGGTATCAAACTAGAGAAATAAGTACTCAACCATGATCTCCTCTTATTATTTGAGCAATTCTAAGTGTTTTGAATTCTTTCAATCAATTTTTACATTCTTGTCATTACTATAACTTGAGAATTGTTACAACTTAGTACTATATTGATTCCATGTAAATCTTGATTAATAATTCACATATTGTCTCTTGGGTTCGATATCCATAATCATTATATTACGATAAGATCGTGTTACTTGGCATATCTCATCTATGAATTAAATTTCATGTCAAGATTTTTAATATCAATGGGGTTGAAGAGGGCAACCAATAAATCATCTAAGTGCTATTAATAAGTATTTTAAAATGTGTGGATTTGAAGATGATGCAATAAAATGTAGGATTTTGAAGTGTCCAGGGGTTATTAAGAATAAGGTGTTTAGATCTTTGCTCAACTTGGCATGTAAGAGTTATACATGATAGACAAGTACTCTTACTTAGTCCATATAAAACATCATGTTTTTCGACCTCTTCAATTATGAAATCTTTAAATCGATTTGAGTTCCACTAAGTGTAAGCATCGATAATTATCCACTTTTAGCCATTAGAAGATACCTAAAACCCATTTTAAACCTATTACATTCATAAAGCAATCCATCCTAGTGTGTCGTAACTTAATGGGGTTGAAGTAGGCAGCCAATAAATCATCCAAGTGCTTTTAATAAGTGTTTAAAGATGTTTGAAGTTGAAGATGATGTAATAAAATGTTGGAATTTGAAGTTTCCAAGTCTAGACACCGGAAAACAAGGCCCAAACTAAGCCATGTCCCGGGCGTGAAACATGGAAACTACCCCATCAGTTTCCTAAATCCTACAGCTGGACATATTAGAAACTGGACCCCTGTACTGGTGCAGACACCGAAAAAATGAATACCAGGATAGAGGGAAAAAAATTAAGTTTCCATGATATCAAACTAAGAAATATTTTGGCAAAATCTCAGGTCATTTCCCTCCCTTAAAATTTGAAAATGTTTGTCATATTGGCCCATTTTCGGCCCTTGGAATGAGGAAATAACTAGAAATTTTACCAGTCCATGTCCCTATATCAATACCGGGAATCAGACCAAATATCGTCACATTTTTATGTTTACGTACTTGGAAATTATTGCTGGTCAGTCAATTTTACGGTGTGAATACCGGAAAATAGTACAAAAATGTCCAGATTCCATGTGTTAAAAGAGAGAAACAACTTGTTTCATTATAATTTCATTTTTTCAGAATAAATTTCTGCATTCAAAATCATACTTACAGCCAAACCAAATTAAAAAACCAAACCATATTCGACAAAAAGCATTTGATAAACAATGCTCAAACAAACTTATAACAAAAGTGATATGTCTAAAGTAAAGGAAATTGGGGTGATTTGGCTTCAAGATGGAATGGTATATCCCTAGAGGAGCATTTAACAAAGAGGTTCGCTGCTTGTGTCAAATCTTCATTCTGTGGTGATTCCTCTAAATCCGAAACTTCGATATTATTTTTTAGGCACTTAGGAATGGTATGCCCTAACTCTTTACACTTTCCACAACAAACTTGAAGTACACTAGTGCTTTTTTCAAACCCATTCCTGAAAGAAAAAAATACAAATTATTTAAATGCAGGAAAAAATAATGCATCAAAGCAGTTTCCCAGCATGGACATCCGAAAATAGGAGCACTTTTGGCCTACTTTCTAGTGTTGATACCAAGAAATCAGAGACAAAAAATGAAAGTCTATTTCCACGTATAATGGAAGGGAAACATGCAAATTGAGACCCTAATGGAAGGGAAACATGCAAATAATCCTTTTTATATACTAGTATGGGTATAGGGAAATAGGAAAAAAAAAACCCCACGTCTGTCCCGATTTTGATGTTTAAAAATCAAAAAATTATTTCCGAGCATGTGTCACGGTATAAAATACACCATTTTAATTTATGGATACCAGGAAATGGTATAATTTGTGTTAGTTTCCAAGTATGAAAGTCGAGAAATGGCTGGAAAACTAACAAGCAGGAATTGCAACCCTAACTCGTAAAATAACATTCCTATACCATACAATTGACTCCAAACACTATCCAATATCCATATTGACGTTACCATGAACTCTAAAATCATATTGTCACGTCCATAAATGGGGCCAAATTAAAACTTATTTTGTTATTTGACTGATTTTGAAAATACTTTTGACATGGTGGGCTTGTTTACAATTTATCTATGGTTAGGTGAAAACCTAGGTTACCACCTATCAATCATTCAGCCGCCAGAACCCATTTCTTCTCTTTTCTCTGAAATCAGCACACCCTTTTTTGAAAAGCCCTGATCCATCAGTAAACGAGAGGTCGAAAGTCACAGCCAACCAGCAACCAGAGCTATATGCATTATATGAAGAATATAAATATATCATGTGCTCAAAAAAATCTGACTTTGAAAAAAAAAATCAAACAGAAATTCTCTTTCACTTTTACATTGGTTTTAGCTTTCAATCTGAAAGTTTCAATCGAACCTATTCTTCGAGTGTGAGGGTAAGTTCATATGTTCATGATTGTTTTAGGTCTCTTCTTCAATGTCGCTTCTGTTCTCAAGTTGGAAACTCTAACCTTCGAATTTCTAGCTTGATTGAGTATGTTATTGAATTTGTTCTGTCCGATGTATAGGAGACGAAGTAGGAGAACGTCACCCGGAGTAGTCTTGCTGTTGGATTAGAGTATTCGGTCAGTAGCCATGTTTAAGCCCCCATTTATGTCTGTTATTGTCTGTTCTGTGCTGCATTAACATGGGCTAAACTTAATGTATACTGAAATTCGAATATGGACTCTGTGATAAGTTAATTGCTGTGAAATTATTGTTCAACTTGCTGATAAATGGCTATTATGTGAACTGATGCAATATCTGTTGAATGCTAAAAGCTATACTCTATTATAATATCAAAACAAAGCCCTGTCTAAAGTATGATAGCGATAAGACCGGCATGCCGTAGGGATATTAGATGTATACATCGATACGTGAAAACGTATAGGCCTTGAATGCCTTCTAGATATGATGACATCAGGCCTTGTTGCCTTCTGGATGTGACGACATCAACTTTGTCTGGAGCTTTGCTCAACCTTTATGGGATCCTAAATCCATTTGTCTGGACCTTTGCTCATAAGTAAGAGGTTTATGACCTATTTTCTGTTCCTGATTTTGTTATCAAACTAAAGACAGGCAAATAATCTGTAATCTAATGTTTTCTGTGTTTAATAAGAACTTGCTAAGAAATTTATGAAATCTGATGCATATTGAATGCATAATCTGACATCATCTGTTATGTTCTGTAACTTGCATAACAAGCTGATATATTCTAGTATATATATATATATATGTCATTCTCTGTAAATCTGATGTCTGATATGTAAACTGGTATATGATCTGCAAATCTGCAATTTCAAGTGTACTCTTAACTGATTTTGTTGATGTGTTGTATTGATGATTTTTGAATTGCTTACCATTATAAAGTTAACATGCTGCCTTTAGACTGACTACTGCCTAATTGGATAATTTGAAGAAGATTTAAAAGTTGAAATTAAAACGAGCTAGACTTAGGCGAAATTTCATTTCTCAGCCTAAACTATCGCAAAGTTAGTCGAAACTCATTTTATAGACCTAACATTACCGCCTAAGTTCATCGCCAAGACTAAGTATAGAGTTGGCAAAGTCTTATTTATGTCGCCCGAGTCTATCGCTAAGCTAAGTAATAAGGTTGCAACATCCTGTGTCCATCGCCTAAAAATCTCGCCGAGTTACCTCGCTAGTAGTTAGGCGAAATCTTCCGTACATTTTAACTCTTCGTTAAGTGCCTTTGCCAAGATATAGGCGAAATAGTGTTTTAGTCGTTCAATTTTGCTAAATACCTCGCCAAAATTACTAGACGAGACTTTTCTTTTTTAAAAATCATTGCCAACAACCTCGCCTAAAAGTGAGGCAAAATGTTTTGTATGTTGCCAAATAAGTTGCTTAAAAGTGAGGCAGAACATTTAGGCGCTGAAGGCTGAACCTCGCTATACTTTGGGGCAATAAGCCGAGGCAACATGATTGTTTGTTGCCAAGATGAGAACGGATGAAAGGCGACACGTTCATTACATCGCCTGGTGATAAGTCTAGAATTTACCTATGTTTTAGCATACTTTATGAGCTTGAATGTAATGAAATTGAGTTTAAATGATGAGATATTGAATACATTTCTATTAATTCTAGGCTAATATTGTTGAGATAGGGACTTGGATGAAAAGTTGTGGAAAAGAAGCTAAAACATGCAAATTCAGAAGAAAGAATGACCAAATCAGAATTTCATCCAAAGTCAGCAAACTGGCGAAATGATTTTGCTAAGAAACGAATTCGCCTGAAGACATCGCCACGAATTGGAGTTGTAACGTCCGTATTTAGGGTCTAGAAATTTCCGTGTTTTTCGTTGAATTTTGACTTTTCGGTCAAAATTCGGGTTAAAGGGTAAAATGGTAATTTAGTAAGTCAATCGGAAGTATAGAGTCAAATATATCAAATTGATCGTCTTTAAAAGCGTTTTAAGAATTTAGAAATTTAAAATGAAAATCAAGTTTTACATGAACGAAAAATATTTTAGAAACCGTTACATTGATTTTAAAGGTGTTTTATAATTGTTTTATTAAAAGGGCCATAGTCCATTTTTTTTAAATAGGCCCATTTGAAAAACCCTAAGTCAATAGATTCCTCTCATTTGTTTTGTTTCTCCCGAAAACACAAAACACGTATTGTGGAGTTTCTCTCAAGTTTCTTCTTACAAATATTGTAAGTCTTCCTTAAATCCTAAGTTTTAATTTCACGTTTTGTAAATCGATTTGCTAATAATATCATGATTTATGTCTATTTAATTAGTTCTTGAAACTTGATTTGTACATTGATTTTTCTTTCAATTTAATATGTAGTAAACCCTAGAAATTGAATTTGATTAATTGTATTGGAAATGATGCTTCTAGATTGATAGAATAAATAAATAGTGATAATGACTCTATAGGTCCGATTGACGGGTTAGGTAATGGGTACAAATTGGGTTTGTATTGTTTAGTTCTTGGTGTAGACCAAGTGTTTGATTAAATGCTTGTATGAATTGTATTGTTTAGGCGACTTGGGTGACGGTGGTAATCAAACCGACGCCGTTTAGCTAATCGACGGAGGACAGGTTAGCAATTCCGTTTTAAACTCTAAATATTGTTTCATGTGTGTTTAATTTTTTGTGCATTAAATCGGTTTATTATATATATAACCATATGAATGGAATTGGTATTGGAATTTAATATTGAATATTTTGAATATTTAATAGTTAATATTGAATATATTGAATAAATGCCTAGATAGTTGTGTGCTTGATTTTAATGCTGATAAATGTGTGCATGAGTTTGTGTATGGTTGGAAATGATGACAGGAAATGTAATGATAAATTGGAATAAATGCCTAAGTTATGTTATCTAGGTACCATGTGTATTTAATAACATGTATTTATTAACATGTATTTATCCACATGTATTTATTATATGTATTTAATATGTTTATTAATATTTATTATATGAAAGGGTTTAATGGTGAGCATTGGAACCATAACATGGTAGTGTGGTTATTATTAATTAATATAATTATATGTTCACATGATTTGTTAGTATGGTTTTTAAT
Source organism: Cardiospermum halicacabum (assembly GCA_031304145.1). NCBI lineage: Eukaryota > Viridiplantae > Streptophyta > Magnoliopsida > Sapindales > Sapindaceae > Cardiospermum > Cardiospermum halicacabum. The sequence continues at coordinate 8,734,488 of CM062395.1, forward strand.
ACCTATCACAGGTTATTGAATTGATAAATAATAAGGATAATTGAAATTGTGTTTAATTACTTAATTGATTGCCCTTGGTCATAGATTGATATAGAGATGGAGTGGCATGCCATTAGGGAAAAATTAGAGATCTCGGCCTATTGAAATGTAGGTAATTTGTGGTTTAGCTAGCCACTATTGGAAACCGGAGTGACGACTTCTGTTGGGTGTGACGGCACCACCGCCTGCGGGCTATTGTTATTGTTGGTCTTCGGATCTATTGTTGGAATCCATAGGTAGATGACCGTCCCAAGGGGGATTAAACGGCACTACGGATTTCGGTCTTCGGACCTATTGTCAGGCTTCGGCCTTATTGTTCCCGTTTCGATATAACGTCTAGATTAGGGCAATCAAAAATTTAGAATTGACATATTGATATATATTTTGGAATATTGATTATTGATAAATACATTGTTATATTTGGAACATTGATCATTGACAAATATATTGTTATATTTTTAGTATAATGGTTATTGATTAATGAGAGTTGGTGTGTTGAAGTTTAAATCACATGTTTTGTTTGTTTATTTCAATGTTGCTACATTTAAAATTGAAAATTTTATTGGCCTTAAATGTTAAGAAACATGTTTGTTTGATATTTTAATGACATGGGGAAATGTAATAGACTAGGGAACATAAAGACTCTAGTCATAAATGGATAGGTGGGAAAACAAAGCTAAATAGTTAATAAAGCTGTATGAAACAGCCTCGAACATGGTCTGCCCGTGTGCCCTCATAGGGACCGTGTTCGAAAACCCCATCTGGTGACAATTTTATAGCGGCTTACACGGATTGGCCGTGTTACACCACACGGTCCGTGTTTGTCCTTGCCCAAGACCAACTCAACCAGGATGTTACACGGTCTGCCCGTGTTAAATCACACGGACCGTGTAAAATCTCCCACACGGACACCATTTCCAACCGAGTGAAACACGGTCTGACCGTGTGATCCTACACAGTCTGTGTTCCACCCTACACCATAAATTGATACTTTTTCTCCATTAAGTGCATAAGTAATAAATGACTTTTAAGGTATTGAATGGCATTAATTGATGCATTGATTAAATGTTCATTAAATGTATAATATAATATATGAACATTAAATGTGTGATGTATTAAATGGCATTAATTGATTGATGTATTGATGTAAATGTATGATATTGAATGAACTTAATGATTGTATTGGTTCAAGTGCATTTGTGTGCAAAATTCATGATTGTATGCTAAATAAGACGCATATGCTTGTGGTTGTTTGAGTATGGAATTGTTAACCAGACATCGATAGCCTGATGTTTTCCTATTTTCCTTTTTGTCTCTTCTATTTGAAAACTAGCAGGTTGATCGAGCCAGTACGGGTCGAGTGCACCTGCATTGGACATCCTAGCACTTCATTTTTTCCGCATCTATTCCCTTTTTATTTCTACCAAACTATTTTGGAAAATTTAATGTAAAATATTTACTTTACATTTCTTTAGCTGGATTTGGTTTACATGTTATGATGTTATTAAAACTATTCCTTATTGTGGAGCAATGAATTTTATCGAATTTTACAAACAATGAAGTACTTTGAATTATTGGTTCTATTTATTGTGAACGTTTTCATATTGAATTGTATTGATAGTATTGGGTTAATGTGGCGCTCTGGCTTCCACTCACGGCTCCGCCGTGGCCGGGGGTTGGGCGTTACAGGAGTAGAGGGCGATGAAGTAGGCGATATAAAGAAGATCTCGCCTCGAAGATTAAAATATGCAAGGCGAATAAGAAACTCCTCGCCTTCGTACGTCGCTATCCTGGCAGAAATTTAGGCGATCAAGTTTGAACTTTGCTTGCCTTGAGGCGATAGCTGAGGCGATAAAGGAGAAATGTCGCCAAGTCAAAGGATATTAATAGGCGACATTTGATGAGACATCGCCTAGAAGATTTTAACTAAAAGAGTGTTTTGGCAAAGAATATCAACTCGCCTAAGTATCAGGCGACATACTATGGCTATATTAAGAACATTTCGCGTAGGGAGATTGTTAGCTTGGCGATCAGAACAAGTGAGATTTGAAGAAGTCGTTTGGTTCATACGAAGAAAAAGGCGACATAAATGAAGAAAAATGTTACTTCGCTAATTTGTGTTTCTTTGTTGATTTTATTTCAAAATTGCCACTGAGCCAAACTCTATAAATAGAAGCTCAGATGAAGCAGAGAGTGTGAAGTTTTAGAGAGAGCAGAAAGTTTAGACGATTGATTTTTACTTTTGACATTCTGTTATACTTTAAGAGAAATTCTAGATTCTTCTATACGCTTTATTCAACATCTTCACAGAAGTTTCTTGAAGAAGTTTTGTATTCTGTTTCTGTTGATCATAGAGATTAGCTTGAAGATTGTGAAGCAACAACTGTGACAGAGTCTAGCTTCAATCTTCCTTGGTAAGATTTAGATCTTAAGCATGTCGATGATGATTTTGTACTTGATTGGATATGCTGATGTAGATGTGCTAGCTAAAAGCTCTGTTGATTTGTTGAATTTTGATGTTGATTATCACTCCAAGTTCATCCGAAAACAACAATTCTTTTGCAAAACATGAACTTGGTTAGTTAAAAACTTACACAATTAATTGATCATAGCATAAAATTTCCAAAGAATAATTGTGTAAGGAATATGCTTTGTTTAAGGTCGTTAGCATCGACCAAGGCAAGTTTATTGTTGGTTTCCTATTATATCTAAAGGATCTGAGATATAAAGAATATCCCTGGTCCTATAGATGTCTCCCCCCACATAATGCTTGAGTCTCTGTCCATTCACAACAATAGAGTCAGTGGACTTGTCATCATACAATTCAATAGCTCCATATGGGGAAACACTCTTTATTCTAAATGGTCCAGACCATCTAGATTTCAGTTTTCCTAGAAAGAAACTAAGCTTGGTATTGTAGAGCAATACATATTGTGCAGGTTTAAACTCTCGCTTGACAATCTTCTTATCATGGTAATTTTTCGCCTTTTGCTTGTACATCTCATGATTTTCATAGGCTTCAAGGCGCCATTCATCCATCTCATCTAGTTGTAGAAGCCTCTGCTTTCCCGCTTTTTCATAGTCCATATTCAACAGTTTTACAGCACAATTTGACCTGTGTTCCAACTCCACTGCAGATGACATCACTTGCCATACACCATCCGAAATGGTGACATTCTAATTAGAGTTTTAAAAGCTGTTCTGTAAGCCCACAGAGCATCATCTAGCTTGAAGCTCCAGTCTTTTCTGGACTCATTCACAGTCTTTTGCAGGATTCTTTTTAATTCTCTTTTTGACACTTCTACTTGACCATTTGCTTGTGGATGATAAGCTGTGGTAACTTTATGGATTACTCCATACTTTTTCAGGACCTTTTCCAACACCTTTTTGCAGAAGTGAGACCCTCCATCACTAATTAATACCCTGGGTATGTCAAATCTAGTTAAGATATTCTTCTGAAGAAACTTCTCCACTACCTTTCCATCATTTATAACGCAAGCAACAACCTCTACCCACTTGGATACATAGTCAATGCTACAAGTATATACTCATACTTGTTGGATGGAGGAAATGGTCCCATTAAATCAATACCCCAGACATCAAATAACTCTTCTTCTAGGATATAATTTTGGGCCATTTCTTGCGTCTTGGAAATATTACCCATTCTCTGGCATCTACACAACTGGCCACAAATGCATGTGCATCTTTAAAAATTGATGGCCAATAGAAACCACATTCTAGAATTCTGGCTGCTGTTCTTCTTTTAGCAAAATGGCCAGCATATTCTGAAGAATGACAGTGCTTGATGATGTCCAATGTTTCTTCATATGGGATGCAACGTCTTAACACTTGATCAGCACATCTCCTAAATAGATATGGTTCATCCCATATGTACCTCTTGATCTCATGAAGGAATTTTTTCTTCTGATGACTGTTTAGATCTTCAGGTAACACTTTACAAGACAAATAGTTTACATAATCAGCATACCATGGATAAAATGTTACCGCACAAAGGAAAAGTTGCTAATCTGGAAATTGTTCATTAATGTCAACTTGAGCTTCCATATATTTAATGTGCAGTCTTAAGAGGTGATCAGCTACTACGTTTTCAGTGCCCTTTTTGTCTTTGATTTCTATGTCAAATTCCTGCAGCAAGAGCACCCATCTTATCAGCCTAAGTTTAGACTCTTTCTTAGCAAATAGATATCTCAATGCTGCATGATTAGTATGAATGATAATTTTAGACCCTAAAATGTATGATCTAAACTTATCCAATGCAAAGACTACTGCTAGTAATTCTTTCTCAGTGGTGGTGTAATTTCTCTGAGTTTCCACCAATTATTTACTAGCATAATAAATGACTCAGAAAAGCCTCTCCCTTCTCAGTCCCAGCACTGCACCTACAGCAATGTCAGATGCATCACACATGATTTAAAATTTAGAATTCCAATCTGGTGGAATTATGACTGGTGCTGAGACAAACTTTTCCTTAAGCTGCACAAAAGATTTCAAACATTCATCAGTAAAATCAAATTTCTTTTCCTTTTCTAATAGAACACACAGGGGTCTAGCTATCTTTAAAAAATCTTTGATAAAACGCCTATAAAACACAGCATGTCCTAAGAAACTTCTGATGCCTTTTACATTGGCAGGAGGGGGTAAATTGCTTATCAAATCAATTTTTGCTCTGTCTACCTCTAATCCCTTAGCAGACACCTTATGGCCTAAAACAATACCCTCTCTTACCATAAAATGGCATTTTTCCCAATTGAGGACTAGGTTAGTTTCGTCACATCTTTTAAGCACTTTCTCAAGATTATTCAAGCAGTCATTGAAACTGTCTCCTATAATGGAAAAATCATCCATGAACACTTCTAAAAACTTGCCTATGAAATCAGTAAAGATAGCTAACATACACCTCTGAAATGTTCCTGGTGCATTACACAGTCCAAAAGGCATCCTATTATAAGCAAAGGTTCAAAAAGGACAGGTGAAAGTTGTTTTATGTTGATCACCAGGTGCTATGAGGATTTGGTTATATCCAAAATAACCATCCAAAAAGCAAAAATAAGGGTGTCCTGCTAGTCTATCTAACATCTCATCAATGAAGGGAAGGGGGAAATGATCCTTTCTAGTGGCATCCTTCAAAATTCTATAATCTATGCACATACGCCAACCTGTAATAGTTCTAGTAGGGATCAACTCATTCTTTTTATTTTTTATCACAGTAATCCCTCCCTTCTTTGGTACACACTGCACTGGACTAACCCATTCACTATCTGAAATTGGAAAAATAATACCTGCATCAAGGAGTTTCAGTACTTCCTTCTTCACAACCTCCTTCATGGTTGGGTTCAATCTTTTCTGAGGTTGGATCTTGGGTGTATGTTTCTCCTCCAAGATGATCTTGTGTGTACAGAAAGTGGGGTTGATTCCCCTGATATCTGCTATTGTCCATGCAATGGCTTTCTTGTGTTTTCTCACCATTTGGAGGAGGCTTTCCTCTTCTTCATCTCTTAAGTCATTGGACACAAAAATAGGTAACCTAGAATCCTTAGAGTTAAGGAATGCATACTTGAGATGACTTGGGAGTGCCTTCAGTTCCAATTGTGGTGGTTTTTCAGTTGAGGGAAGCATTGGCTCAACAGATGGTTGTATATCGCTAATGTTGAGGACAAAATGAGAAGTCATGCATTCCAGCTCACCACTAAAAGCACTTTCCTCTGGAATGTTCATATCCACATCATTGATCAGTACATTTTTCAGTGGATCAGAACTTCTTAATGAGAGAATCTTATCCATCAACTCTGTATCAGCTGCCAATTGTATACTCTTGACTTCATCAAAATCGTATGAAAATTTTAATGACTCCAAGAGACTAAATTTTGCTTCCTCTCCATTAACTCTGAGTGTGAGTTCACCATTTGCTATGTCTATCAATGCTCTTCCAGTTCTCAAATATGGTGGACCTAGTAGCAAAGGTACATCTTCATCTACTTCCATGTCAAGCACTACAAAATCCACTGTAAACATGAATTTGTTTATTGTGACTATCACATCTTCCACAACTCCTTTTGCATGAGTGAAAGATCTATCAGCAAGTTGCAATAAGACATTTTCAGGTCTGAAATGCCCTATTCCCAACCTTTCATAGATGGCCAAAGGCATCAAGTTTATGCTAGCTCCCAAGTCAAAGAGAGATCTTCCTTTGAATCTTTCGCCTATGGTCAAAGGTATGGTGAACTTGCCAGGATCCTTCTCTTTCCTAGGAATCAGGTACTTGACAAGTTGGCTCACACTTTCATTCACATTAATGCATCCCACATCAGCTAAATTCCTTCTGTTTGAAAATAACACCTTCATGAATTTACCATAAACAGGCATTTATTTCAATGCCTCTCAATAAATGGGATGTTGATATGGATTTGCTTCATCATGTCTAAAAATTTCTCAAGATGTTTATCTAGCTTCTTTCTATTATCTCTTTGAGGAAAAGGTAAGGGAATCTTCACAGCCTCTAGTTCTTTAGCAAAAGATTTGCTAATTTCTTCATTTTCCTTATTCTGTGCAGGAGATTCATAACTTTTCTTTTCCTTAGAGTTCTCTAGTTGTTTCCCACTTCTCAATGGCATGCACTTGTGCTTCCTCTTTAGATTTATCTTTAACCTTTGGATTGGGCACAGTGTAACTTGGAAGTGCTCCTAGGGGTCTTTGGTTCAGAACTTGCATAAGCTGCTCCATTTGAGTTTCCAAATTCTTAATTGAGGTGGTATGATTGGTAAGAACAACATCAGTCTTCTCCATGTATTTGATTAGACGGTCCTCCATACTAGGCTTCTTCTGATATTGAGACTGTCCCTGTTGTTGGTAACCAGGCTGAGGATTTCTTTGATAATAACCCTGATTTTGATAGGGTTGATTCCTTTGTTGATAGTATGGCCTCTGCTAGTTCCCATAATTATTATTCACATAATTTACTTGTTCTGACTCCTCTGGCTCATCTTCATCATCAGCAAATGCTGCTTCCTGAGCATATTCTGCCAGAGTAGTCTTCTATTTCTCAACAGAATTAACTGAAGTATTCTTTGGATGGCCTTTATTAACTGTCATATTGTCTATCTTCTTATTCAACAATGTTATCTGAGCAGATAATGCATTGAAAAACTCCAGCTCATAAACTCCAGATTGCTTCTTGTTTGCAGCCTTTTCCCTTTTATTCCATCCAAAATCATTGTTTGCCAGCAATTCTATGAAATCATGAGCATCATCTGGCTCTTTATCCATTATTGATCCTCCAGCTGAGGAATCAATGTGCATTTTGATCTGAGGAGACATGGCACTATAAAATGTCATCACGATGCTCCAGGATGCTATGCCATGGTGTGCAAATCTTCTAATCAGCTCCTTAAACCTGTCCCAACTTTCATATAATGACTCTCCATCCACATACTGGAAAGAAGAAATCATATTTCTTAGTTTCACCATCTTCATGGGAGGAAAGTAGCGAGCTAAGAATTTCTTAACTAGATCTTCCCAGCTATTGATACATCTTGGTGGTAATGAATATAACCAGGAGTGAGCCTTGTTACTCAGTGAAAATAGGAATAAGCGGAGTTTCACTGCATCCTCCGAGACTCCATTGTGTCGAAATGTACTACATAGATGCAGGAATGTGTTCAGGTGCTGATTAGGATCTTCAAGAGTTCCTCCTCCAAACTTGTTCTGTTGAACCATTTGGATGAGTCCAGATCTCAACTCAAAGTTATCAGTTATTATTGCTGGTAGAATGATGGCCTACGGCATGCCATCAACAGGTGGGATGGAATATTGACGAAGTGTCATCCTCCCAGGATCCACTCGTCCTTCAGTATCATTATTATTTCTGTTGTAGCGATCCTCAGACATTGTGTTTCTTGACTAAGTTCTCGCTGCTGACCTTGATCTTGTTCTTGATTGTCTAACAATTCTCTCAGGTTCAGGATCAAACTGCAAGTCATGAGTACCTTTAGATCATGTCTGCATACACTACACACTTGAAAAAAAAATTTAAAACTGAAAAAGAATTTAATAAATCATGTTAGCGCAGTTCAAATAAATCTTAATCTTCAAAGAAAAACAATCCCTGGCAACGGCGCCAAGAAATTGATGAGATGAAACTCGACTGATATTTATGTTCACAGTACTCAATCCAAATTCCTATCAACGTCTAATGTAGTATTTAAGATATCGTCTCCACAGGGATTGTAAGCTAAGAAGCATCTTTGACACTAAGGTTTAATCTGAATTGCTGAAAGAATTTATATACAAAATGAATCATAGAATCAGAGAATCATGGAATTAATAAGTTGAGGTGAAGTAAAAGTATCTCATGACATTCATTCAATGAAAACTCAAGTCAGTACTCTATTTTTCAATTGATCTAAACAAAGAATAAACTGATTTGCTAGATCTGATTTCAACTAACTTCTCATGCAAGTTTCATCTGAAATCACAGATGTACCTTCTAGATCATCATCAATGATCTGTTAAAAAATCTCTCGATTCAATTTAATAGATCTCAATTATATAGTTGCATCTATCTCTATACTACAACCTATATAACTAATAAGCACAATCTGTAGAAAAATAGATCTGTAGTCTATCTCTAGTACTACGATCCTCTGTTCTTAGATCTGAAACCTAATCGCCATCTCTGGTCTAAATCAAATCTCAGATTAACAAAATTACGTAACTCTCTTCCTTGTAATTTAATTAGCTTATGAAATCTAGTAGATCTGGCTATAATTGAACAATAAACTTTGCATTTTAAATGATAATCAACATCAAGATTCAACAGATCAACAGAGCTTTTAGCTAGCACATCAACTACATCATATTCAATCAAACACAGAAAATCATCATCGACATGCTCAAGATCTAAATCCTACCAAGGAAGATTGAAGCTAGACTCTGTCACAGTTGTCGCTTCATAATCTTCAAGCTAAATCTCAATGATCAATAAAAACAGAGCACAAAACTTCTTCAAGAATCTTCTCTGAATATGAAGAAATAAGCGTATAGAAGAATCTAGAATTTCTCTTAAAGTATAACAGAATGTCAAGAGTGAAAATCAAACGTCTAAAAACTGTTTTTCTCTAAAAAAAACTCCACACTAATTGCTTCATCTGAGCTCCTATTTATAGAGTTTGGCTCAGTGGCAATTTCGAAATAAAATTAACAAAGAAACACAAATAGGCGAAGTAACATTTTTTCTCCATTTAAGTCGCCTGTTCCTTCGCCTGAACCAAATGACATCTTCCTATTTCGCTTGTCATGATCGCCAAGCTTCAACTCTTTCCCGGCGAAATAGTCTAAATATTGCCTTAATACGTTGCCTGATGCTCAGGCGAGTGGACCTATTTCGCCCAAAACAACTTTTCATCTAACATCTCCTTAGGCGATATCTCATCAATTGTCGCCTGTGATAAACCATAAGTTTGGCGACATCCCACTTATTTCACCTACAACATAGCCTCAAGGTAGGCGAGACTTCATCTTCATCGCCTACTTCACTGTCGAGAAAGGTGATATGCAAAGGCAAAGCATCTCTAAGTCGCCTTCCTTACTTTACTCTTTGAGGCGAAATTGTCTCTATGTCGCCTGCTACGTCGCCATCTACTTCAAATCATGGCGAGATATTCAGGCGAGTTTTCTTCTTCAGCAATATCATTTCGCCAATTTCTGACTTTGGATGAATTTCTGATTTGGTCTCTCTTTCTTCTAAATTTGCACGTTTTAGCTCCTTTTTCACAACTTTTCATCCAAGTCCCTGTCTCGGCAATAATAGTCTAGAATTACTGGAAATGCATTCAATATCTCATCTTTTAGTTTTAATTTCATTACATTTATACTCATAAAAGATGCTAAAAAATAGGTAAATTCTAGACTTATCAATAATTTCAGTCGAGTTTTCCTCCACCAATTTCTTGGTGCCGTTGCCGAGGATTGCTTTTGAAGATTAAGATTTACATTGAACTGCACTAACCTGATTTATTAAATTCCTTTTCAACTTTAAATATTGTTTGTTCGAGTGTGTAGTGTATGCAGACAAGAGCAAAAGGTACTCAAAACTTGCCAGAATTGAGTCAAGAGCTACATTGTCTGGAGAACGCTACAATCAAAATAATGAAAATGATGGAAGAGTAGATCCTGAAATGATGACTCTACGTTAACATTCCACACCACCAGTTGATGGCATGCCACAAGCCATCAACCTTCCAGCAATAACAACTGATAATTTCGAGCTTATAATAGGACTCATTCAGATGGTTCAACATAACAAATTTGGAGGAGGAACCAATGAGGACCCAAATCAAAATCTTAACATTTTCTTGCATCTGTGTAGTACATTGAGACATAATGGAGTTTCTGATGATGCAATGAAGCTTTGACTATTCCCTTTTTCAGTATGTAACAGAGCTCACGCCTAGTTATATTCTTTGCCACCAGGTTGTATCAATAGTTAGGAAGACTTAGTCAAGACATTCTTAGCTCGTTATTTTCCTCCCATGAAGATGATGAAACTAAAAAATATGATTTCTTCTTTCCAATACTTGGATGGAGAGTCATTGTATAAAAGCCAGGAGAGGTTTAAAGAGTTGATTAGGAGATGCTCGCATCATGGAATAGCATCTTGGGGCATTGTAATGACTTTTTACAGTGCTATGCCTCCTCAGATCAAAATGCACATTGATTCCTCAACTGGAGGATCAATCATGGATAAGGAACCTGAAGATGCTCATGATTTCATCGAATTGCTGGCTAATAATGATTTTGGTTGGAATGAAAGGGTCAACGCTGCAACTAAAAAGCAGTCAACAGTCTATGAGCTGGAGTCTTTCAATGCATTACCTAATCAGATAGCATTATTGAATAAGAATATGGACAATATGGCAGTGAATAAAGGCCATCCAAAGAAGACTTCAATAGATTATGTTGAAAAATAGAAAACAACTCTAGTGGATTATGCATAAGAGGCATCATTTGCTGATGATGATGAAGAGCTAGAGGAGCTTGAATAAGTAAATTATGTAAACAATAATTATGGAAACCAGCAGAGGTCGTACTATCAACAGAGGAATCAACCCTATCAAAATCAGGGTTACTACCAAAGGGATCCTCAACCTTGTTACCAGCAGCAGGGACAGTCTCAGTATCAGCCAATGGGGCAGAAGAAGCCTAGTATGGAGGATCTTCTTATTAAGTACATGGAAAAAACTGATGATGTTCTCACCAACCATACCACTTCAATCAAGAACTTGGAAACTCAGATGGGGCAGCGTATGCAAGTTCTGAACCAAAGACCCCAAGGGGCACTTCCAAGTGACACTGTGCTCAACCTAAAGGTTAAAGATAAATCTAAAAAAGAAGCACAGGTGCTTGCAATTACATTGAGAAATAGGAAACAACTAGAGAGCTCTAAGGAAAAGAAGAGCTATATACCTCCTTAATAGAATAAGGAAAATGAAGAAATTAGAAACTCTGTTGCAAAAGAACAGGAGGCTGTGAAGATTGCCTTACCTTTTCCTCAAAGAGAGAATAGGAAGAAGCTAGATAAGCAGCTTGAGAAATTCTTAGACATGGTGAACCAGATTCATGTTAACATCCCATTTGTTGAGGCATTAAAACAAATGCCTGTCTATGCTAAATTCATGAAGGAGTTGTTGTCAAATAGAAGGAATTTAGCTGATGTGGGATGCATAAATGTGAATGAGAGTGTGAGCCAGCTTGTCAAGTACCAGATTCTCAGGAAAGAGAAAGATCCTGGTAAGTTCACCATACCTTTGACCATAGGCGACAGATTCAAAGGGAGAGCTCTCTGTGACTTGGGCGCTAGTATAAACTTGATGCCTTTGGCCATTTATGAAAGGTTGGAATAGGGCATTTCAGACCTGACAATGTCCTGTTACAACTAGCTGATAGATCTTTCACTCATGCTAAGGGAGTTGTGGTGGATGTGATAGTCACAGTAAACAAATTTATGTTTACTGTGGATTTTGTAGTGCTTGACATAGAGGTAGATGAAGACATGCCTTTGCTACTTGGTCAGCCATTTTTTAGAACCAGAACGGCCATGATTGATGTAGCAAACGGTGAGCTCACGTTAAGGGTCAATGGAGAGGAAGCCAAATTCAGCCTTTTGGAGTCATTAATAGTCCTCAGCTGGGAAAAATGCCATTTTATAGTGAGAGAAGGTATTGTTTTAGGCCATAAGGTGTCTGCTAAGGGATTAGAAGTAGACAGGGCAAAAATTGATGTGATAGCCAAATTACCTCCTCCAGCCAATGTAAAAGGCATTAGAAGTTTCTTAGGACATGCTGGGTTCTATAGGCTTTTTATTAAGCATTTCTCAAAAATAGCTAGACCCCTTTTGTGTCTTGTTAGAAAAAGAAAAGAAGTTTGATTTCACTGATGATTGTTTGAAAGCTTTTGTGCAGCTTAAAGAAAAGCTTGTTTCAGCACCAGTCATAATTCCACCAGATTGCAATTCGGAGTTTGAAATCATGTGTGATGCATCTGACTTTGCTGTGGGTGAAGTGCTGGGTCAGAGAAAAGAAAGGTTGTTCTAGGTCATTTACTATGCTAGTAAAACGTTGGTGGAGGCTCAGAGAAATTACACCACCATAGAAAAAGAACTACAAGCAATGGTCTTTGCATTGGATAATTTTAGATCATATATATTAGGGTCTAAAATTGTCATTCATACTGATCATGCAGCATTGAGATACTTATTTGCTATGAAGGAGTCTAAGCCAAAATTGATCAGATGGGTACTCTTGTTGTAGGAATTAGACATAGAAATCAAAGGCAAAAAAGGCATAGAAAATGTAGTAGCTGATCACCTTTCAAGACTACACATCAAGGATATGGAGACTCATGTTGACATCAATGAACAATTTCCAGATGAGCAACTATTCCTATGTGAGCTAACATTTTACCCATGGTATGCTGACTATGCAAATTATTTGTCATGTAAAGTGTTGCCAGAAGGGTTAAACAGTCATCAGAAGAAAAGATTTCTTCATGAGGTCAAGAGGTACATATGGGATGAGCCTTATCTGTTTAGAAGATGTGCTAATCAAGTACTGAGATGTTGCATCCCATATGAAGAAACATTGGACATCATCAAGCACTGTCAATCAGAATATGCTGGCCATTTTGCTAGAACAAGAACATCAGCTAGAATTCTAGAATATGGCTTCTATTGGCCATAAATATTCAAAGATGCACATGCTTATGTGGCCAGCTGTGATAGATGCCAGAGAATGGGTAATATCTCTAAGAGGCAATAAATGACCCAAAATTATATCCTAGAGGTTGAGTAATTTGATGTTTGAGGTATTGATTTCATGGGACCATTTCCTCCATCAAACAAGTATGAGTATATACTTGTAGCTGTTGACTACGTATCTAAATGGGTAGAAGTTGTTGCTTGTGTTACTAATAATGGAAAGGTGTCACGACCTGATTTAGGATCGTAACTTTTGAAAAGTCAAAGAAAAGAAAATAATAATAAAATATATCTGAAAAAAAAAATTGATCAAATATCCCGGGACTAGAAACTTTTAGTCAAAAAGTCCAAATAAATAAAACAAACCAACCTAGCATCCAACATCTAGGTGTAAACATCAAATTAAATCACTACTACCTCAAACTTTCAATATAATAAATACAGCTCGTAATACATAAATTCTTGAGACGAATCTTCATCCGGACAAGCATAAACAACTCCACGCAGCTGAGCCAAAGAAGTTAAACCTGAAAATGATAATTGAGTAGGTGTGAGCTACTCGCCCGTAGGTTCCCATCCCCTATTCATAACTTAACCAGATATTCAGAAAACAAATCTGCAGAATTCAGTTTATTTCAAATAATTTCATAAATAGAGTAATAATCAATAATACTCTCCAAAATCTTTCAACATTTATCAAATATCCGTATAACCTGTATCAAATCCAAGTTCTCAAATCAATAAAGTAGTACCAGCAAATCAAGTTACCATATCGAAATCATAAGTTTCCATACTATCAACACTGATACAATAAAACATAATATCACCGGTGCCCGTGAACCATACATGACACAACCCTGCACAGGTTTAGGGACTCGCACCCAAGGAGGCAGTGTCTACCCTCCCACTCTCGTGTCACGCGCTCACCCCCACCAACATATCCACATAGGGATATCTCACCATAACTACTTTCCACAATAATATCAATCCCAAGTTGATAGCAATTCATAACAATTACCACAATAAACATTATTTCACATTTCATAAATACAAATTCTGCAGATTCTTAATCAATAACCAAAATCAGCTTTTTAATAATAAAATCATTTAACCCATAAATATTTTATATCAGCAGCAATAATAATAATATTCAAAACTATTCCTTAATAACATTATTTAAATCACAGTTTCGAAAATCAATCCAATTAAGTATGAATAAGAGAACCTACTTGGATTCCGAAGTATGAATAAGCTCACGAGACTATTAGGACCAATTTGGAAGAATTTGGGTTCCCAGACAACTGAAAATCAACAAAAGCGGCAAAGTGAACGAAAAGGTGATTTAAGAACTTCTCAGTTTTCTGATTCCAACGGTGGCGATCGTTTCTCCAAACGAGGATCGGAAGCAACCAGAAAACCATAAAGAAGTCACAGGTACCAAATGTGTTGACGTGACGTCGGCTATAACGGTCATATGATCTTTGAAGTTCCCGATGAGAGGAATCCAATGGCACGAAAATCACTCGAATCGGGTAAACGGTTTGAAAGATATGGAAGAGAGAAGACAAGAGAGAAAGTCGGTTAAAGAAGAAGAAAACAGAGCTGAGTGTTTGTTCTGGCAGCGTGAAGAAGAAGAAGAAATAAGAAATATTTTATAACACGCATAATTACAATAAAACCCTCGAACTTTTCAAAATCCAACTTGTACCATAAACTTTTCAAATATTTACATTTAAGCCCTCAACATAAAATAAAAATTTTCAAAAACTTTCCAGCCAATTCAACGGTCAACAAATTATATTATATTACTAAAATTTTTTTGGATATTACAAAAGGTAGTGGAAAAGTTTCTTCAGAAAAATATCTTTACTAGATTTGGCATACCCAGGGTACTGATTAGTGATGGAGGGTCTCACTTCTGCAATAAGATGTTAGAGAAGGTGTTTAAGAAGTATGTAGTGATCCATAAGATTACCACAGCTTATCATCCACAAGCAAACGGACAAGTAGAAATTTCAAACAGAGAGTTAAAAAGGATCCTGCAAAAGACTATTAATGAGTCCAGGAAAGATAAGAGCTTCAAGTTGGATGATGCTCTTTGGGCTTACAGAACAGCTTTTAAAACTCCTATTGGGATGTCACCATTTAGAACGGTGTATGGAAAAGGATGCCACTTGCTAGTGTAGTTAGAACACAAGTCATACTAGGCTGTAAAGCTTTTGAATATGGACTATGAAAAAGCAGGAAAACAGAGACTTCTACAACTAGATGAAATGGATGAATGGCGCTTGGAGGCTTATGAAAATCATGAGATATACAAGTAGAAGATAAAGAATTTCCATGATAAAAAGATTGTCAAGCGAGAGTTCAAACCTGGACAATATGTGCTACTCTACAATACCAAACTTAGCTTATTTCCAAGAAAGCTGAAGTCTAGATGGTCTGCACCATTTAGAGTGAAGAGTGTTTCCCTATATGGAACTATTGAATTGTTTGATAACAAGTCTACTGATTCCTTTGTTGTGAATGGAAAGAGACTCAAACTTTATTTGGGGGAGATACCCACAGGACAAGAGATATCCTTTATATCTTTGATCCTGTAGAAATAATGGAAAATCAATAGCAAGTTTGCCATGGTCGATGCTAATGACTTTAAACAAAGCATAATCCTTAAACAATTAATTTCTTATCTTGGATTTATGCTATGATCAGTTAATTTTGTAAGTTTTTGATTAACCATGTTCATGTTTTGCAAAAGAATTATTATTTTCAGATGAACTTGAAGTTTAAAGAAGAAGGCGAGATGCTATTTTTATTGCCAAAATACTCGCCAAAGCTGTTTATCAATTGGCGAGGAATAACTTCATTTCGCCCGTATGAAATTCTTGACGATGGCGAATTATGGGATATCGCCATGTGTGGTCGCCTGAGTGAAGGCGAGAAAGGATTGTCACGCCAAGAACTTCGCCTACCTTACTCTTGTAAAGGCGAAGAAGGAAGAATCTCGCCTTGTTATATCGCCCAGTGACAAGTAAAGTGAGGCGAGAGTTCAACACATTGCCATTATACCTCGCCAAGTAGGTATGTTTTCCAGTACTAAGTTTTAATTTTGCCAAATTTCTTCGCCTGGAAACAAGTTAAATTAGGCGAAGTATGATTTATTCGCCTTGCGAATCGCCTGTTTTGAGAATACCTTTGGTGACATAGGCTCTTTTCGCCTCATTATTTCGCCTGAATTTCTTTGTGAAGGCGAAGTTATAGATATATCACCACTTTAGTTAGGTAAATTTTAAGGCGAGTTTATTCTTTCTAGCTTAGTTCTGAATTTTATCACGCCTAAACTATTAGTGACATAAAACATTTTGCCACTTATATTGATTGCACTTCATGAAGTGATTAAAAAAATTAAATTAGGTGACACGTAGGCGGGCACAAATGTTACCGTGCTATGACACAAGGTGAGGTAGGATCTTTCTGCCTTTTACTTAGTTCTTTCATCATTGCGCCTATTTCCTGGTTTCTTTATAAACTCAATTCGATTTTACCGTTACTATTCACTTGCTCTCTAAATTTTCAATTTCTCGAAAACCCTAAATCGCAAATCTCTCAGTTTGCTTTTGCATTTCGATCTACTTTCATCACAGCAACCAAACAAGGTACGTTTTTCTAAGTTTTTTGCAAGTTGTTAGTTATCTTTGGAGTGGGGAAACGTTAGAGAAGCAAAAAGTAGAGGGATTGAGAGGAATTTAGTGGTTTGTCCAAAATTTTGAATTCTTTGAAGAAATCCCCTTCTTTCATAAGCTAACTTGACCCCATTTTCCCTATAAAGGTAAATCAGAGATTCTAAGGTAGACAAATAGGCAGAGCAGAACTTAGGAACCTCTAAGTGCTGTACAATGTATGAGTTAAGTTCAATGATAGTGAGGTCCTTAAATTTTTCTTCAAACGTTCTTGTGAAACACTAGAATCACATTGGCTTTGATACAAAAATCTGATTCTTAAAAGTGACTAGTGTATTGTGTGAGTAACTTTTAGGAATCTGAGGGATCAAACACTTATGAGAGACTACAGTGAGGAAGTAGTTTGAAAACTCAATTACTTAAATCTTCTCAGATACTTTGCAACATGAAGAAAATGACCAGTTTTGAGTTAGTTGATTTGAGATTTTGAAAGAAGAGCTGGTCACTGTTTGGAAATTTTTCAAAACATATTAGATGAATTGCTTTGAATTATGTTATAAGTTTACACTGATTGCTGTCTCAGTAGATTTTTAGTCAGTTTGCTTGAGGACAAGCAAAAGGCTAAGTTGGGGGTAAGTGATAAGTCTAGAATTTACATATATTTTAGTATATTTTATGAGCTTAAATGTAAAGAAATTGAAGTTTAAAGATGAGATCTTGAATAGATTTCTAGTAATTCTAGATTCTTATTGCTCAGACAGGGACTTGGATGAAAAGTTGTGGAAAATGAGCTAAAACATGCAAAATCAGAAGAAAGAAGGGCCAAATTAGAACTTCATTAAAGGCAATGAACTGGCGAAATGATTATTCTGGAAAAGAATATGTCGCCTGAATGCATCGCCATAAGCTAAAATGAGAAGGTGAAGAAGCTGGCGACATATTGAAGATCTCGCTTTGAAGACTAGAACATAGGAGGCGAATTAGAATTTAATTGCTTGCATATGTCGCCACCCTTAGCAGAACATTTAGGCGCTGAAGGCTGTACCTCGCTATACTTTGGGGCAATAAGCCAAGGCAACATGATTTTTTGTCGCCAAGATGAGAAATGATGAAAGGCGACACGTTCATTACATCGCCTGGATTAATTACAAATGAAGGATTAATAAGGCGAGGAAAGATTATATCGTCTGATAGCAAGCGATATGGTTGAGCGATAAAAGCAATATTTTGCCAAAGAAGATGGTTAGCTTGGCGAACATGGCAAGGAAGATTTAAAGAAGTCGTTTGATTCAGGTGAAGGAACATGCGACATAAATGGAGAAAAATTTTACTTCGCCAATTTGTGTTTCTTTGTTGATTTTATTTCAAAATTGCCACTGAGCTAAAACTTTATAAATAAAAGCTCAGATGAAGAAAAGAAAAAGAGAATTGAATCTGTTGAACTTTTGACATTCTTATATTTCTGAAAGAAATATTCTAGATTCTTCTATACGCTTTATTCAATATTTTCAGAGAAGTTTCTTGAAGAATTTTTGTACTTCGTTTCTGTTGATCATTGAGATTTAGCTTGAAGATTGAGAAGCAACAACTCTGACAGAGTTCAGCTTCAATCTTCCTATGTAAGATTTAGATCTTGTGCATGTCGATGATGATTTTGTACTTTGATTGAATATGCTAAAGTAGATGTGCTAGCTAAAAGCTCTGTTGATTTGCTGAGATTTGATATTGATTTTTACCTTGATTGCATGATTCATGTTTGATTATAGTCAGATCTACTTGAATTTTATGAGTTGATTGAATTACAAGAACGAGAGTTACGTAATATTGTTAATCAGTAGCTTGATTAGACCAGAGATGGCAATTAGGTTGTAGATCTAAGAACAGGAGATCATAGTTCTAGAGATAGACGATCTAGTTTTCTACAAATTGTGCTTATCAATTATATAGATTCTAGTATAGAGATATATGCAACTATATGATAGAGATCTGTTTAATTGACTCGAGAGATCTTTTAACAGATCATTGATGATGATCAAGAAAGTAAATCTTAGATTTAGAGTTGAAGCATGCATGAGAAGTTAATCGACAACAGAATTTAGCATTCAGCCTATTCATTGTTGAGATCAATTGCAGAATTGAGTACTGACTCATGTTTTAATTGAATGAATGTCATTCGTGTTTATATTCTCAATCAATTTCTTGATTTTTATGATTCAATTCGTATATAGAATACTTTTAGCAATTTAGTTTAAAACTTAGTTTTCAATAATGCTTCTTAGTTGTCAATCCCTGTGGAGACGATATCTTAAATACAACTTTAGACATTGATGGGATTTCTGGCTAGATACTGTAACTAATAATTTTAGTATAGTTTTCCGCCATCAACCATCGCCAGGTTGAGGCAATATGTTTAAATCTTGCCTAAAGGTGTTGCCAGATGTTCAGGCGAAATACATATATGTCGCCTGAACATTTCGCATTGACCCTTGCTTCGCCTGACTTCTTCCAAACTTCTTCCTCTTGATTTTCCCTTTCCGAAAAGTTATTATAAGCCTAATTCGGACTTAAAATGAATAAGTTATGACTGTTTTAATTTTAGAGCATTTTAAGGGTATAATTAATCTATTTAATCACTGTTAATGGTAATAGATTCATTTGTTACTCTTTAAGGAACCTACTAAGCTTTAGAAACTTTCAGAGTTGTTTGAATTCTTCTGTATTCTTCTGTTTTAAGCCTCTAGATAGTTAGGTAAGCTGCATATATTGTGTGTTCATGCTTAATTGTTAATTTAATAAGCATTGTATGTATGTGGATGTTGGGCATTGGCTTACTAACCAGACATTCGATAGTCTGACCCTGTTGTTTTACTATATTTGTTTTGTATGTTAATTTTCCTGATCGGGATGGAAAATATTGAGTTCAGACAGTCAGGTGGAATAGTAAGGCACACATATATCACTCAATGCATCAGTTCTGATATTGGTTTTCAGATTTGCTTCCGCTTATATTATGTATTGAACTTCTAAGCATTATTTAACTATTTTAGTTGTAACCAGGTTTTGAAACATTATATTTTCGAATTCTTATGATTTTGTATTCAGATGATTTTAAGTTCAATCCTTGATTAAGTATCTAGATTATCATTTCATTCTCAGATTTTACTATTACAGTAATTTAAGTTCTATTTGGATATTTGATAGTTATTCAGTATAAGTATAATATTTATATTTTCTATCGTGACGTCCATCTCCCTACATATGTTAGCAAGGCTGGGGTTTGGGTGTTACATTTGTTGGCATCAGAGCATCGGTTCTCTATTGCTTCTTGTTGTGCATTAGAAGTTAAGTGTGTTTGTACTTTGTTTTCAAAAATTCATGCATTGCATACAGATATGAAGTCTAAAAAGTTGTGTATCTTGCTAATACCTACTTTTGAACCCTTTTCCAGAACCTGTGAAATTGACTTGCTAATTTTTGATTATGGCTGGAAGACCACGTCGTAATCCCATACTAGACATGGCAGTACCTCTGATGAAAATCGTATACCTGTTAATATTGCTGCAGCTCAGACTCAGGCATTTCAGGACATTGCTGCTATTCTTCGAGGTTTACAAGAAGGAGGAGCTAGACATGAGAGGTCGGAAATTGAGCGACTTCCTAAGAAAAAGGTTGAATTGTTTAAAGGGGCCAGTGAAGATGGTCCAGAAGTGGCTGACAATTGGCTTAGTGACATATCGCGGGTTTGTGATGAAATCCGTTGTAATGATGCTGAGAAGTTGGAATGTTTGGTTTCACTTTTGAGGAGTGAGGCAGTTCGTTGGTGGGAAGGTGTAGTTCAAACTGTGGACCAAGAAGTAGTGGTCAATTTAGAGTTCTTCCGTGAGCAGTTCAAGAAGAACTATATTGGAAATGCTTGGGCAGAACAGAAAAGGACTGAATTCCTCTATCTAAAGCAAATAGATAGACCATTTTTGGACTACAAAAATGACTTTGTGAAGCTCTATAGGTATGCAGCGGAGATGGTGCCAACTCCAGCTGATAGATGTCGTAAGTTCAGGTATGGACTGAATTTTGAAATTCAAAAGTTGTTGGCTACTCTGAGGACTGATGATTTCCACAAAATGGTGGAAGCTGTTGTGGACATTGAGTTACTGGTGAAGAAGGATAGGAAACATGATAGGGACACCAAGAGTGGACCTGCTGATGTTGGCCTGTATAGTAAGAAAGGCAAGACTCAGGTTCAGAAAAGTGGAGGTGGTTCTGTGAATCAATCTCGACCAAATAAGAGTACTGGAGGAGGCAATTAGCTGAATCCATCTGTTGCTAGTGCTCCTACTCAACGCAACCATGGTATGAATTTTCCTCTATGTACCACTTGCAATAGACACCATCCGGGTGAATGTTTCAGGAAAACGGGTGGTTGTTTTAGGTGTGGTGCTAAGGACCATATGATCAAAGACTGTCCACATCCTCAGCATGGTATAGGTTTTGGCAGAGCACCTGTTTCTGGAGATGCTAACTCAATTAAGAGGAATGATAGGCAGGCACCTCAGTCTAGTGCTAATAAAGGTGGCAATCAGTCTGGAGCTCCTAGTAGGGATTCGAGGACTTCTACTCGCACCTATGCACTAAGAGGTCATGAGGAAGCCGATACTTCTGATGTGGTGACAGGTACATTTTCGGTTCTTGACTCTCCTGCTTATGCCTTATTGGATCTAGGTTCTACACTTTCTTATGCTTGCAGTGGAATCTTAGAGGATAAAGGTTGGGAGTCTAGTCTGACTGATAGAGATCTGTTTGTGACTAATCCTTTGGGTAATTGTGTGGTTGTGAATCGAATTTATCGTGATGTACTTATTGTGATTGGAGGAATCGCATTTCTGGGAGATTTGTTGAAACTAAAGAGTAATGAGTTTGATGTGATTTTGGGAATGGACTGGTTGTCCAATCATAAAGCGCTGATGGATTGTAAGGCAAAGAGGATTACTTTTCAATCACCAAATGGATGGGTTATTTTTTATGGAGACCGTAAGAATCCGCTTGATAGGGTTGTCGGATGCTATGGCGGATAAGATGCTTAGAAGGGGCTGTGAAGCATTTTTTGCTCATGTGGTTGAAGTAGATAAGCCACGCTCTGATGGGAAATTTATTCCAATTGTGAATAAATTCTTGGATGTCTTCCTAGAAGAAATTACTGGTTTGCAGCCATAAAGAGAAGTGGATTTCACTGTTGAGCTTATTCCAGGTGCCGCACCTGTATCAATGGCTCCATATAGGATGGCTCCAGCAGAATTGAAAGAATTAAAGGTGTAGTTGCAAGAACTCTTGGATAAGGGTTATATCTGACCAAGTACTTCACCTTGGGGTGCTCCGGTTTTGTTTGTGAGGAAGAAAGATGGATCTTTTCGGTTGTGTATTGATTACCGCCAATTAAATAGACTTATGGTGAAGAACAAAAACCCTCTTCCACGGATCGATGATTTATTTGATCAGTTGAGATGAGAGGGAGTGTTCTCAAAGATAGACTTGAGGTTTGGTTATCATCAGTTGAGGATTCGGGAATCTGATATACCCAAGTCTGCATTTCGGACCAAGTATGGCCATTATGAATTTGTGGTAATGCCTTTTGGTTTGACTAATGCACCTGCGATATTTATGGATTTGATGAATAGGGTATTCAAGCCATATTTGCATCAATTTGTGGTGGTGTTCATAGATGATATCCTAGTGTATTCCAGGGATAAGGAAGAACATGCCAATCGTTTGAGGGTAGTTTTGCAAACTCTTCGGGAGAAACAACTTTATGCAAAATTATCTAAATGTGAATTTTGGATGGAAGAAGTTGCCTTCTTGGGTCATATTATCTCTAAGGATGGTATCAAGGTTGATTCAAAGAAGATAGAGGCAGTGATGGCATGGAAACCACCTAAGAATGTCACAGAGGTAAGGAGTTTTCTGGGTTAGGCCGATTACTACCGTCGGTTTGTGAAGGGATTCTCCTCTATTGTGGGTCCTTTGACTAAGTTGTTGCATAAGGGAGCTAAATTTGAATGGACAAGCAAGTGTCATGAGCGTTTTGATACTTTGAAGAAGTTGCTTACTGAAGCTCCAATCTTAGTCCAATCGGTTGAAGGGATGGACTATGTGGTTTATAGCGATGCTTCATTGTATGGACTTGATTGTGTGCTTATGCAAGATAAGAAGGCGATTGCCTATGCATAAAACAATTGCGAACACATGAGCGTAATTACCCTACTCACGATCTCGTGTTGGCAGCAATTATCTTTGCATTAAAAATTTGGAGGCATTATCTGTATGGTGTAAAGTGTTATGTATACACTGATCACAAGAGCCTACAATACCTGCCTGTATAGAAAGATTTATATCTTAGGCGGCGTAGGTGGGTTGAGTTTCTAAAGGATTACGATATGGAGATTAATTATCATATTGGCAAAGCAAATGTGGTAGCCGATGCTCTTAGCCGTAAATCCATGCATGCTTTATATGCCATGATTGCAAGAATGAGTTTGAAGGATGATGTTTTAGTAGCAGAATTGGTGGTGAAACTGGATTTAACTGCTAGAATTTTGGAAGCACAGAAAACTGATGAATTAGCCTTGGAGTGGGCTAAGAAATTGGATCAAGGTAAGAAAACAGAAGCATCCTACCGAGATAATGGTAGTTGGTATTTTTGTGATCGGATTTATGTGACTTTGGTTGATAATTTTAGAACTGAGATACTGACTGAAGCGCACAGATAGGTGTATTCAATGCATCCTGGTGCTACCAAGATGTATCATGATTTGAAGCTACTGTATTGGTGGTCTGGCATGAAAAGAGACATAGTTGATTTTGTTAGGAAATGTCTGGTACGTCAGCAAGTTAAGGCAGAACATCAACTTCCTTCTGGTTTGCTTCAGCCAATATCTGTTCCATAATGGAAGTGGGATCGGGTTACAATGGACATTGTTGTAAGATTGCCTTTAACTCGAGAGAAGTATGATGCAATCTAGATGATAGTGGATCGTTTGACTAAGTCTCTCACTTTTTGCCAATCAGAGTAGACTATTCACTGGAAAGACTAGCTGAGTTATATCTGAAGGAAATCATGAGGTTGTATGGGGTTCCGTCCTCTATCATTTCGGGCAGAGATCCTAGGTTTACCTCTAGATTCTGGAAGAAATTTCAAGAAGCTATGGGAACTAAACTGAATTTCAGTACCGCTTTCCATCCGAAAACTGATGGGCAGTCTGAAAGGACAATAGAGACCTTGGAATACATGCTCAGATGTTGTGTGATTGAGTTTGGAGGATCATGGATTAAGTATTTGCCTCTGGTGGAGTTTGCCTATAATAATTGTTTCCAGGCAAGCATTGAAATGGCTCCTTATGAGGCACTATATGGTAGAAAATGTCGTACTCTACTATGTTGGATTGAGTTGAATGAAACTCAAATGGTTGGACCAGAGTTGGTCCTAGAAGCTTAAGAGAAAGTGAAGTTGAACAGGGAAAAACTTAAGGAAGCATCAGATAGGTAGAAATCCTATGCTGATCTTAAGAGGAAAGACATTGAATTTCAGGTTGGAGACAAGGTGTTTTTGAAGGTATCTCCATGGAAGAAAGTGCTCAGGTTTGGCAAGAAAGGTAAGCTAGCACCTCAATTTATTGGACCATATGAAATTCTGGAAAAGATAGGTCCTGTTGCTTACAGACTTGCCTTACCACCTGAATTAGAAAAGATTCATAATGTCTTTCATGTATCAATGTTGAGAAGGTATCGCTATGATCCTTCACACATCCTTACTCATGAGACTGTGGAAATAAGACCTTATCTAAGTTATGAAGATGAACAAGTTCAGATTCTAGCTAGAGAAGTAAAGGTTTTGAGGAACAAGACTGTACCCCTAGTTAAGGTTCTCTGGTGTAACCATGCTATAGAGGAAACATCATGGGAACCAAAAGAAGCCATGGGAAGACAGTATCCGCATCTGTTTAGCCAATGTAATTTCGAGGATAAAATTTCTTAAGTGAGGTAGAGCTGTCACGTCCATAAATGGGGCCAAATTAAAACTAATTTTGTTATTTGACTGATTTTGAAAATACTTTTGACATGGGGAAATTTTTGAATTTAAAGCACTCTAGTAGGATTGTTTACAATTTATCTATGGTTAGGTGAAAACCTAGGTTACCACACCATCAATCATTCAGCCGCCAGAACCCATTTCTTCTCTTTTCTCTAAACTTTGAAAAAAACTCAAACAAAAATTCTCTTTCACTATTACATTGGTTTTTGCTGTCAATCTGAAAGTTTCAATTGAACCTATTCTTTGAGCGTGAAGGTAAGTTCATATGTTCATGATTGTTTTAGGTCTGTTCTTCAATGTCGCTTCTGTTCTCAAGTTGGAAACCCTAACCTTCGAATTTCTGGTTTGATTGAGTCTGTTAATGAATTTTTTTGTCCGATGTATAGGAGATAGAGTAGGAGAACGTCAGTCGGAGTAGTCTTGCTGTTGGATTAGAGTATTCAGTTAGTAGCCATGTTTAAGCCCCTCACTTATGTTTGTTATTGTCTGTTCTGTGCTGCATTAATATGGACTAAACTTAATGTATACTGAAGTTTGAATCTGGACTCTGTGATATGTTTATTGTTGTGAAATTTTTGTTCAACTTGCTGATAAATGGCTATTATATGAACTGATGCAATATCTGTTGAATGTTGAAAGCTATACTCTGTTATAATATCAAAACTAAGCCCTGTCTAAAGTATGATAGCGATAAGACTGGCATGCCGTAGGGATATTAGATGTATACATCGATACGTGAAACCGTACAAGCCTTGAATGCCTTCTGGATGTGACGACATCAGGCCTCGTTGCCTTCTTGATATGACGACATCAACTTTGTCTAGAGCTTTGCTCAACCTTTCTCGGATCCATGATCCATTTGTCTGGACCTTTGCTCATAAGTAAAAGGTCTATGACCTATTTTCTATTCCTGATTTTTTTATCAAACTAAAGATAGGCAAATAATCTGTAATCTGATATTTTCTGTGTTTAATAAGAACTTGCTAAGAAATTTCTGAAATCTTATGCATATTAAATGCATAATCTGACATCATCTGTTAAGTTCAGTAACCTGCATAACAAGCTGATATACTCTAGTATATATATAAGTCATTCTCTGTATATCTGATGTCTGATATGTAAACTGGTATATGATCTGCATATCTGCAATTTCAAGTGTACTCTAAACTGATTTTGTTGATGTGTTGTATTGATGATTTTTTATTGCTTACCATTATGGAGTTAACATGTTGCCTTTAGACTGACTACTGCTTAATTGGATAATTTGAAGAAGATTTAAAAGTTGAAATTAAAACGAGTTAGACTTAGGCGAAATTTCATTTCTCAGCCTAAACCATCGCCAAGTTAGGCAAAACTCACTTTATGGACCTAACATTACCGTCTAAGTTCATCGCCAAGACTAAGTATAAAGTTGGCAAAGTCTTATTTATGTCGCCAAAGTCTATCGCTAAGCTAAGTAATAAGTTGGCAACATCCTATGTCCATCGCCTAAAAATCTCGCCAAGTTACTTCGCTAGTAGTTAGGCGAAATCTCCTTACATTTTAACTCTTTGCTAAGTGCATTTTTCAAGATATAGGCGAAACAGTGTTTTAGTCGTTCCATTTTGCTAAATACCTCGCCAAAATTACTAAACGAGACTTTTCTTTTTTAAAAATCATTGCCAACAACCTCGCCTAAAAGTGAGGCAAAATGTTTTGTATGTTGCCAAATAAGTAGCCTAAAAGTGAGACAAAATGTTTTTTATGTTGCCAAATAAGTCGCATAAAAGTGAGGCAAAATGTTTTTATGTTTCCAAATAAGTCGCCTAAAAGTGAGGCAAAATGTTTTTATGTTGCCAAGAACAAGTCGCCCAAAATCAATTTCAGTTTGAAAAATCATCGCCTAACAACACCTTGCCTAGAAGTGAGGCAACATGTTTCTATTCTGCCAAGTAGAAGTTGCCAGGAGAAACCTCTGTGTTGAAATATCGCCTAAACCATCGCCAGGTAGAGGCAACATGTTTCAATCTCGCCTAAAGGTGTTGCCTTATGTTCAGGCGAAATATATATATGTCGCCTAAACATTTCGCCATGACCCTTTTCTTCGCTTGACTTCTTCCAGACTTTTTCCTCTTAATTGTCCCTTTCCAAAAAGTTATTATAAGCCTGATTCTGATTTAAAACGAATAAGTTATGACTAATTTAAGTTTAGAGCATTTTAAGGGTATAATTAATCTGTTTAATCACTATTAATTGTAATAGATTCATTTGTTACTCTTTAAGGAGCCTAGTAAGCTTTAGAACCTTTCGGAGTTGTTTGAATTCTTCTGTATTCTTCAGTTTTCTTCTGTTTTAAGCCTCTAGATGGTCAGGTAAGCTGCTTATGTTGTGTGTCCATGCTTAATTGTTCATTTAAGAAGCATTGTATATATGTGGATGTTAGGAATTGGCTTACTAACCAAACATTCGATAGTCTGACCCTGTTGTTTTATTATTTTTATTTTGTATTTTAATTTTCCTAATCGGGATGGAAAATTCTGAGTTCAGACAGTCAGGTGGAATAGCAAGGCACACATATTTCACTCCATGCATCAGTTTTGACATTGGTTTTCAGATTTGCTTCCGCTTATATTATGTATTGAACTTCTAAGCCTTATTAAACTATTTTAGTTGTTACCAAGTTTTGAAACATTATATTTTCGAATTCTTATGATTTTGTATTCAGATGATTTTAAGTTCAGTCCTTGATTAAGTATCTAGATTATCATTTCATTCTCAGATTTTACTATTACAGTAATATAAGTTCTATTTGGATATTTGATAGTTGTTCAGTATAAGTATAATATGTATGTTTTTTGTCATGACGTCCATCTCCCTGCATCTGTCCGTAAGGCGGGGGTTAGGGTGTTACACATATAATCAAAACCCTTACACCCCATACACCATAACATTAATACTACCATGCTCATGAACGAAAAAACTTTAAAAACATACCTTTAAGTTGTGATGGAAGATAAATTTTCAGAAATATAATGGAGAGACATGTGCAAACATGTTTATGGATCGTTAATGGACAAGTAAGGTTGAATTTGGTGTTCCAAGAACGTGGGGAATTGGGATTGTAAAAGTTAGAGTTCCAATACGATTGGGGATTATTTTTCCTATTGTGTGACGACCATTAATAAATTTATCTTCTGGCAAAATTGGAGGGGAAGTTTGTGGATATGGAGCATTGTACGGTGTGAATGTTAAAGATGGGGTCTCCACCGGAGAAGTAGAGAGTGAAGAGGAGGATAGGCTAGATGCCGGAGTAGTGAACGTTGAATGTGACGAGGGAGGAGAAATAGTTTAGATTCAAACTGTTAGCATAGGGGTAGATTAGGAATTCTGATTTTTTTTCTTTTTTTTAGTTTTTATTTTTATTTTGATTTTAATATCAAAGGTAAAATAGTACACATGGTTCATTTGTCGCAAAAAATATTTATAATTGTTTACATTTGAAAGATTTCTAATGTTGAGCTGCAATAAAGATTTGATTTCAGATTGGTCCAGAAGTGAAAATTATCACTATAAATATCTATAAAAAATAACACAAATAAAAAGTAATTGTATTTATATGGGATGTAGAACCCACCATAATAATTGAAAAAAAAAAGTAAGCATCTCGGAGAGATGCCACCATTGGAAGATATTTGGGATGTTCAAACGGATCGATCTGATCCGTTCAAGTAAATTGGATATCTGGACCTTTTGGATTGACAAAAACACATTCCATATCTAGTCCGGAAATTTCCAGATATTCGGATTCTGGATATCCGGACTCCGAATATTTGGAAATACCAAATCGGATCACCAGATTATTCGGTGTAAATAAATTAATAAGTTTACACAACAAATAATATATTAAATTAAAGTATTATATTAACGAAACCAATATAAAAAAAATTCTACTGCATTGCAAAAATGTCAACATTTCAAAATATTCGGTGCATCGATTTTATTTAAAAATTATTATGGGTTGAACTTTTTTTTAGTTAAGGTCAAGTTAAATTATAGATTTTTACTACATTAACCAAATTAAATAAATATTTTATTTAAAAATAGGATATCCGGAGGATATCCAATAATCTAAAATCCTATTCCATATCTGATTTGATGTTTTCCGGATATCCGGGATTTGGATATCCGGAATATAAATTATCAGATCGAATACACACTTTTTAGATCGGATTGCCCCGGATTGTGGACGGATATTGCTGATCGGATATTTAAGAACACCCTTAGAAGATATTGATATTAAGAGAGATGATACAGCGGAATTTTTAATGTGAGGCCCACACTTTAGCATCCATGCGTAGATGCTACCGCCTTGGATGCTTTAAGGTGTTACAATATATTCCCAGTAATTCTTAGAGTAAAGATAAGTAGCCTACTCATGTAGCCCACAATTGTTTCCTACTTATATGTGGCGACTTTTGGTTCAATGATTTTAATTTGTATTGATTATATATTTATTTATCATTCAATCATGAACTGCCACCGGCAACAAAAGTGGGCTAAAAGAGTTGGCTGTGTAGCAGTTCTCTAATTCTTGAAAATATAATACATATTATCCCATTGTTCTTGGGTCACGTCGGAAAAGTAATTATGAAGGTAAATTTTATAAACTTCAACTCTTAATTATAGGTGGATTGTAGTTGGTGAAAACAAAATTACTTCAAAAATATTCTTAATTTTTGAATATTATTTTTATTGCTAAAACAAAAAATAACCACTTTCGATTTGTAATCATAGTCCTAATAATGGTGATGTAACAGGACATTTTTTTTCCATCACTTTATCATTTGTTTTTTTAAATGGAGACTAAACTAAAAATGTATCGTTCGTAGCCGGTGGCCCGGACTACCACATTACCAATGCAATTCTAATATACAATTTAGGAACAATTTCAAAAGTCAATTAGTTTATACAATACTTTTGCGAAAGAGGAATAAAGACATAACTTTCTTAAACATAAAATACTTGGTTTAAATCATACATAGACAATGTTTAGAAATTCCAAATGAATAAAACATCTTTTACAATTATAATTCAAATACATTATGAGCTTTTTTACAAACATGATAAAATTCTAAAATACATGTAAGGATGGTTACAACATTAGTGAACTTCACCATGAGAGCTCAAATACCACATGTCTTGCTCGATCAAATCTGAATATTAAATTTACGGGAAAAATAAAAAAGAAGAAAGGGTCAGGCACACGCCTAGTTCGCATTCCATGTCCCAAACAAGCACACGCAAATGCTCTTACCCTTTTTGTCAATATGCAATGCTTTAGCACATAATGCAATTGTAATGTGAGCATCTCTAAGATCACCTTAACTCATAGAAATCAAACACAGCCAATTCCTAGCAATCAATCATGCTAGTATAACAATCGAGGCATGCTATGTCATACATTAATATTCATTTTGTGGTTTACCAATCATTGGGATTAATCTCGTTTCTCTTATCAGTAACCATATTGATCCATCAATCAATAATACGATCATAAGACAATCAATACGATCAAGTCAATAAAGACAATCAATTCAATTAAGTCAATCAATGGAATTATCTCATGATGGCCAAATCAAGACAATCAATTCATAATGACCCATACAGGTAAACAATTTGTAACGCCCAACCCCCAGTCACGGCGGAGCTGCGAACGGAAGCCAGAGTGCCACATTAACAATCAATACATTCATTTTTTAAAATGCGGAAAATAACATTATACTAAATGTAAAACAATTTATCAACCTTCTTTGTAAGCGATAACACAATAGACATTCATTTGAAATACATATATATATATCCTCGAATAATTCATTTGATAAATAAAAATAATAAACCTATCTTGAAACCATAAACAGAATATCCAATAAAAGTATAAAAATCTTGATTAAATTGTTTCAACCCTCAAAAACTCAAAAATGGCTAAGTAAACGAATTACAATCCTTCGTAAACCTTAAATTTAAAAATAACATCCGAGTTCATTTGTAAAAGTTCTAAATGCAAGGAAAATCAACATGCTTCGATGGAAATGCTCGAATCTTTAAGCTGCTCAATCACCTCTTTAACATTTCAATAGATAGACAAGAAAAATGGAAGAAAAATAATGTCAGACTATCGATGTCTGGTTAGCAAGTCATACTCCAACAAACACACAATGCTTCAGTTTAAATATACAATGATGGGGAGGCACGCAAATGCACCTAAATCTAACAATCAAAGGAAGAGAATACAATCCCACCCAAGTCTAAGGTCATTACGGTTTAATAAAGTGAGATAGTCCACTAGAAATAATTATGTTCATTAGGTGTGTTCAATATTATCAATTATCCGACTACAATCTCAGATTTCGTTTAAGAATTCCCTAACAATCAACTAATCACTAGCAATCATCACTCAATATCAATCAATTTATTTATTCCAGTTTTATTTGACTGCCGCTAATCTAGGATCAATAATGAAACGGGGCCAATTAGGTCGAAGCCACCAATATGGTCCAAAGACCGAGATCCGTAGAGCCGTTTATTCCCCCTCGGGACGGGCTACTACCTTAGAATCCCATCAATTAGGTCCGAAGACCACCAATAACAATATGCCCGCAGGCGGTGGTGCCGTCACACCTAATAGGAGTCGTCACTCAATTTTTCAATATGGTTAGCTAAACCAAAGGACCTATTTTGCTCAATAAGTTAAGATATCTCGGGTACGCCTAATGACATGTCATTCCATCACTACTTTCAACTAAGACTAGGGCAATCATTAATTGTTCAATTAGGTGATCAAACAACCAATTTTCCTTTGGCAATCAACAATTACAACATATCAATCCATTGGCTTTCAATCAATCAATTGTCAGGTACTTTACTAGTGCCTTATCCATTTATTTTCAGCTCTAGCTAACCAAAGCCTAAGTCTAACATGCAATAGACTTATCATTATATCTAAGCAGCAATATACTAACAATAACAACAATCAATATCCACTCTATCAATCACTATCTAGCTTTACCAATTACAATTCATGTGGTTATCTTATTTAACCGTATTAATGCACATTCACAAAACATACAACAACCGATGTAGGGTATAAAACGATGTTTCTAACCTTTCTTCCAACGATAAGCTAAGCTAAGCGTCGCCGACACGATCCTCGGCACCGTCCGCCTTTGCGTAACAACAAGAAGGAATAATAATGGTTTAGACAATAGGTCGAACAGGTGACCCGCGAAAAGCAAAACTTTGTCCAATCGTGAAAGACAACAATCTAACGACTACAAAGCGATAATACGAATGATTCCTACTCGAAAACCAATCCGATCACATACTCAATCATTCAATTCCACCTTCCCCAAATCCTAGGGTTTCCAACAAAACCCTAACCAATTCAATACCTAATCAACCCTAAACCATCAACAAGAATCCCCAATTCTATCGATATTCATACTTGAAATCAAAAGGAGGAGAAAGGGTTGATAGGAGACTTACCGGAGACACCGAACGGCGAGATAGCGACAAAGTTGAGAGAACAATCGCTTGCAAGACGAGAGGATTCGAGACAATGAGTGAGAATGAAAAGAGTCGGTCAAAACAGGTTTTAAAAACAAGATTTTGGTGGTTGGCGACATAGGCCTTATGTCGCCAAAGCGCACCGAGAAGAACACTTCAATTTTGCAGAATTCGCTCGCTAGCGACATAGGCCCTTGTCGCCAGCGCTGGCGACATGCCTGGCTACATAAAGCTTATGTAGCCAGCACGGCCAGTGCTACGCACTTCCATTCCTTCTTTCGTTCCACTTCGTTTTCGCTTCAATTTTCGAAATATAAATATTACAATACCAATAGACATTCCCATGGCAATCCAAAGAAAATAATAGCATTTCAATAATCGATACGTTCATGAGTTACAATAAAGTTCAACACTTCAATATTCAACATAAAATAAATCAAAAATCGAAAAACGTCTAGCCCCGAAATTGGGATGTTACACAATTCATGAGCCAAACTCCGCGTAGTTCAAATAACTCGACTCAAGGAGACCACCAATCAATCAAACAATCGCATATTTCAATCCATAGTTAATAGGGTCTAATCGTACCGAAAATATATTAAATATTTTAGGTTTTAAAAGCATTACTGAACTATACCGAACTGTACACCGAATTTCATACCGATATACAATTGGGTGTCTCAAATAAATGACTCAAAGCATCTCTGTCCAAGCTCACTACCGAATTGTTAAGCGAATTACAATTTGGTAACACACAATCAAAAGACAAACTCTCTGCTAGAGCTATGTACCGAGCTCCATACAAAATTACATCCGACTTATGCACTGAAATACACACCGAGCTATAATTCGATAACAAACAAAATATGAGAGACACGAGGAAATTTCTTGAACAAGAAGCAATCAATGAAATGAGAACATTATAAGACTCTCATATTACAAAACTCTAATGTTTCCAATTACTTTTGAAGACAATATCGTCAAAATGATATTCGATGTCAAAATAACTTTTGGCATGGCCAAAAGTAAATAAATTCACTTGTGAGTAAATAAAATCAAATAAATATTTCAAA
This sequence comes from Cardiospermum halicacabum, assembly GCA_031304145.1. Taxonomy (NCBI): domain Eukaryota; kingdom Viridiplantae; phylum Streptophyta; class Magnoliopsida; order Sapindales; family Sapindaceae; genus Cardiospermum; species Cardiospermum halicacabum. Next base: position 8,768,175 of record CM062395.1, read on the forward strand.
AGGTTTTAGAAACATATCAACCAGGGGGTTCTTAGCTTTAGAAATCTAATTCCAAAAAATAGGATATTTCGTACACTTAAAGAAGATTGAAATTATTGTAATATTATTGATTTTATTTCTATCATTTCAAGGTATATATTAAAAATAGGGCATCATAACAAATTCATAGTAAGAAACGAGGCTCAATTCAGAGTCTGAATGCAAGACTTTTGCAAGATACACGTATTTTTGAAAAAGCTTAAACTTACAAATACTTAAACAAGATTTAAAATTTGAATATTCAAAAGATCATCATTTTGAAATATAAAGATATGTTTAAAAACTAGACTTATTGAAAACTCAGTAGCCACAAACGACACCTTAATCGGAGTCCGGATGAGGGAGAACAAAAACTGACAAATCAGACACACAAATTTGACTCTCTGCCCGAATTGTACACCGAACTGCATATCATACTGTAGTACGGTATGAGACTTTACATAAAAATGGGGTTTCTCCCCGAACTTCATACCAAACTGCATACTATGTACTATAGTTCGGTAAGGGACTTCACACAAATCTGGGCTTTCTGACCGAACTGCATACCATACTATAGTTTGGAATGAGACTTTACACAAAACTGTGCTTTCTAACCGAACTGGATACAATACTGTAGTTTGGTATTGGACTTTACATGAAACAAGGATTTCTCCCCGAGCTGCATACCGAACTGCATACCATACTATAGTATTGTGAGTATGCAGATTCTGTCCATTTCACCATCTGAGCGATTTGTTCACTGTCAAAACCCGATCAAACGACAACTGAATGCAACTAATTTTAAATACATCATCTATGAATATCAAACAACACATACAAACAATCTATTTGTCAAACAATCCAACCGTTTAGGCAAACAAAACAAAACAAGTAAACTAATTTCATATGATATCAATAGCATACAAACAATCTATTTGTCAATTAAAAATTTTACCTATCAGACCTTTTTAATACCAACCATTCAAGCAAAACAAACACTTACCAACCAAGTTAATAACAAGTTGATTATCAACCTTCAATATGATTCCTCAAATCATAATCTAGCCATTTAAGTAAAAACTAACACATGTTACATGACAAAAAGTTATCAAGATCACACCACTAGACAAGGGTATTGGATTAAGGGTTGGCTCACTAAACAAACATTCCTTAAACATCAAGATCATTCATAAGACATGCCATGATCTCTTATTTCGTCAAGTTCATTGACCATCTTGATTATCAAGCATGTTCATATCAATTTTAAGTAATTCAAGTTCAAGTTCAAGAACACTTTCAAGTTGGGGTCTGAAGACTAATAATCTATAGAGCCGATTTACTCTCTCTCGAGTCGGTCATCTACCTTTGGATTCGTTCATTAGGCGCAAAGGTGGTGATGTCGTCATACCCATTAGGAGTTATCGCTCAATTCGAAATTCGGAGAGCCGATTATGTCTCCCACAAGCCGTTCATCTACCTTATGGATTTCATTTGGTTAGGTTTGAGAGTGGTGGTACTATCACACCCATTAAGAGCCGTCGCTTAGTTCGTTAAGGTTGTTCCATGACCAAGTTTACATATATTACATATGTGGAGATATATCTCGAATTTCTCTATGTCATGCCACTACATTTGCTAATTAGCTATAATAAGGGCAATTTATTCATTTTAGTGATTCAACCACAATCACACATTTATCCTTTCTTTGATAACTTTCATTTGCATATTTGACCTCTTAGAGGTACTAAGACATCATTGTCATTTGAAATCTTTTAGTCATAAGGCAACCACATATACACTTTCACATAGTCATAAATGCAATATGTTCATAATCATCAAGTCATGTATTCAACCAACATATATTTACCAAACACATGTTAACACAAATTTAAACAACCACAATCAAGAGTGGAAAGATAAGTCTCTAACCTATGCCCTTCAATATCTGCAAAAAATGTGGACTCAGTCCACCCGAAACTTCAATTTTCAAGGCAGCGCCTAGCATGACTCTACAAGATGTTTGATCCTAGGCTTTTGTCTCAAAATAAGTTTTCCCAATCTCATAATTGCCCTTGATATTATTTTTTATTTATTCCGTCGTGGAATTACGAAAATAAAACATACAAAAATTTCAAATTGTCCCTGACTTGTTATAATTTGAGTAATCTCATCATGTTGTTATAATTTTTAATGTAAATAACTCAATCCAAGTCTTGATAAATTACATTAGAAGTTGACAATTTGAGTTAATATGGTTTTGGTAAAATTGACTTGAAATCATTTGGATGTATGATATGATGAACCCAAACAAATCAAAATACATATAAAAATTGAAATAAAAAATCCAATCAATTAGTTTGATTTAAATTGATATTTCTTATTCAAGATCTTTTGAGTTTTATGAATGAATTATCTCTTTTTTTTTCTAAATGAATTTTATGATATTTAAATAGTAATTAAGTATAAAAAATGTAAAATATATAAATGAACATAATAATATTTAAATTTGATTAACTTTTGCCAATTAATTGAATAAAAAAATATTTCGATTTTGTCATATTCATGCTAAATTATATTGAAATTTGCTTTAATCTAAATACGATCAAGTCTAAATCAAAGCGACTCAATATTTTTTATAAGACTTCAATCAATTTGATCTGATTTTTTTTACTGATAAATTAAATATCAATTAAAAGATAATTAAAAATAATATAGCATAATAAAATAACAATGTATTGATAATAATTAATTTAATAAAGTATAAATATTATGTAACATGAAAAATTACCAAAAATGAAACAATTTAATTATGAAAAAAATAGTTATCGAACTTACTTTACATTTTTTTTTTCTTGTCCCATTATGTTTTCTTACTCCATCATTTAAGTGTTTTTATCAAAATTAATTTAATTTTAATTTCAATTTATTCATTAAAAATTTTCACATATAAACTAATTAAAAATTTAAAGTTGAATATTATAAAATATCCATTAATTTATATTTTGAAAAAAATATTTAATAGAAAATTTTTTTAAACAAGGAATATTATCATTTTTATTTATATAATTGAATTTATATAACGTAAATTTAATGATTAAATATTTTACTTAAAAATAAAAATAAATATATAATATTAAAATATATTTATAATTATTGAATAATAAAAAAAATTATATTTAATTGTATATACAAAACTGAATTTTAAAAAATATATAACTTTAAAAAATATATCTCGCGCAACACAGGAGCCATCTCATTAGTTTCAAATAATTTAATATTTTACGGTGAATAAACCATTACAAACTTTCTTCAATTAATCTCTTGCTTCTTTGTCATATCTGTGGAAAATTGGAAGCGAAAATGCTTATTTTGTATACCCCACACATAACTCATTTTTTTTTTTAAAATTTAAAGTTGAATATAATAAATAATCCATTAATTTATATTTTGAAAAATTAATTAATACAAAAGTTTTTTAGACAAGGAATATTATCATTTTTATTTATATAATTGAATTTATATAACTTAAATTTAAATTTTTTAATATTTGAATTAAAAATAAAAATAAATATAAACTATTATAATATATTTATAAATATTGAATAAAAAAAAATATATTTAATTGTATATACAAAACTGAATTTTAAAAAATATAATTTTAAAAAATATGTATCTCGCAACGCGTGAGCCATCTCATTAGTTACAAGAGTAATATTATATAGCCTACTGTTTTGTACTACCATCCTTGCCTACTCATACATGTCAGTAGATGATTGGTTGAATTGTTATTAATTATTTTATATATTTAATGTCTAATCAATTGTTGCCACGTATGAGTAGCCAATGAAAGTTGTACAAAAGAGTAGACTATGTAGTATTGCTCTAGTTACAAATAACTTAGCATTTTACAAGGAATAAATCATCACAAACTTTCTTCAATTATCTCTTGATTTTTTGTTGTATCCGAGAAAAAATAGGGAAAATTGGAAGCGAATATGCTTAGTTTGTACACCTCACACATAACTCATGCAAAATTCATTTTTTTTATTTATATTTTTTTCAATCCATCTGACAAATCAAAATATTGAAGTCATTTTGATTCTGAAATTATTTTACCGCGAGAGATTTTTATAAAAGAAATCTTTCAAAACGATTAAATTTTTTAACATTAAGAACAACTCACAAAAAAAAGAAACCACAATTAAATAAAATCTTTTTGGGATACATTCCCAGTTTCATACTTCCATTTTTAGGGAGAAAATACTTTAATAGTTTACTGTATCACAAACTACCTACGGAAGAATCAAGTATGCACATGACCGTGCGACATACATAAATAATAATAATAATTATAATAATAATAACATTATTATTATTATGCCAATGTCATCATTTAATATATCAAATAAAATATATAATCATATGTGCACTCATTACCCATTCATAATTCATTTGGAAGAGTTAAACAAAGATAACTTGCATTGCAAGCATAAATAGGTTAGGAGACTAAGAAGACATTTCTTGCTCAAAAATTATTTGAAATAGTACATTTCAAATACCCTCATATGGCCATTTCACCACCTTCTTTTTTTTTTTTTTTTAACATTTCAAACAAACAGATCTTCGGATATTTTCAAACACTTGGAGAAGATTGAAAACCTTGAAATTTTACTAATGTTATTTCTGTATTTTAAAAGTTTATATAAAAGAAAGATTTTAATATGAGTCCATAACCACAAATGGTGGCTGAATTCGAGATCCGTTGAATAAACGAATGTATTAGTTGCAATTTCAAAATCTAAAATTTTATGTACAATTAGAGAAGTTTTGAGATCTGGACAGAAAAATTGAGCTAAAAAATTATTTTGAAATCATAATAAATATAAGACATGAATACAAATTCATAACTGCAAATAGCACCCAAATCAGAGTTCAAATAAAAAAGAACGAAGGTTGAGAAATTTGTTGTTCAAATATGAAATTTATGTGCACCAGAAGGATTTTTAAAAATTCAAATGAAGACTAGTCTGGTAAATTCTTTAAAATTTATGAATAAATAATAGACTTAAAAAAATACATGGCAACTAACGGCGTTCAAATCGGAGTTCAAATGAAGAACGAAGGTAAACAAGTTTATTGGTCAAATCGAAAATTTATGCTCACTTGAAGGAGTTCCGAAATTCAAGTAAAAAAATTCACCCAATCAATTATTTAAAAATCATAAATAAATAGTATACATAAAACTTAATATGTAGCCGTAATTGGCACTAAAATCGGTGTTAAGACAAAGGAGAATGAAGGTCAACAAGTTAGAAATTTTGAAGATGCTGAGTTTGATACGAAGTTGTTTTACGAAGCTAAGAAATTGGTGTAAAGTGAGAAAACAAGTTCAGACGGGGTTACCAAGTTAAAAACTCAGCACTAAGCCACAAAAGTTGGTCCGCTGGTCTTTACCGAGCTTTCACTGATTTAGTTACCGAGTTAGGAGCTCGATAACTTGGAAAAAGTTTTCCAGTACGGTGTTTAGGGTATTTTATCATAGGAGAACAAACCAAAACCAAAACCAATCAATTATATGACCATTTAGGACAATAAGATGTTCAAAATGCAAAAAATGGTAGCGTTAAGCATTTAAAAGACACATTTTTAAAACTCTTACCAACCATGTTTATAGTGCTAAAAACACCAATCTAACTAAATTAAAAAACTTAAAGTTCATTCATTAGTCATCGAGTAAAATCAAGTTCAAAATAGTTAGCAATCCAAATTCCCAACAGATATAATAAATTAAAGATCAAAACATTAAACAAATCAAGTTCTAAAATATATAACCAATTAAGTTCAAACATATATACCAATCAAGTTCAATGAACACATTGCATTGGTTTTAAATAATCACCCTTTATTCTAACTTATATAGTGGAAATTGAATAAGAAAGTCGAAGCCATGATAAGAGCTAATGCTCACAAGGAACATGAAAGCCAAAATCACAAGGGACTCTAAGGCCAAGATCCATGGAAATCAGTTAAACCCATTTTTGGCTAGGGTAACTGCATTTTGGATTCCATAACGTGAGACCTAAAAGCTGATTATGGCATCGACTCCAAGGAGAGTCCTCGCCCTAGTTCTTTCAAGTAGGTTGCTTAGCCAAATTTTACATATGAAACATATGTGAAGATATCTCTAGTTTTACTATAACATACTAATACATTCCTTATAATAAACTAGAGTATTAGAAATTTATACTTTTACTGATTCATATATAAAACACACTTTCCAAACACATTTAACAAATCAAGTTATAAACCATGTAACATACCAAGTTCCAAAATATATGATAAATGAAGTTTAAAATTTAGAATAAATCAAGTTCAGTGAACACATTAAACTGGTTTTATGCAATTATCATTAATTCTAAATCTTATAGTGCAAAATGGGTTGATAAGGTTGCTATAAAAAAAAATAGATTAAGCAACGGTACATTTATTAGCACTTCCGCTTCAAACCGCTATTAAAAATTATTATTAATTGTTTTTAAAAAATCGGAAAAATTTTAATAGCGAATGAAAAAACCCGCTGAAATATATAAAGTTTTAATAGCGATTATTCGAAAACCACTAAAACAAACAAGATTTTAATAGCGGTTATTAATAGACCACTTAAGTTGTATAAAGTTTTAATAGCGGTTATTCGAAAACCGCTAAAATAAATATATTACAATAGCAGTTATAATAGACCGTCTAGATTTACTATATATATAAGCCGATTATCTTGACCGCTAATAAAAGTCCCTATTCAAAAAACCCATTGAATTGATAATAAACTCTACCCCACCTTTTTTCCCTTTTCGTTTTCCTTTTTTTCCTTTTCATCTCCAGCAAAATTGAACCCCTCAGATCCATTCCAATATCATAGGCCATTGACTATCCACTCCGATTAGACATCATCCGTAAAACTTCACCATGACTATCTTTTCACTTATGGTAAGTAGTTTCATTATGTTTTCTTTATCTGCACTTCTTTCTCAATTTGCGACAAAGCCATTCACATAATCACTCACGCTTCAGAGTACTCATAGCACCACATTCTTCACTTCTTCTTCTGGTGCTTGTTTGGTATTTCTGTGATAGAATTTTGATTTGTTTTTTATTTGAAAAGTTTAAATTTGTGAAAAAGAAGTTTTATTTGATTTTTATTTACCTATAATGTTGGAAAGTTTTAGTTTAGCGATCAAGAGGCTTGTATAGTTAAATATCTAATATCTATTTACTGTATAATGCTTAATTTTTTTACTGTGTTATTTAAGAATTCTAATATTTTTATACTTGCTAATCTTTGGGATTTTATAAGTAGTAAGAAATGATAAGAAATTGATTTCCTGTTTCTTTCGTTTGTGTGCTTTGGCTGTGATATTTGATGCTGATGTAATTGTGTAATTAATTGAAAAATGGTTTCTGCAAATTCGTGAGGAAATATGAGCAGTACAACAATCCAATGAATAGTAGTGGTTGGAATAATTCACCAATGGTGGAGGTAGAATAATAACTTATTGAGAATGAAAACATCACATAATAACTTATTGAGAATGAAAATATCACACATTACTATAAGTTTGTATAGTTTTTTTCCCTTTTGTTTCCCTCGAGTCTTCTGTCAAAATATTCTAATTAAAAGTATACATATAAAATAAGGTATATATCAAATGAGAAACATATATATACTTATATTACTAGTCTTAATTTACTTACAAAGCTAGAATTTCTTAATTACTTAAATTTTAACTACTCTCTTATTTCCTAAAGCTTGACATTGGGTAGCTGTTGAAGATGATTGTATAAATAGTTCTTTCGAAGAATGAACTATAATTCATCTAATAATTTTGGAATAAAAGCATTTTGTAATGTAATTGGTTAAGCTTGATATGTTAAAAACAACTGAATTAGTGAATTGTATCTAGATCATTGCAATTCATAAGATGTATAAATCAACTTGACTAGAATGCATCCCATGAACAGTGCACTTCCGATGATAATCAAGACTGGTTTCTCGACAATCAAACTCATTACTATTTCACTACTGGACTTGATGAGGTAAGCATAACATAACTTTGTTATTTGTCAATTGTGAGGTTTGACATTACCATTGCCCTGGATTTTGAAATTATTTGGAAGCTTGTTTATGGATGCTAGTCCGTGTTACTCTCTTAACTACTTTTGACAATGATGTCATCTTGATATGCTTTATAAATCGGTGTTCAACATTCTGCTACACCATTAAATGGATATTGTTATATTTGTAAAGTTGGAATGAAATTGAGTTTTAGTTATTTTATTTAGGTTATCTTTAATTTTTGTAGGACTGTGTCAAGAGTTGGTTATTTTGTCTGCTGTTGTTGTAAGTGTCAAGAGTTGTTTGAAAAAACACAGACATGCTATGAGCAACTATAGGTGGAAATTGTGATTATCTAATTTTGATTTAATTCCTTGAAAAGCTTCTAGATGGATAGTACTTATTAGCAGCTCATTATATGAAGCCTCCTAAGTGTTCCATTCTAAGGATATCATAAGTAATCAGTGGAGACAACTGATTCTTTAAATGGTTAATACTATCGCATATGATTTGCTTAGTCATTTATTCAGCTGGATAAACATTGTTTGTGTAAAGTGTTCTGTACTATGCTCTTGCAATGTGCATTGCAAGATTGACTTCAACATCTGCATCACAATTTTTTAGTTTCTATCTTTTATCATGTATACAGATGACTACAAGTATAAAGACAACCTACTGTTGGGAAAGTCCTTCTTAATACTAGAGCCATGTATACAAAGACTATATGTATTGGGTCTGTGGAGCTGCACTTCTTGGATTTTCACTATTTTTTAATCTCTGCTTCATTGCAGCTCTAACATATATGACCTATAAGTATATTTCCTATACTTCCTTCAAGAACAAGTTTACATATATTTATGATGTCATTAACCTATTGTAGCAGTTGGAGAGACTGAATCAGTTTGTTTCTATCAAAGACAATAATGAAAACAAAAACAAAAATCAATCATGTACTTTCACAGAGCATAAAATGCGGACTATTGGTATGAATTTCCTATCTAATGCACTTGTTTGGTTAAGTGTTGTACAAGTCTTGATTTCAAAATTAACATTATAAAGGAGTTATTCTATTGATTTCTTCTTGTTCACACAAAATAACTTGAATGTGAAATTTTGATACTCTTTTACAATTATAATTCAAATACATTATGAGCTTTTTTTACAAATATGATAAAATTCTAAAAGGCATGTACGAGTGGTTACAATATTAGTGAACTTCACCATGAGAGCTCAAATAGCACCATGAGAGCTCAAATAGCACATATCTTGCTCGATAAAACCTGAACACATAATTTACAGAAAAAAGAAAAAGAAGAAAGGGTCAGGCGTACGCCTGGTTCTTATTCCATGTCCCAAACAAGCACACGCAAATGCTCTTACATTTTCTGTCGATTTGCAATGCTTTAACACACAATGTAATTTTAATGTGAGCATCTCTAAGCCACCTTAACTCATAGAAGTCAAACACAGCCAATTCCTAGCAATCAATCATGCTAGTGTAACAATTGAGGCATGCTATGTCATACAATCATGTTTATTCTATGATTTACCAATCACTGGGGTTAATCACATTTCTCTTATCATCAACCATATGAATCCATCAATCAACAATGCAATCACAAGACAATCAATACGATCGAGTCAATTAGGACAATCAATTCAATTAAGTCAATCAATGTAATTATCTCATGATGGCCAAATCAAGGCAATCAATTCATAATGACACATCAAGATGATCAATTAATGAGCCAAACTTCGCTTAGTCCAAATAACTCAACTCAAGGAATACCACCAATCAATTAAACAATCGCATATTTCAATCCATAATCAATAGGGTCTAATCGTACCAAAAATATATTCAATTTTTTGGTTTTAAAAGCATTATCGAACTATACCAAACTATACACCAAATTTCATACCGAGATACAGTTTGGTGATTCAAATGCATGACTCAAAGCTTCTCTACCTGAGCTCACTACTGAATTGTATACCAAGATACAATTAGGTAACACACTATTAAAAGATAAAATCTCTGGCTGAGTTATGTACCGAGCTCCATACCGAACTACAATTCGGTAACCCATGAAGATGTAAAATATGGTTTTTGTCCGAACTATGCGCCGAACTACACACCGAGCTACAATTCGGTAACCCATGGGGTTCTTAGCTTAAAAAATTCGATTCCCAAAAATAGGATGTTTCATATACTTAAAGAAGATAGAAATCCTTGAAATATTATTGATTTTATTTTATAATTTCAAAATATATGTTAAAAGTATGACATCATCACAAATTTATATTATGAAAAGAGGCTAAAAAGGGGTCCGGATGCAAGAATTATGTAAGTTACACGTATTTTTTATAAGCTTAAATTTATGAACACTTAGAGGAGATTTGAAATATGAATATTCAAAAGATCATCTTTTTGAAATATAAAGATATGTTTGAAAAATAGAATCATTGAAAAATCTGTAGCCGTAAACGGCACATTAATCGGATTTCCGATGAGGGAGAACAAAAACTTACAAATCAGACACACAAAATGAACTCTCTACCCGAACTACACACCGAAGAGCATACCATATTCTAGTCTGGTATGAGACTTTACACAAAATTGGGGTTTCTGCCCGAGCAGTATATCGAACTGCATACCATACTGTAGTTCGATATGGGACATCACCAAAACAAGGCTTTCTGCCCGAATTGCATACAAAAATGCATATCATACTGTAGTTCGGTATAGGACTTTACACAAAATAAGGCTTTCTGACCAAAATGCATACCGTACTGTAGTTCAGTATGGGACTTTATACAAAACAGGGATTTCTACCCGAACTGCATACCGAACATCATACCATACTATAGTATGAAGATTATGCAGATTATGCCCAAGTCACCATCTGAGCGATTTGCTCAGTTTCAAAACCCGACCAAATGACATCAGAATGCAACCAAATTTTAAACACATCATTTATGCATATCAAAAATCACATGCAAATAATCCATTTGTCAAGTGACTTAACTGTTGGGCAAACAAAACTGAACAAGCTGCCTATTCGGTAAACTTGTTGCAGCAGTAGCACAAGTTTACAATTTCCAATTTTTCAGGTTCTTACCTATCCTATAATTTCAATACCAATTCAAGAAAAATCAACACTTACCAAGCAAGTTAATAACAAGTTGATTATCATTGTTCAATATGATTCCCCAAATCATAATCTAGCCATGTAAGTCAAAATTGACACATGTTACATGACGAAAAGTTATCAAGATCACATCACTAGACAACAGTATTGGAATAAGGGTTGGCTCACTAAACAAACATTCCTAAAACTTTAAGATCATGTCCAAGACATGTCATGATCTCTTTGTTAGTCAAGTTCTTTACTAATCTTCATTATCAAGCATGTTCATACCAATATCAAGCAATTCAAGTTCAAGTTCAATAACACTTTCAAGTTAATTAGCAAGACAATATCAATACGTCATCGAGATCACTCATCAATAAAATTTCAAGTAAAAAATGATGCAAGTTCAAAATATTCAAAGTTTGCAACATTTGAAGTTCAAGGCAATTCGAGTTCCAAATCATTTATTAAGATAACTTTGTACAATTTGTGACCAATAAAATTCAAAATACCCAACAACCAAGTTGAATAGACACATTATGTCGTTTTTAAGCAATCGCCCTTGATTTTAGCTTGATTAGTGAAAACGGGACGTTACGGCCGAAGCCATCATTTGAGAGTCGAGCTCTCGTTGGGGTCTGAAGACCAATAATCCGTGGAGCCGATTTACTCTCCCTCAAGTCGGTCATCTACCTTTGGATTTGTTCATTAGGCCTGAAGGCAGTGGTGTCGTCACACCCATTAGAAGTTGTTGCTAAATTTAAAACCCATAGAGCCGGTTATGTCTGCCCCAAGCTGCTCATCTACCTATCGACTTTAAGTGCCATTACTGATACTGAACTGCTCGGCTTCGGTCTTACTGAATTACTGATATTGGGCTTTGGCCAACACTGATACTATAATGTTGTATTCCGTTTTCTACTAAATAGCTACTTCGATAATATTCTAAAATATAAAGTTAACATTGTGTTGTCTTGTTCTCTTGTGGGTGGGTTTGGTTTTTGGTACTGCAGGTTGTTCTGTTGTATCAATTGGACAGATAAACGATTGGATTGACGTTATTTTATTTTGTATGTATTGGAACTAATGAACTGGTCACATTTTGGTGGAACTTGGTGTTGTCGGGATAGGTTTTAATGGCTGGAATGGACAAACCGGATAACCGGATTAATTTAGCTGAATAAAATTTTTTGAACCAAACCTATATAGGAACATAATATCAAAAATTTAGCTTTCAGGGCGCTGCCCTAGAATCCCCACGAGGGCGTCTAACCTGTAGATAACATTATGAATTGGCGAGTATAAGTTCAAAATGGTTGTATATGAGATTAAGGAAAGAGATTTAATAAACGGCTGATTGATAGGTTATTAAGACTGTTATTTGCTTTAGCGGACTCAAGGTAAGTCTGTAGGGTCTGCATTGTACGCTCCCATGATTAGAGTCGAGTCTATGTCATTTTGTATGTGTGTTTGGAACATAATCGCTAACTTAGACTGGTCCATAGTCTAATGTTTCATTTATTTCTTCCTATTATATAATCTGGGAATAAAATATCAGGTTGAGTGCAGGTACTTTGATTGTTTAGGCGCTGTCTCATACTTGGATCACGGCATACATCATCAGCACTTTCATGCAGTTTTGTTATTTTATTTCCTGACATTTGTATTGGACGATTTTGGAACTATTATAATTGGATTGGTTTTTGTACTTTCTGGATATTGACATTATTATGTTTGCTTAGGATATTTGGACTGCATGACTAATATTTTTTGTTTTATTGCTGGATTAAATCAAAATAAGGTTTTGCTTATTCGAATGTTAGCGTTTATGCATTTTTCGTGTGGCGTTGGGCTCTTATACGTGGTTGTACCAAGATGGGGGTTTGCCGTTACATATGTTGGTATTAGAGCTATAGTTCTTGGCTGCTTCATTTTGTGTTTGATTGCATTAGAATAAGATTGGTTGCATTAGAATAGGTTGTTTGCGTTGCATCTCATTTCATGACATACATGCATACAAGAAGCGTAATATTAACGGAGACATAGCCTAACAATCGACTACCTTTACATTTAAGATATCCGCTAGACTAATATGCCTCATCACCGCAATCCGTCTACTAGCTTCTAACCGCTCTGGTGTTGGCAATGGACCTAACAATGATTCTGCTACTGTTCAAGCAAGGGCCTTCGATAACTTTGCTCAAATTCTACAGAGTGTCCGTAGGGGCGAACTTGGTGGTCCGCTAAGACAGGAAAAGGCAGCCATTGAAAAGTTGTCCAAAAAGAAGACTAGGGTGTTTGAGGGAACTACTGAGGAAGGTTTCGAGGTTGCTGATAATTGCCTGAATGACATGAGTCGAGTTTGTGATGAAATCCATTACACTCCCGAAGAGAAGCTTAGTGTCTACTATCTTTCATTCGAAGTGATGCCACTCACTAGTGGGAATCACTTGGTCTAACGGTGACTAAAGAAGTGAAAATTCTGGAATTCTTTTGTGAGGAGTTTCGTAAGAACTATGTGGGGGAGGTGTTCCTGGAGCAGAAAAGGATGGACTTTTTGCATTCAAAACAGAAGGATGATTATGTTGTGGAATACAAAGTGAAATTTGTCCAGCTGTGCCGTTATTTCCCTAAATTGGTGCATACTCAAAAAGATTGGTGCCGTAAATTTTAAAATGGGTTTCCTTATGAAATTCAGAATGCTTTGCTTAGGGTTGACTCTGAGGAGTTCAATAAAGTGGTGAGTGCAGCTACAAGCAGAACGGATCTAAAAGAAAATGAAAGTTATAATAATATGCCTTAAGATCAGAGAGATGGATATACAGGTTCTATGAGCTTTCAGAACAAGAAACCGAAATCCCTACCTAGTGGAAGTCGAGGTGAGTTTACTAAAGCCAGATGCAGAAGCAGAGGCAGATGAAACTTTCCAGCTTAGTCAGTGGCTAGTGCACCGTCGGCTGCAAAGTCTTTTAATTCCAATCCTCTCTGTACTGCTTGTGGTCGACCTCATCCAGGGGAGTGTAGGATGATTACTGATGCTTGTTAGCGATGTGGGTTGAAGGATCATCGGATTCAAGATTGTCCACTACCTAATGGTCTGCTTGAGTTTAGGCAGCTGGAACTAATGGTGGAGCATCTTCAGATACGGAAAAATGGTTTACAGGGCATGCACCTACGCGTACTTATAATTTGAGAGCCAGAGGAAGCCGATACTCTTGATGTGATTACTGATACTTTCTCAATCCCTTGGACTCTTGTATTTACTTTAATTAATCCGGATTTGACCTTATCTTATATCTGTAATGGATTTTTGGGGAGCCTTTAGATACTGAACTACACAGGGTAGTGTCAAATCCTTAGGGTAACTGTGTGGCTTTTAATAAGGTCTTTAAGGGGGTGCCCTTAGTTATAGGTGGAGTTGAGTTTCTGGGGATATGCTTAAATTGAAATGCTGGCAATTTGATGTAAATTTGGGTAAGAATTGGTTGACTAAATATGCGGCTGTGATAGATTGTGATGCAACTCACCAAAGCAATGATGAAGTCTTGGTGATGCCAGCAGGTCCAATTACAAGATCACGCTCTTCTACACTCAAAGCACGACTTCAGATTTATGTACAAGCATTGATTTCACAAGAACTTCAAGAGGATATGATGATCAAGCTTCGGGAAAAACTTAAAGAGATGTCGAGGTGTTTATGCACATTAGAGGAACCAAGTCCAGAAGGCTAAACACTTGGCCAAATATCTGAAGCACAAGTCTAATCAAATGGGCTTAGGCTTAGCTATCTTTAAAGTGAATATCTGAGCTTCTTTTATTTTAATATGTTGGGCTTTAAAATATTCTGATTTGTATTTAATATGCATGTGCCTCACTTAAAAAGTCATGTGCATGAATTAATTAGTGTTGGGCCTCTGATTAATAGCCCAGCCTTTAAGATTTTTAGGGTTTGATTTGTAAAGGGTATTTAAACCCTTCTTTATGCGCGTTGGTGACAGACTTGATTAGAAAATATTTTTTAGAGTAGAAAGTTTTGATTCCACATTATTTTACTTTAAGGATTGATTCAACTTATCAAGTAAGTATTGACTTGTGGCGTTAATTCAATTCTTTCACATCCTATACTCTTTGTTACCAATTCCTTGCTATTTTGGGGGTGAAGGGTTCTTGTAGATTGATTGAATTTATGTTTGGGAACATCTATTTATTTGTAGGTGATTCATGCTTAGTTCTTGAATTGTTGCCGTATCATTTTTGGTATCAGAGCCTAGGTTAAATTCAATCTTTCTTCATTTCTTTAGGTAATCCTTTGTTTCCTTTTATTGAATTGTGTTGCTGTTATGCTTCTTGTTTAGTAGTAATCAATCTAGACAAGTAAAACTGTGCTTGAATCTAGAGTGGAAAAAGGCAAGAGTAGGTGAGCTCATTGAGGGTAAAAGCCATATTTTTGAGTTAAACACGAGGGTATCCATTCTGACTTAGAGTGAAACACGTGAGGGAGTGTGTGAGGAACTAGTCTAATATTTTTTTTCCTGCAGGTTTTACATCATGAGTACTTCAAATGAAGTTAAAAGTAGTGACAAGGAGGAAAAGAATAGTGAGACTGAGCAAAACACATTCTTTACATTGCAGGCAATGCAACAACAATTCCAAAGGATTGAGAACATGTTCAGAGATGTTAGTGATAAAATGATACGGCAACAATTTAAGAACTAAGCATGAATCACCTCCTAATCAATAGATGTTCCCAAAAATAAATTCAATCAATCTACAAGAACCTTTCACCCCCAAAATAGCAAGGAATTGGTAACAAAGAGTACAGAATGTGAAAGAATTGAATTAACGCCACAAGTCAATACTTACTTGATAAGTTGAATCAATCCTTAAAGTAAAATAGTGTGGAATCAAACATTTCTACTCTCAAAAATATTTTCTAATCAAGTCTGTCGCCAACGCGCATAAAGAAGGGTTTAAATACCCTTTACAAATCAAACCCTAAAAATCTTAAAGGCTGGGCTATTAATCAGAGGTCCAAGACTAATTAATTCATGCACATGACTTTTAAGTGAGGCACATGCATATTAAATACAAATCAGAATATTTTAAAGCCCAACATAATAAAATAAAAGAAGCCCAGATATTCACTTTAAAGATCGCTAAGCCTAAGCCCATTTGATTAGACTTGTGCTTTAGATATTTGGCCAAGTGTTTAGCCTTCTGGACTTGGTTCCTCTAATGTGCATAAACACCTCGGCATCTCTTTAAGTTCTTCCCGAAGCTTGATCATCATATCCTCTTGAAGTTCTTGTGAAATCAATGCTTGTACATAAATCTGAAGTCGTGCTTTGAGTTTAGAAGAGCGTGATCTTGTAATTGGACCTGCTGGCATCACCAAGACTTCATCATTGCTTTGGTGAGTTGCATCAGATTGTAAGGTGAAGAGGGTTACATTGCAGTCTGCGAAAGGTTGGGTCACTTTTACGGGTGATAGTAGGAATCTATTAGATAAACTTGTTTTGGCGGCTTTAATTGACAAAATGATAAGGCAGGGATGCGAAGTATTTCTTGTTCATTCGGTGGATATGGAGAAGCCAAGGTCTGATTGAAATTTTATTCCGACGGTAGGAGAATTTTTTTATGTATTTCCGGAGAAGTAGATCGAATTACCTCCAGAATGGGAAGTAGAGTTCGGGATTGATCTTATTCCTAGAGCCACACCTATTTTAATGGCTTTATACAGAATGGCTCCGAATGAACTGTAGGAGTTAAAGGCACAGTTATATGAGTTGCTAAACAAGGGTTACATTCGGCCTAGTGTGTCTCCGTGGGGGGCACCAGTGTTATTTGTGAAAACAATTATGGTTTCTTTCGACTTTGTATCAATTATCAGCAACTGAACAAGCTAACAATCAAGAATAAATACCCACTCCTGAGAATCGATGAGTTGTTTTGTAAGGTCCACAATTATAGGCTAGAATTTTTCGATAAAATTTTTTATTCCTTTATTAGAATAGTAAATAGGTTATTAGAGATAATTTAGAACCATAAGACGTGCAACTTGGGTACTAGTGGCATTATAGTAAATATTAGGAACATCCAAGGGCATTTTGGTCATTTTTCCACCTAAGAGGTGATAGAATACATATAAGGAGCTATAGAAAGATTTGGGTTATTTCCTTTAATTCCCAAGTTCAAGTGGGTTCAAAGGTTAATTTTAAATTAATTTAGGGAAAGGTCAAAGATGGTCAAAGGACCTAAATGAAAAGAAATGAAAAGCCTTCATTAAAATGTAAATAGAATAAAGTTGGTGGTCATGAAATGGAATTATTAGAAAGTCAAAGGACCACTTAGCAATCATTGGAAAGATGAAGGACCATGTGGCAATTACCCAAATGAAGACTAGTATATAAGTGGAGGGGATCTAGAAAATTCACCATAATTCTTCACTCTTCAAGAAAGCTTCATCTTCTCCTCTCTAGCAAGCTTGGCCAACCACCCTAAGGAGCACCATAACTCCATTTTTCTTCTTCTACTTCTACCAACTAACTTCCAAATTCCCTTCTCTACCTTCTCACATCCTAGAAACACCATTCAAGTAAAGAAAACAAGCATAAACAACAAGATTGGCAAGAATCAAGGTAAGACTATCAAACCCTAGTTTTCATTCATGGGTGATTTGAACTTAGCTTAGCATGGTAATGAGGTCTTGAGGTTAAGGAGATGATTTTTAATGGTTAAAAAGCCCTTGGTTATGTTCTTAGTTTTATAGTTATGGTATTAGAAAGAGAAGTACCCAAGTTAGCATGTAAAGTTGATATTAGTGTTGTTTATGGTTGAATCTTGTGAAGATGAATGCTAAAATCTTGTTTTCATGGTTAGTAGAACCAAAGGAAGATCATAAGGAGCAAGAACAAGCCTAGAAGGAAACTCTCAAGTGAGGTTTGTACCCTAAGCCCTAAAGGTTTTGTTGTTGGTTTCATGTTTGATATGATTTGCATGCTAAAATGGTTTTTATGGTGATGTATATAATTGTTTGTTGGTTTAAAAAAAAAAAAATTGATCAATAATTTTGGAAGCATGGATATATGCTATAAAGTTAGTAGAGACTTATTTGAAGTATTTGGCTCTAAGAATAATAGATTTGTGAGGTTGATGATGTTTGAATAAAATGATATGGTTTTGAAAACAATTCCAGCCTATTCCAGAAAATACTGAAACTGTCCTCTAATTTGGTTGAATTTTTAGAAATAGTTAGAAATATAATTAGACCAAGACCTACGAGAATGAAATGTTCCTTTATAAGTCTAGTGTGAACGAGTAAAATTTGGTGCTGAGATAATTCCATTTAATACCCTAATTGATGTCAAGAAGGCCATACATGCAGACTGTCCTGAAACAGGGCATGTCTAAAACTTGATACAAACGTGAAAAATAGTTAGAGGCCTATTTGGAAAAAGTTGTGTAAGTGCAAAATGTTGGTTTACATGTGTATTAGTAGACTGGAAAATTTGAAAGTGAAATAAGTTCATTTGATAAGTCTTTTAATGATAAGAGTCCAATACATACAAACTGTCCCTAACAGGGCAGTTTGGTAACCTAATTTTTGTGGCATACCAAAACCTAAGCTAAAAGACTCAAAATGTACTGAAATTTAAACAGTAGAAAGTTAAGATCTCAAACAAGACTCACACCAAAAATCATGATAATTGGAATTGATTTGATAAGGTTTTAAGCAAAGTGAAATCAGCTCTGTAACACTGTCCCAGATTTCAGTGAATCTGGAATGGTGAAAATGAGATGATTAAAAATATTTTGACCTTGAATTAATGACAAGTGAAGCCATCATAACATATAAGGATGAGTTACAAAAATGATAGAAGTGGTTTGAAGTTAATTAAATACCTATAGAATAAATTATGCCAAATCAAATTCGAACTACTCAGTTTGTTTGAAAACTGGAATTGTTACCACTAGATAATAAACTTTTATAACAACACTTTTACTTGATGTTTAGCATAGCATACTTGTATAATGTGAGATAATTTATACATAAATGTAAAGATGAATTGAAGCGATAGCCTTTGTAGAATACCGTTAGAGGATGAAAGGCATGCCTTAGGAACTAGAAGTGCACTTCACCCTGAAAGTTGAATGAAATGAGACAATGATGATGATGATTCGGCCTTCGGGTCTATCGGCGGCCCTCGGGTCTATCGGCGGCCTTCGGGTCTATTAGCGGTCTTCGGGTCTATCGGCGGCCCTCGGGTCTATCGGCGGCTCTCGGGCCGAAACAGTTCCGTTTCCTCCATAGGTTATTCTAAGAGGGCTATCAATAATAAGAAAATGAATAACTAACATAAGTCGTGTTTAAATCTCAAATGATTAAAGGTATAAGGCTAAATGAAATCTTATTGAAAAATAGAATATATGAAAATAAATGGATTCCTATATAACTTACTAATCACATGTAAGTTAAACTAACATGAAAATTTACATTATTTGGATTCTTGGAAACTTTAATGAATTTGTCTTTGTAATGATGTTTGGAAACATTTTATGGATTGATTGATCTTGGGTGTACTTGTTTTGAATTAATGATTTGTATTGAAAATAAAGGTAAGCATTTGTGTTGCATGCCCCGGGCACGGGGTACAAACCAGGCATTGTTGCCTGACGTTTTATATTCTATGTTTTCTTTTTCCTTTTTTTAATAACAATCCAGGAAAGGCAATCGGGGGGGGAAACATCAAGGACCACTCTAAGTATGAAGATATGGTTTCAGGAAAAGACTAGGGCAGGTTACCATGTGAAGCAAATGAAATTTTTAAGAGAAGGAATGATGATAAGTAAAATGCATGGTGACATGTACAGTTATATGCATAATCTGAATGCGTACTTGTATATTAAAGAAAAGTTTGATGAACTGATGAAGAATTGGCCTACGGGCTAAAGTGTAACTTGCTATATGGATACTTGATATGTAAATTAAATATTTGTATTGTATAAAGAATGTTACTAGTATGTACATATAATAAATGTTTTGATGTATGATTCGAATAACAGATTATTAATATATGACATTAGTAAATGGATAATTAATTGATAAATATAATTTGATAAGGTGACGTTGGTCTCTTATCGGGTTAATAATCGGGTAAGGGTCCGACGTCACATGTTTAATTAGTTGAGGGGTGCTAGTGTGTTCTCAAAAATCGATCTCAGGTCGCAATATCATCAATTAAGGGTTAAAGCAGAGGATGTTCACAAGTCAGCTTTCATAACCAGATATGGGCATTATGAGTTCATAGTGATGCCATTAGGGTTAGCTAATGCTTCAACAATCTTTTTAGACATTATGAACCATGTATTCAAACCTTAATTAGACCGATTCGTAGTGATTTTTATTGATGACATCCTGGTATACTTGAAGAATAAGGAGGGACATGATGATCATCTCAGGATAATCTTGCAGATGTTGATGGAGAAGAAATTGTTTGCGAAACTATCAAAATGTGAGTTCCGGATGAAGGAAGTGGCTTTTTGGGGTTATTTGATTACTAAGTATGGAATTCGGGTGGATCTTAAGAAGATCGAAGCGGTTGTATCTTGGAAACCACCAACCAATGCGACCGAAGTGAGAAGCTTCCTTGGCTTAACGGGTTACTATCTTCGCTTTGTTAAAGGGTTTTCTTCCATTGCATGTTCATTAATTAAACTACTTCAGAAAGGACAAAATTTGAATGAATGGGTAAATGTCAAGAGCGGTTTGAACCGTTAAAGAGGTTATCACTGAAGCTCCAGTTCTTGTTCAGTCATTTAAAGAGGTTAATTATGTGATTTATTGTGGTGCCTCATTGAATGGTTTGGGTTGTGTCCTCATGCAGAAAGGGGAAGTTATAGCATATGCTTCGCATCAACTTAAGCCCCATGAACGCAATTATCCTACGCATGACATGGAATTGGCGGCTATAGTTTTCGCGCTCAACATATGGAGACAATATCTTTATGGTGCTAAATGTTATATTTACAGCGACCATAAGTGTTTGCAGTACCTTCCTACTTGAAAGGAGTTGAATTTGAGACAGCGTTGATGGATGGAGATCCTGAAGGATTATGATCTTGAAATTAACTATCATCCGGGTAAGGCCAATGTAGTGGATGATACTTTAAGCAGGAAGTCAATACATGCTTTGACAGTAATGATGGCAAGACATGATGTAGTGGATGGCGGTGTAATGGCCGAATTGGTAGTTAAGTCGAATTTTGGACCGCGTATTCTAGCGGGTCAAAAGGCTGGCAGTGAGGAGATGATGTTTTTGTTAAAGAAAATGGAGAAAGAGAAAATGTGGGAGTTGAATTATAAGGGTAACAATGGTTTACACTTTTTTGATCGATTGTATACGCCGAATTTACAGGGGATCCGAGGAGAACTGTTAGCGGAGGCTCGAAATGAAGTATTCGTCATACATCCTAGAGCTACTAAAATGTTCCACAAGTTAAGGGCATTATACTGGTGGCCGATCATGAGGCTTGATATTCTTGAGTATGTGGGGAAATGTTCGATATGCCAGCAAGTGAAAGCAAAACATCAAGTTCCTTCAGGGTTATTGCAGTAAATTTCAGTATCGTAATGGAAATTGGATGAGGTCACCGTAGATTTCATGGTGGGTCTTCCATTAACCCATACTGAGCATGGTACGGCTTGGGTAGTGTTAGATAGACTTACGAAATCGGCGCACTTCATTCCTATCAGTGTGGACTATTCCATGGAAAGACTAGCTGAAACTTAGATCAGAGAAGTTGTGAGACTGCACGGTGTGCCATTATCAATCATATAGGATAGAGACCCTCATTTCACCTCTAGATTCTTTTCTAAATTTTAGGATATTTTGGGAAAAAATGGAAGCTTAATACTGCTTTTAATCCACAGACTAACGGGCAATCCGAAAGGGTCATTAGGATTCTTGAAGATATGCTTAGATGTTTGATGTTGTGTTTTGGATTTTGAGTCTAGGTTGGAAAGATACTTGCTGTTGGTAAAATTTGCTTGTAGTAATTCTTACCAGATGACTCGATATGAGGCCCTATATGGGCAAAAGTGTAAAACTCCTTTATTGTAGTGTCTGGCCCCCACCCCTGGATGAACCTAAAGCGCGGTGGTAAGGCGCCACATCATTCACAATTGGTCTTAAGGCTGACCACTAGCCCCACAGGCCACCATTATATTTTCCAACATACTTTATCCTCACTCGCATGCTTCTTGAGAAAACTTCCCGGAAGCTTAACCATCCCAAGATTGCTCCTAGCCAAGCACGCTTAACTTTGGAGTTCTCAAGTTCTGGGCTCCCAAAAAACAATGTGCACATTGGTGATATGAGTAGCAATTCAATTCCTTTTAACGTTGTCTTAATATGGGGTGTTACATTTATGCTGGACGGAGTTGGGTGAAGGTAAGATTGTTGGTCCGAAGATTATTCATGAGCCTGAAAAGAAGGTGAAGTACATTTGGAGAAACTAAAAGAAGCTGCGAACTGGCAGAAATATTATGCTGATCTAATGCGGAAAGAAATGAGTTCGAAGTTGGGCAGAAAGTCTTCCTCAAGGTATTACTTTGGAAGAAGGTCATGCGGTTTCGGAAGGAGGGGTAAGTTAGCACCTCGTTTCATTGGGCCGTTTGAAGGTTTGGAGAGGGTTGGACCAGTGGCATACGGATTGGCATTACCGCCTGAATTAGCAAAGATATATAATGTGTTCCATGTGTCGATGCAGAGACAGTATCGGTCTAATCCTTCGCATGTAATTGCGGCCCCCGAAGTTGAGTTGCAACCAGACCTTACTTATGAGGAGGAATCTGTTAAGATCTTGGCTAGTGATGTGAAAGAATTGAGAAGGAAGTCAGTACAAATGGTTAAGGTACTGTGCAATAATCATGCAGTGCGTGAAGCAACTTAGGAAATTGAGGAGTCCATATGGATTAGATATCCACAAATTGAGGAGTCTATTTCGAGGACAAAATTTCTTAAGGGTGATGGAGTTGTAAATTTAGGGGTTTTGTGGGATCTATTGAGAGACTTAATTTAAAATTATAATTTCCCTGAGTCTAGGGGTGCTTTTTATATTTATCACCCTATATAACTCTTTCAATAACCCTAGTATTTTATTTGTGCCTCCTTTCACGAATTAGAATTGAGAGGAAACATTGAGAGCTAGAGTAAGCATTTGATCGAGCCCCGCCCGTTCTCGTTCTTGTAAGTTCTCTCAGCTTTTGTCCCATTAGTATATTCCTATTTGTATTCTAACGTTAGCGCTCTGAAATCTTTGTGTAGGTGTTCTTTATTACGATTCTGAAATCTGTTTGAGGTCTCGAATTACATAAGTCTATTCGGTCCTACTCTCAAATTCGGGGTTTATACTGTTGATCAGGTCACTGGTCTCACAATTCTATCAGTTAGGTGTTGTTCCATCAAGGTTCTATTTGGTAGGCGTTGCGAATTGTGGTGACTTTATGGTCTGAGTCATTCGGTAAGTCTCGTCGTCCTGTATAGTCAGTTTCGTAGATTTTTAGAGTTCTCTAGTTCTTTTAAGGTTGAGTTCTATCGGGTTCAGATTCGGTTGAAACCCTGTATTCTACGATTAATGTTTCGGGTTTCATTCTGCAAAGGGTCAGAGGAAGGAAATGCTCAGGCAGAAGAGTAGTCATCTGCTATTCTTTTTGTTATTGTTTCTACCGTTTTTGGTTAGTAGTTTGTATTTAGTCTGATATATTGCCTGATGTATTATTTTTGGTTGCTGCATGAGTCTGGTTGTATGTTTGTTGACCTACCCGAAAATTAGCCTACTGTTATATGCCCGAATGAGAGTTTTATGTGTACTATTATTGAAGTCGATGTACTAGTATGTCAAACACTATAATTAATTGAAATAATTGCCTTAGGACAGCTTTAAGTGGAATACATGGCATGCCGAGGAATAGAGGATCCTCATACTATTTTTATTGGATTGAATTGCCATTTCTGATAAAGAACTGCTCAGCTTCGGCCTTACTAAATTACTGATACTGGTATTTGGCCAACGCTGATACTATACAGTTGTATTTCGTTTTCTACTGAATAGCTACTTGGGCAATATTCTAAAAATATGAAGTTAAAATTGTGCTGCCTTGGTCTCGTGTGGGTGGGTTTGGTTTTTCGTACTGCTGGTTGTAATGTGGTGTCAATTGGACTGTTAAATGGTTGGATTAATGCTATTTTGTTATATATTAATTGGAATTACTGAATTGGTCACATTTTGGTGAAACTGAGTGCTGTCGAGATGAGTTTTAATGGCTGAAATGGACAAACAGGATAACTGGATTAATTTAGTTGAATATAAATTCTAAAGTAAAACTGCATAGGAACCTTATATCAAAAATTTACCTTTCGTGGCGCTGCCTTAGAATGCGCGCAAGGGCGGCTCCCTTGTAGATAACATTATGAATTGGCGAGTATAAGTTCGAAAGGGTTGTGTCTGAGATTAAGGAAAGATAATTAATAAACGGTTGATTGATAGGTTGTTTAGACTGTTATTTGCTTTAGCGGACTCTGGGTAAGTTCGTAGGGTCTGCATTGTGTGCTCCCATGATTAGAGCCGAGTCTAGGTCATTTTGTATGTGTGTGTTTGGAATGTAAGTGCTAACTTAGACTAGTGCATAGTCTAACGTTTCCTTTATTTCTCCTTATTCTGTAATTTGGGAATAAAATCCCAGGTTGAGTGCAGGTACTCCCATTGTTTAGGTGTCTTCTTATACTTGGATCACAACATACATTATCAGCACTTTAATGCAGTTTTGTTATTTTATTTCCAGACATTTGTATTGCACTGTTTTGAGACTATTGTCATTGGATTAGTTTTTGTACTTGTTTGATATTGGCATTATTATGTTTGCTTAGGATTTTTGGACTGCATGACTGATATTTTTGGATTTTATTGTTGGATTGAAATAAAATCAGGGTTTTGATTATTCGACTATTAGTGTTTCTGCATTTTTTGTGTGGCATCGGGCTCCTATCCATGGTTCTACCAGGGTAGGGGTTTGACGTTTACCAAACCAACTTAAAAACATTCCAAAAGTATTCAATAACCAAAATCAAGCATCAGTTTAGAAACCTCAAAAGTGTTGACAGGGAGGATTTTTACCATGTAAAATATAGTGTCATAAACACCCTTAGAGTCACTCTTCTTGAAGGATGATGGAGTAATATTCTAGGTAGTTGATGGTGGTTGGTAGGGGTGGGAATAGGCCAGGCCAGGCCAGGCTTTTGGTTAAATAGGCCCGGCCTGTATTCTAATACTCTGGCCTGAGCCTGGCCTACAAGTCTATGATAGGCTTGTATTATAGGTCTGGCCTGATCTGTTTGAAAGCCTGCTAGGCCTGAAAGCCTGTTTAAAAGCCCATAAATAACTAGTTATATTTATAAATAAAGTTTGGACTTTATATTTATAAATAAAATATTGGATTTTAAACTTCTAAACAAACATGTCAATAGATTTAATAAATAAAATTACATATAAATAATATATGGGCCGGCCTATTAAGTTATGTAGGCTTTTACCATAGCCTGAGCCTTGCCTATTTAATTAAATAGGCTTTTGAAAAAGTTTGAATCTAGCCTATTTATTAAATAGGCTAGGCCAGGCTAGGCCTTATATAGGCCAGGCTCTAGGCCCCTGAAAGGCCGCCTGGCCTATTCCCACCCCTAGTGGTTGGTATGGTTATAGAAGAAGAAGAAAAGTTAGGGTTCGGTTTGAGAAAAAGAGAGGAAACATGAATAAGATATGAGTAGGGTAGGGAGAAATGTTGTAGTGTGAGAGTGGTGGTTGTTGCTGGTGAGGAAATTTTGTTTTGTTGTGCTGAGTATATGAAAACTCAACTGATAATAGAATTCACAGTAATCAATCAAAATTCTTATCAATGTCTAATATAGTATTTTAGATATCGTCTCCATAGGGATTGTCAGCTAAGAAGAATTGAGACTAAGATTTACACTGAATTGCTAAAAGAATCTTTATACAAAATGAATCATAAGAATCATGGAGTTGATGTGAAGTAAAAGTTACTAATGACATTCATTCAATTAAAACTCAAGTCAGCACTCTATTCTGCAATTGATCTTAACAATGAATAGGTTGATTACTAAATCTGATATCAATTAACTTCTCATGCAAGTTTCAACTTAAATCACAGATTTTTCTTTTAGATCATCATCAGTGATCTGTTAAAAGATCTCTTAATTCAATTTAACAGATCTCAATTATATAGTTGCATAAATCTCTATACTACAACCTATACAATTGATAAGCACAATCTGTAGAAAAATAGATCTGTAGTCTATCTCTAGCACTACGATCCTCTGTTCTTAGATCTAAAACCTAATCGCCATCTCTGGTCTAGATCAAATCTTTAGAATAACAATATTATGTAACTCTCGTTCTTGTAATTCAATTAACTCATGAAATCAAGTAGATCTGGCTATAATTGAACAAGAAACATTGCAAATGAAATGATAATCAACATCAAGATTCAACAAATCAACAGAGCTTTTAGCTAGCACATCTACTTCAGAATAGCCAATCAAGTACAAAAATCATCATCGACATGCTTATGATCTAAATCTTACCAAGGAAGATTGAAGCTAGACTCTGTCACTGTTGTTGCTTCACAATCTTCAAGCTAAATCTCAATGTTCAACAGAAACAGAGTACAAAATTTCTTCAAGAAACTTCTCTGAAGATATTGAATAAAGCGTATCGAAGAATCTAGAATTTTTCTTAAAGTATAACAAAATGTCAAGAGTAAAAATCAATCGTCTAAACTTTTTTCTCCAAAAACTTCACACTTCATACTTCATCTGAGCTCCTATTTATAAAGTTTGGCTCAGTGACAATTTTGAAATAAAATCAACAAAGAAACACAAATTGGCGAAGTAACATTTTTCTTCATTTATGTCACCTGTTCCTTCGCCTGAACCAAACGACTTCTTCAAATCTCACTTGTCCTGATCGCCAAGCTAACAATCTTCCTAGGCGAAATGTTCTCAATATTGCCATAGTACGTCGCCTGATGCTCAGGCGAGTTGATATTCTTCGCCAAAACATTCTTCTAATTAAAATCTTCTAGGCGATGTCTCATCAAATGTCATCTATTATTATCCTTTGACTTGGCGACATTTCTCCTTTATCGCCTCAACCATCGCCTCAAATCAGGCAAAGTTCAACCTTCATCGCCTAAATTTCTGCCAGGATGGCGACATACGAAGGCGAGGAGTTTCTGATTCGTCTTTCATGTTTTAATCTTCGAGGCGAAATCTCCTTTATATCGCCTGCTGCATCGCCCTTTACCCCAAATCATGGCTATGTCTTCAGGCGAATTCGTTTCTTAGCAAAATCATTTCGCCAGTTTGTTAGCTTTGTATGAAATTCTGATTTGGTCCAACTAATCTTCTGAATTTGCATGTTTTAACTTCTTTTCCACAACTTTTCATCCAAGACCCTGTCTCAACAATAATAGCCTAGAATTAATAGAAATGTATTCAATATCTCATCATTTAAACTCAATTTCATTAGATTCAAGCTCATAAAGTATGCTGAAACATAGGTAAAGTCTAGACTTATCAGTTGCCTTATAACACTCTCATTTGGACTTGGTTTTGGATTAGGCCAAAATTGGGCCCAATCTAATTCCGAGTCTGAATTCCATCAAAACTCAATTTTGACACTTCCATACTTCTTCGAAAATTTGCTTTTATATTTTTAGTCAAAAACCACAATCGATTTTGAAATTCCAAATTTTTCACTAAGAAGGGTGAAATGGTAATTTTGTCAAAATTTAACGTTTTAGCCAAGATTGCAAATTTGTCAAATCAAAAAGTAATTTGGATTCTATGTGTCCATTCCGATTGATTTTCAATTTTAAAACCAAATTTTGGTTTCAAGGCCACTTTAAAATATTTAATTTCAAATTGAATAATGGTATTTTATCCTAGTCCTTTTCATTTCAAAATACTTTTTCTAATCTCACCAATATCATTAATAGTATTTTGATTTATTTCGATGAGAAAATTTTCGGAAATAAAAATTTCAAAAATTTGAAATTGGCCGAAATTTTAGCTTCAATTTGCGGACGTTACAACCAATGTTGCAAAATACGGTACGATCGTCCGTACGGTCTCAAACCTGTACGTGCTACGGTCAATACGGTACGATATATACGGTCTATGTATACGTAAAATGACTTAAACCTAGAAATAAATTTATAATTCAAAATAATTGAAATTTCTCATAACAAAAAGAAAAAAGAAAACTGAAATGTACGTCAAACATTATTTCTAACACTCAAAAAGTAGAACTAAGTAACAAAAGCACAAGCTTAATCAAGACCCTCCGAATCTAATGGACGGAATTGAGAGTCAAATATCGGTCTCATCATCAAACACCCCATGTGAGGAAGTTTCTTCATCACTTTGTCCAATTGGTTCACTCTCGTCTACTAATATACTAAGTATCCAAATGTATATTATTTTGAAAATATAGAAAAAAAAAAGGAGAAGAAAATATACTCTTTTTTTGTCCACTTCTAATAGGTGCACTTGCTTCCGATCCGGATGTGATCAAGGTTGTGACTATATTCTCATTTTCTTCATGTGCAGCCACCCACTCATTGTCGGTGCTAGAAAATATTTCATGTTAATGGTGTGCTTTTTGCGTTCCAAGTACTTACGCTTTAAGTTTCGATTGTACATGACAAAAGCTAAATCATTCAACCTTTTCGATGTCAACCGATTCCTTCTTTTAGTATGAATCTAAATTTAAAAATCAAAAAGAGAATTAGTTTCCAATCATTTCACATATTTAGGAAGATTGAATTCTTTGATTTATACCAAACTAAATTTGCTCCAATTTCTCTCACAAGCTAAAGATAAGCAAGTTAGACTTAACAATTTCACAACAAATGTCATCAACTCTGGGGCTTCGACTCCCCAATTCTCCCACCAATCAGCTACAATCAACATATAAGTTTGATTTACCATCAGCACATAAGAACAAAATAAAATTGAAACATAATAGATTAGTTAAGTATTGGTACCTGGGGACAAAACATTCACGCTTTCTATTGCATGTTCAAACCCAAACAAGCAAATTCTTTTCTTAAAATCTTGTTGTTGAACCATGGCCTTTCATTGATCCTCTTTAGAAGGAATAAGGTTCATCATGCATTTGCTTAAGCCAATTCTTATCTCTGGATGAGAAGAGACATTTGATAAGTACTGGAAGCGTGGATTAAAGTAATAAGTTGTAGCATGCAAATCCCTATGCATTTGAAATTGCCATCTTTGATCAATGATATCCCAAATTTCCTTATAGCTAGCTATATCATTGTTTAAGTTCCTAGCAATTTGCTCTTTCACTTCATCCATAGCTCCATAAATAAATCCCATCCCGGGCATTTTTTCAGAATCTGCTAACCTTAACACCTTAACAGGAGGTTCAGTCATCTTTAAAGCATAAGACAGTGAATCCCAAAATCTTTCATCCCTCACCACAATTTTTTTTATCTCTTTTCCATCTGGCTTTTTAGATAAGCTACATTCAGCCCATTCCGTGGAGGTAAATATTTGCTCAAGCTTTGGGCGCACCTCAAAAAGTCTTTGATATATTAGAAATCCAGTCGCAAATCTAGTGGCAGCAGGTCTTATCAAATCCTTATCACTAAATTTCCTTAGCAAAGACAATGCCATGGAGTGATTTTATACAAATGAAGTCACCTGCCCATTCAACAATTAAAATAATGCTTCACGTTAGAAAATAATTAAATCAAAACTAGCTATAATTGACATTGTATATAAACTGCTTATACCTTTTTTGCTTTCCTTAATGCATTTCGGTGTTGTGGTAACTCTCCAATATTCTCAAGAATTAAGTCTAGGCAATGACCTGCACAAGGTGTCCACCATAAACCTTTTCGCTTCTCCATTAACCACTCTCCGGCCTTATTGTAATTAGCTACATTATCTGTAACAACTTGGATAACCAAATTTTCACCCACCTCTTCTACAATATCATCCAATTGTTGGAAAAGGAAATTTGCATCCTTCACAAAAATTCTGACATCAACTGACTTTAAAAACACATTCCCATAAGGATTATTAATCACAAAGTTCACTAAAGTTCTTCCTCTCTGATCTTTCCACCCATCTGATAATATTGAAACTTCAGTTTGTATCCATGTTTTTTTTATTTCATCGATACACAAGTTTGTTTCCTTGACTTCTTTCTCGAGCAAAGAAGTACTCAAGCATGCCTAGATGGTGGCTTGTATCCAGGACCATAGTTTGCAACCTCACGCAATGCAGTTATGAACACTTCTTTCTCAATCCAATGTAAAGGGGCACCTAACTCATAAAATGTTGTAGCTATAGATCGGTGCACTCTTTCTCATTTCTCATTAATATTCATTCGATGATCTACACTACCTCATTTTGGAGGTATATCCTCAACATTGACAAAATACTTGTCTATTGTTCCTTGAACACAATCCTCCATGTTACTCGTGCTCCCTTTAGCACTACTGCTTTTTGACAAAGTAGTGCGAGCTGCTATACTCTCTTCCTTATACAATTGTTTTGTATGTTTTCCACTCTCTTGTTCTTGAATGTAATTATTTATCTCCAACCTTACTACTTCAGAACAAGAAGTGCATGATGCTACTTGTCCTTTAATTCTAGCCAAATGTTGCTTCATTCGATGAACACCCCCTAATTTTCTTATCACAAAAATTACACATAAACTTCTTAACATTATTTTTCACAACCTCGGTCGCATACTTCCATACCGGATCTCTCTGTGTAGCCATTATTCAAGATGAATCACCCTAAAAAAACAAAACAAATAAACACATAGTCAAATGGTTGCCATTATAAAATCAAATACATAAACCAACCCAAATATTCATTTAAATTTAAACTTAAGTTAATAGTATATAATACGGATTAAAATTAATATAAATTAACCAAAATAATAACTTATGTACTAGAACAATGAAATACTACACTTCTATGTCATCCTATTGAAAAGATCTAGGTCATATCAAAACAGTAGCTAGAACAAGACCCAGAGTTGGAAAGTATACTAATGCCCCCCTAGTAATTTCTATAGAGAATTATATCTTGCTCTAATACATACTTCATCTACTTGCAAATTATACTTAGTCACTTTCAACAAATTATATGCTGGCAAGTACTGATAACAGAGGTTAATACTTGATTTATTTAAGTGCACTTTCAATTGTAATTAATAAAATTCAAGTAGACAGTCAACTAGACACACTACATTTTATTGGGCATTTGGTGAAGTCATAGATTCTGTAATTGAATGGGAATGGGAAAAAGACAGGGAAGAAGACAGCATGAAATTAATGGGAAGAAAATAACATATATTACAAAAGTTGATTTTATTACCAAATGCTCTGCTCTAAATTAGTGTATACACATGTACTTCACAGGTTAATCAGCCAAAAATACACATAATACATACAAGATTGACAAAAAAGGCAAATACCTCTTTAATCTTTTCAACACCGCTTCGTGGGTCCTTTTCTTCAACTCTTCTGTTCTTCTTCAACTCTTTCAACTCTTCTTTTCTTCTTCAACTCTTCTGTTCTTCAGTTATGCTTCAAAACTCGAGGAGAATAAGATGCCGGCGACAGAAGTATATTTGTCTAGATGATGGTGCGATTGACGAGAGGCGGAGTTACACAGTCAATTGACGCAGCAGTATTTGTCGAGACGGTGGTGCGATTTAGGAATCAGTTTCGAATTGATGAGCAATTAGGTCTATTTTAATTTGGGCACAGATTATTCACTATAAAAGGTTTTTTTTTTTTTTTTTACTGTTTCACATTTACAGAATAAAAGGAATATAATATACACCCATATTGACCGTATCTATACGGACCTTACAGACGGAATCCGTTTTTGACACTGCATCGGACGCTACTATTTCAATACGGCGGTATAAAACCGTTTCTCGCAACACTGGTTACAACTATCAACACGGACTGTCTGTTCTGATCTGCACAAACTTTTCTTCTAAATGGCCCGGAGCGGACGAGTCCTTTTTTATAGGAAACTTGTAAAATTAGAGTTCATGTCCCCTGTGGTCCGCCTATGTAGTCTTGCAAATGACTCAGACTTTGTTTTTATTTAAATTATGTAAATCTATTAAATTAAATAATTCATATAATAAAAATTAAATATTATTTGATCATAAAATTTTGTTAAAGGTACTTTAAAAGTTAAGACAAGTAAAAATATCAACCTAACATTAAAAAAAGGGTAAAATTTACTATTTATTATATATTATTTTAAAAAGGACTGATCCACGGACAAATCTGCACAGACTTGAACTCTACGTAGACTGGAATTTACAATCACTGTCAAAATGATCTTCAATTTTTAGATTCCAAATCCACACTGACTGGAGTGGACTCAGAATGACTGCGGAATCTATGTCCAATTTACACTACTACTTTTTGATTTTTCACGTTGCATTTTATTATTTGGATCTTTATTTTCACCTCAACATGACATCTCTTCCTGTTTTCTCTGCCTCTCTATCTCCCATCAGAACTAGAGGAAAAACAAAACCCTAACTCAAATGTCATTCATTAAGTGGATGTGTGTAACGTCCGCAGTTTTGGTCTAGTAGTTAGGTCCGGTTTAGTGCGATTCTTTAGGACAAAAATATGGATTTGGACCGTTTTGAGATAAATTTAACTTGAATATTTTCGAATCTTATTTAATTAAGATTGATGTAACTATTGAGTGATTTTTGATGATCTATAAGATTATGTATTTTTCAATCAATTATTACATATTTTGAAAGTTCTTCGATTTTGATTAAATTGATGCCTAATGGTTCCTAAAGAAAATTCTTAGCAATTGAATTGGTAAATTTACCCATAAACATTAATTTGACCAAAATGTAATGTTTAACTTAAAATTTTGACTTTTGACAAAATATTATTTTGACCCGAAATATAAATTTCAAGAGCTAGAATATTTTTGTTTACATGTCGATTTTGAAAAATGGGAAGCATGGGATCACAATTAAATTTTTAAGTGAATTTCGGATTAAATTCTAAAAAAATACAATTATATTCCAAATTGATATTTTTGAGCAAAAATTGGTATACCCAAATAAAATTTTGTGGTGAAATTAGTTTACAAAAATAAGAATTGATGTTGGGACTTTACAGAAATATTTTTTTAACCCAAATCGAGGAGGAACGAAATAAATGAAGGGTGATAAGTTAGTGGGGCGTGTTTAGTGAAATTGGTGGGCTCATAAAGTAATTTTAAAAGCCCAAACCCACCTATTCTCATTATAAAAAACCCTACCCCCCCCCCACTTCTTCTCCTTCATTTCTCACATCTATCTCATTTTCCCTCTTTTCTCTCTACTTCTTCCAACAACAAACTCTAACCCTAGATTGAAAATCTTACAAAGATCACCACATTTTTATTTTATAAGTGGTTTCAACAATCACCCAAAATTACCAATATTATCATCTCGAGGTCTTAGAAAGCTTCTTCTACAATTTCAAGCTTTCTAACTCTCTAATGGTGGATTTTTAAGTTATTTATATTCTTGATTTGTTGTGTTTTTGTGATCCTAGAACTAGATTAATGCTTCCTAGTTGATTTTTGAAGTCAAATAAGTTCTATGTTTAATTGCACCTTTATTCTAGCTTTGAAATAAAATGAATAATATGGTGGTGGTGGTGTTGCTTCTAACACAAGTTTTGGAAGTATGATAACTTTAGAACCATTAAACCTTGAGCTTTACATTTGAATTTGTCTCTAATACACTTAAGAATATGGGTATTGCTTATTTGAACAAAAACAAGTTTTAATGTGGGTAATTTGATAAAAATAGAGTTTTTAGATCAAATCTTGTCACTATGTGAGAAGCTTTAAAAAATGACATTTTTAATGAAATTTTTTGAGTTAGTTTAGTGTTTAAAAGGGGCCTAATATGTTGATAATATATTAGGGTTCCTTGAATTAAATTTTTGAGACCTAAACTATGAAATAAAATGTGTTTTGAAGAGATAGATTTTTGTAAAGCAAGTTTATGCCCAAATTCAAATTGATTATTTTATTGCCCTATAGAATTGGTATGAGATAGACATGGTATGTATATAAGTGTTTATGAGTATCCTATGGGTTGATAGATGCATAAATAGGAATTCTTGGATGAAATGGACATTTTGGAGACGGTTGAGCGGGCTTGGGAGCTCGGTTTGGTTTGATGCTTAATAAGGTTTGTTTTCCTCATACCTACCTTCAAAATAGAAATTTGTGTAAAGAGTGTTAATCAAGTTGGCTTATACACAAAATGTCAATTACATGCTTATTACCATGATTAGGGCATTAGAACATGCCGAAATGCATTAGGAGCATGTTAGGCGCTGGAATTTGGGTATTGAAGTTTGGGTGAACTAAGTCCACATTGTTTGTGAATTGAAAGAGTTAGGGTAGAGACTTAAATTCTGCAATGCATTCTTGTTTGGATATCATACTTGTGTTTATTGTGATGATATTGTTGAATTGATTGCTATTGATGATTGTGATGCATTAGTTCTAGTGTAAAAATAGATGTAAAGAAGAGTATATGTGAAATTTAGCCGTAATTGGTTCATTGATGAACTTGATAAATTGTTGACTTTGTGGTGTAATTAATTTTGTTGAAATTGTTGTGGAAATTGTTGAGTGGTTGACTTGTGGCAAATTGATATTGTTGTGTTGTTGATGATATTCAGTTTTGGTAAAAACTGTTGGTCATTGATAGTGACCAAATGTATCTATATGATTTGTGAGTTATATATGCTCACGTGTGTGAACTTAAGAAAATTGTGATGTGTCAAATTGATGGAACGATAACATGGTCAAATTGCCCGCTTTAATCTAGCACTTGTAGTTGAATGGAAGGCATGCCTAGGGATTTGGAAACATTTTGAAATGATGTGATAAATGGCTAGATGAAAGCCTTAAAACTTGATGAATATTACATTGGGGTTTTTATACCACCGTAGGGTACCGAGTACATGTTACACCGGGAGCCATTCGCACCGTAGGGTCTTCGGACCAGTTATTAGAAAAATGGTATGTCGGGAGAACCACCAACAAGTACACTGAGGCTAGAACTAGCACCATAAGGTGTGTGAACCAGTTATGTGATATCCAGTTTTCACTAGATGGCTAGAAGTTGGGCAAAAGTGTCAAAACATGACAATGATGATATTGTGAGAATGGATAAATTTTTAATTGTTATTCCTTGGTGTTGGATGAGTCTTGGATGCATTGTTGTGAATTGGATTTAATTACCAACTCGGAATGGTTATTAGGCTTGTTTTTAAAACCTAAAAAAGATTAAGTTAGCCAATGAAATAATCTATGATGATTATATGTGTTTCTCAATGAAAATTTGCAAGTTTTGATGTGGTTTAGGAGTCGGTAAAATTGTCCAAACGGTGTCATTATATTGCTCAAGACAGGGCACATTCGCTGTAAATATTTCTTCATTCGCTTCCACCAGACGTTGCCAGCCAATGAGGACAGCGAGTGCCATGTCGTTCCCTACCAAGTTTTGCTCCCAGCGGATGTGCCGGCGAATGGACTCCTGGAGCACCACAACACTGCTTTTCCAACTTGTCGGCCTTCGTTCTCCCTCATCCAGGTTTTGATTTGGGTGCTGTTTGCGGCTACATTTCTGTTTTGAAATCTATTATTCAGTGATGATTGTTAATTAAATTAGTGGACTGGTTTTCAGTTTTGAATTTTGAATATATCCCACAGTGTGCAGAAATTTCAGATTTGAACAACAAACTTTCTCGTTATCGTTCTCCTTCGTTTGAACTCCGATTTGAGTGTTGTTTGTGATCACATGACTGTATTACAGTAATAAATCTATTAATTACTTTTAAATAATTTATTTATATGGGATTTCTGCCCAGTTCTGAAATTTATTTTAGTGAATGCAAAATTTCGGATTTGGAAGTGTGACTATTATCCTTATTTAGTCATTCGATTTCCGATTGAATTGCAATTTTTGATTTCAAATTGTGTTAAAATCGTTATATATATATATGCTTTTAAAAATATAGGAGTAAGACCAACGATATTTCAAGAGTGAATGAAAATACCCGATTTTTTAAAATAAAAAAAAAATTGGAATTCCGTCATTTAAAGATCCATTATTTAAAATTTTTCTTTTAAACACCGTGATATGGTCAAGTGAGTGTTTTGAGAAATGGTGTTTTGAATATATCTTGGGCATGAAATGCCTCTTAAGTTCTAAGTCATTTAAACTCGCCATGCAAGTCGTTTTACCTTATCTTTTCCCATGATTTTATGGTGTGTATTGGATGAAGATTTGAGTTGTATGTTTGTGTAGTGTATCAAATATTGGTGTTGACATGATGTTTCTTTAGCCCAACTATGAATGAATAAGAGGTGTTAATTTGGAGAGTTCCATTGCTTAAAGATGACTAACCAAGTGCGAACTCAGATTGACTACTATCATGTTCATTAGATGGCGAATAAATGAAGTTTATACTACAATTTTTTGTTCTTATATTTTACATTAGAAAATTGAGGAATCGAATCCTTACCATAAAAACTACGCAATAATTCATTGACAATGTCCTCATTGTCACTGAAGAGTGAGTGCAATTGTAACGTCCAAAATCTGAGTCAAAATTTTTATTTATTATTCTAAATAATTTTAAAGTGTTGACTATTTTATTTTTTCTTCATACACTTATAAAATCACTCATCGAAATAAATAGGGGTGAATTAAAACTTGAGAACAAGGAATTAATGGTAAGTAGACTAAGTTGGAAGCTAGAGTCAAAATTATTTTTAATGTCAGAAAAATAGCATTTTGAGTCAATATGTCGTTTATTTTATAATTATCATTTTGTCATTTTTATGTGGAAAATTTGGATTTTCGAAAATGATATTGATTTTTTTATTTTAAACATAAAAATTAACTTTTTGGAGAAATACAAAAGTGATGGAATCAAGTTTCAGTGGAAAATGAACTCGAAATTAGATTAGGCCCCAATTTTCCCAATCTAACCTCAAGCCTATTTGGTGTCATGACGCACATTTAACACCACCACCAAATACACCCTATCATTCTCACTTCTCCCACCTTCCTTCTTCATACAAATTCTACTCTTCTTCATAGCTAAACATTACCTTTGTGAATCTCTCATTATCCCATCATCAACCACCACATTTAAAGCTCCAACAACCCTTATTAAGTATTCTAGGTGCTCTAGGTATTTTTAATGCTCTATCAACCAAGGTAAATATCACACTCTCTGTGCTCTTGAGATTTCGGAAAATTGATTATGGGCGTTGGTTTGGAAATGCTATTAAGTTGTTTTGAGTTAAATTAAATAAATTTTAAGCATGGTTTAAAAAATCCCCCGCCTGAACCGCATAGGCGCCCGCCTAACGCCTTGATCGCTTAGACCCGACAGGCGTCCGCCTTTTAATTAGAGCTATTTCTCATAATTAAAGTGATTTTTTTAGATCAATATGAGTA
This sequence comes from Cardiospermum halicacabum, assembly GCA_031304145.1. Classification (NCBI taxonomy): domain Eukaryota; kingdom Viridiplantae; phylum Streptophyta; class Magnoliopsida; order Sapindales; family Sapindaceae; genus Cardiospermum; species Cardiospermum halicacabum. The sequence continues at coordinate 8,806,083 of CM062395.1, forward strand.
TATTTTATTTGTATTACTTATGCTTTTATAATAATGAGAACATATATGAAGTTTTAAATATGTTTAGAATTTTTTTAAGTATAATATAATTTTTAATGACATTTTATAGTTAGTCAATATATTTTTCATTTGTTTTTAGTAAAACCCCCTTGACCGTCTAGGTCCCGCCTAATTCCCGCCTTAACTGCCTAGACCTTCTGGAGGGTCACCGCCTCGATTCCGATTTCCAATTTTTCGAACACTTATTTTAAGTGCTTTAACCTTTCAATCAAGTCTAGGTGTAGTTGTCATTATTCCACCATGGTAGTGCCCATGATTTATTAACTAATGATATTTTATTGATATAGAAATTTCTTTGAACTTGTTTGGTGATTTATTGTTACTCTTGATTAGTTATTAGGCAACCAATAAAAGAAGACTAGTAAAAGAGGTTATTCCTAATAATCAAAGTTTGTAAATTAGTTTTAAACTCTTCATGCTTGTTTGATGTTTAATTGATGTGTGTTATGAAATAATGAATATTGCATTAGAAACTTTATCTAGGTTCCTTGTTTCTAAAGATAGCTTAAAATAGTTAATTACTAAAAATAACTTGAATGTGTTAAGTTTAATGATAATTGGTTGATTGAATGCTATTAGTGATGATAAATTGGACTTGATAGTGCTTGATGGAATAACTTGGAAATAATTGGACTTTATATTATGAAGGAAAATATTTTGTGTACAGGGAAGTATGTACAGACGGTAGGGGTGTCAAAATAGGTCATGACTCGATGAGTTGACACGAACCCGTGAAAAATAAGTGGGTTGGGTTTAAGCTAAATGGGTTTTGACCTGTTTATGACACGACACGTTTTTCCTGCTTATAAACAAGTCGAGTCGGGTTTGACTAATAGGTTAACTGTCACGTCCGTAATCTGGGGCTATTCGTCTGCTTAATTTTGAAATTTTTCTTAATTTTTGTTTATTTTCATTTTAAGGGTAAAATAGGCATTTTCGAAAAAATGTTGACTTTTTCGGTTTGACCAAATGATTTGACTAAGTTGACTTTTGGGTTGGTTTTGAAAACAATTTGATATTTGAAATAATTTTGTAATTATTTTATAAATGGGGTTATTTTTAATTAATTTATAAACATGTGGGTTTATGGCGGTTTATGGCGATATTTGCCACCCATATAAATATGAAAAGAAACCTTTTTTATTCATTTGTCACACAAACCTAGAAACTTAATTTCACGTATTCTTCAAACACTCTCAACCAAAAACCTCTACACGGATTTCAAAGCCGCGATTTTCAAAGCTTTCAATTGGATTGTTGTGTTGCTTCGATTTTCTTCACACCTAGGTAATGTGTTCTTTAATTCTCTTGGTTTTAAAGCATATTATTGATTTTGGGATTTTGGTTTAGATTAGGGTTTGACGAATTGATTTGGGGGTTTTACTTGATTTGGTTTGGGTTTTGAAACCCTTGATTCAATTTCATAATTTGGGGTATATTGGGTTTAAATCGATTTTTAATTGCTTTTTGGGTATAAACCTAACTTTTGTGAATTGGGAATTTATGAGTTATTCTTGATTTTGTGTAGACCAAGTTGGGGATCGTCAACCGGAGTAATTTCGGTGGTATTTGGGATTAGAGAATAAGGTTAGTAGCCATGTTTACGCCCTCACTATTGTTTGCCTTTGTTTGTTAAATTGTTTGCAAATTGATTAATTTAATGTAAGTCGAAATCTGTGATTGGATACTTAATCTGCTGCATTTGATAATAATTGCTTGGGAATATTGCTGCCCTATTATTTGATCATGATCGGACATATGAATTTGTGTCCATATTCGTTTGTTATCTGTCTGCTATTTGAAACCTGAATTTTGTAATCTGCTAAAGTCCTGTCCTAAGGTTAATACGATAAGACCAGCATGCTGTTAGGGAAAACTAGATGTATACATCGATGCGCGAAAGCGTATATGGTCTTGATTGCCAACCACTTTCTGGATGCGACGGCATCATTTCTGGAGCTTGGCTCATTTCTGGATGCGACGGCATCATCTCTGGGATCTTTGATCCATCTCTGAGGGTTTAACCCTATCTATCTATTTTGTTCCCGATTTTGTTATTAGACTAAGGACAGGCCTGGTAAGTTAAACACCTAAACAATTTGGGTAATCTGAAATTCTGCGATAATGATATGTTGCTGCTTCTGGTTATGTGTTGGTTATGTTTTGGTTTGATTCTGGCTGCTGCTAGTTGTTTTCTTTTGGGTTCTAACATTGGGTAGTGTGTAATATGAATCCTAACCGGCTGTTGGTGCTAGGATTAGACCCAATTGGATAGCTAGACTTTGATTTGGCGAACAACGTAACTTGAAATAGGCTTAAAAAGTGCCCAAGGTCCGTAACCGGACTGTTTATCGGACTAGTTACCGGATTGTCACTTAAAACTGGAAAACTGGACGTAGGATGGTCTCTGGACGAGCTCCTTACCAAGCTGGTTACTGAAATACAAATCGGTCAGACTTGAGATCAATAGATTCACTCTCTGGACGAATTACTTACCGAATAAGTTACCGAACTATAGTTCGGTATGAACCTCCGAAGACTGTTCAACCTCTCTGACCGAACTCTTCACCGAGATAGGTACCGAATTACAATTCGGCATGTCTGAGAGACTTGAAACTCTCTGACCGAGATTCATACCGGAATAGAAACCGAACTGTCACTTAAACTTTCTTTGGATTCGTATTATTGCTCTCTGACCGAATAGCTTACCGGAATGTCTACCGAACTACAATTCGGTAAGTTTGGTAATGCTCTCTGACTGAATAACCTGTCGGACTGTTTACCGAACTACTATTCGGTTACGGTCTTCCCTCTGAAAATAATTTGAGAACTGTAAAGCCTTTTTCAGTCGGTAATTGAAATAATCTGTAATCATTTATCCTAGATCACTAAAAGGGGGTTAATTTGGGATAACTTGTTTTGTTAATCAACTGGTTTGCTTCTGTTTGTACCCTTGGGTTGTTAACTAACTTGCATTTGTGCATGACATACTATTCTGCTAATAAGACGCATTCGTATGTGTTTGTTGGGCATTGGCTTACTAACCAGACATCGACAGTCTGACCCTTCGTTGTTTCTATTTTTGTTTTGTATGTTTTGAACCCTTTTTGGGAATGGAATTGCTGAGTTCAGACAGTCAGGTGGGATAGCAGGATATCACTAGCATCGAGCATTCACATGGCATCCTCTTCAGATTTGGATTTCATATCAGCTTATTTTGCTGGATTTATTTTTGTATTTTGAACCCGCTGCGCATGTTTTGGATTTGTTTTCAGATTAAGTACCCTTAGGATATTTTTATGTAATTGTCTTTCATTTGGAACTTGTAGTTGAACTACAGTTTGGATTTTGGATTTGTTTCAAACTATTTGAATTTGGATCTATAAGAATTGTCTTTCAGATTTGAATATGATTTGTATTTATCTGTTTAATTGTTTATTTGTATGTTCCGTTATTTGTTTTCCGCATATGACATCCGGTCTCCGCTTTCCCTTTCCGTCGGGGCGGGAGTTCGGGTGTTACATTAACGTGTCAACCCGCATAATTGAGGTTAAAATAAATTTTATATAATTTTAAAGGGTTAAATAATTTTTTTTAATATATTATATATATTATCAATTTATCAATACCCTAATTTTTTTTAGAAAATTAGAAACTATTCTGCCTCTCTGCCTCCTCTTCGTGGTTTGCCTCAGACGAAATTCTCCATCTGTGACTATCTACTGTTAGCTTTGTCAACCCTCATTGTCGATTTCTCGTGTGGTCTGTTTCTTCTAACACTAGTTGTCTTAGTCTTAGTTCTTTTATCTTTAACTTAGGAGTCGGGGTCTCTCTTTGATTTAATATGTTGTTCTTGATTTTATTAGGTTTAATCAAATTTGCAAGTGAGGATGTATAGATTTTGATTGATTAATATAGTATTTGAGTGTGGTGTTGTTAATTCAAGTTTTGATTCGATATATTATTCTTGATTTTTATTACGAATTTTTGTTGTTCTTAATTTATTTACTTTATTTTTTAAATATTGGTTCGACGCTTTTAGCATATATTATTCAAATTGGTCATCAATGCAGCATACGAAAAATTTGGAGAGCATACCCCCATAATGGATATAAGTTAAATAGGTTAATGCATAAACAGGTTAAATGGGTTAACATATAAACAGATTAATATACAACAGGTTCAACGATTTAACAGATAAACAGGTTAAACGGGTAATCGAATTACACAATTAAAAATTTTGAGTTATTTAACCAAATTAATCGTGTCGACACGTTAACACGCGTATTAAACGGATTCGTGTCGAGTTGAAAAATTGCAATTCGTTTATTAAACGTGTCGAGTCGTGTTAGACATAAATGTAAACGAGTCGTGTCGGGTTCAGTCAAACCCGATTCGATAACACGAATTGACACCCCTAACAAACGGTGTACAGATATATATGTTTTACATTTTTACCCTTTTTAAGAGAGAATGAATGAGAGAGATATTATTTGTTAAGAATAGAGAGAATGAGTGAAAAATTTTAAAGAAGCATCAAATTTTTACAATAGTGGGAGAATATTTAATTCTTTCTCTCTCCTTATGTACAATAAATATTTTCTAATTCTTCTCTTAGCATATATATTTTTAATTTTTACATTTATTTTAAATTTCATCTATATTTTTATACAATGTTATATATTTTTTTAAACTTTTTTCATTTATATATTTAAAAATAATTACAAATTATTATAATAAATTTAATTTAATATATTTCAAACTTTAATTTGGAAAATATCATAAATAGGATTAGTTAAATTTTTTAATAGTATAGTATTATTTGGTTTGAAAAATATATAAATATGTAAATTTAGGTTGAATCAAAATTTAAAAATCTATTAAAATATTTATTTGAAGTTTTGAACTTATCATATTTATTGAAGAAAAAATACATAATATAGTTCATTTTAATAGTAGCGTCAGATGTGAGCGTAGTTTTGTTTTGGTTCGATTTTCAACCAAATTGAATGGAAGCAGCTTGAAGTTGTTTCGATTTTAAAATTATAAAACCAAATAGAACTGACAAATATTATTTCGTTCCATTCAATCCTGTTTGTTCTAAAACAAAATAAAAAATCGATATAATTTAAGTAGATATACGAGTTGAGATAAAAACCAATTTGAAAAAATTGTGACCTGGATCGACAAAAAACAAATAATTTTGTAACCTCAAAATCAAACTAAACTGAATCGAACAAAAGTAAAAAAGTTTGATTGAAATGACCTTAAAATACCGATTTAGTTTCAATCGATTTCGATTTTTTCTCACCCGTACGTAGTATTGCCAAAACAAGCCTTAAGCCCATTTAAGCCTAAAACAATGCGAAAACTAGTGGATTTCAATAAGAATGTATTCAATATAGAAATTCATGCAGTTACTAATGCATACTTTATTAAGATGGGGTAAGATGACCCGTGATGTTTTTCCCTGGAAAAATATACAAGTTTTCTGAACCTGTCCTTCATCAACTAAGTCCATTTAAAATCCTTACTCATACAATTAATTGTGACACGAAATTTTAGTGAACAGGTCCAAAGCTCATTTTGAAATGGATAGTTTTTTTTTTAAGCATGTTTCAAAACTAAATTGAATTTAAAATTCTCTTTGAATCTAGTTTGGTGGATCAAAATTAACGAGTTTATTATATTTGGATGTTCTATACTAGAATATATATATATATATATATATATATATATATATATATATATATACCCGCTGAGCTGAGCTTTTCTTTACGAGATATGCTAACATTTTAATAAGAATTTGGCAAGTGTTAACTACTTTATCTAAAAAGCACTAATCTACCCGGGACATTTATTTTTTAACTTTTTCAACTTTCTCTCTCATCATTAAATGATTAATATATCTCATTCATCTCTGGTCAACTTTTTCTTTTAATTAAATTTTAAATTTTTTTATATTCTTTATTTTTTGTTTTTTGTTTTTTAAAAAATGAAGTTTTAAATTTTTTTATTTTTTTAAATTTTTATGTTTTTCTTATTTTAAATTTATATTAAAGTCGTATAAAAATATAAAAAAGATGTTATTATATGAATTTAAAAAGTTGACACATTACAAACATTAATAAATTAGATTTTAATAGATTAACTATTTATAATTTTTTTTTTATTTTTATGTTATAAGTTTTATAATAAGTTTGGTTATGTAAGGATAAAACAGAATTATAAATGATAATTCTAAATTAAGAAGAAATTTATTATATACAATTATATGGATAATTTCGATTGGATTTGATTTTGAATTAATTTAATATAACAGCTGCCATGTAGGGGGTTGGAATGTCTTTAATTTATACTTTAAAATTCATAATATATCATTATCTAATTGTTTGTATTAATTAAAATCAAATTCAAAATTATCATGTTATATTTACGGGCCACTGCACATGCATAGTCAGCGAAACTACAGTCCGGTTCAATCTTAAACCGATTGGACCACTAAAGAAGGTTTGAAAGCCACTTAAGGGCAAAAATCCTGAAATAATAAGGTGGTAAGGTTCGGAACCTTTAGAGACACCGCTTTAGTGTTAGTCGTTAGGTACTCTGGTGCTTAAGTCATATTTGTCTTGATAAGAAAATGAAGAAACATATTGGAAACAAGATGTTCTTAATCTTTGTTTCGCTCGGACGATATCTTCAAGGTTAGATTGTTGACGATCTTAAGAGCAGCCGGAGTAGAGTCCGAGTATTGGTTCACCTAAGCAATATTAAATGTTTTGCCTTTTTGGTTGTTTTTAATAGTATGGGAATCAATCTTTTAGAATGACATTTTATAGGCAACTAAATGTTACTGTTATGATGAATTGGTGTGATCCTAGAATCATTGCAGCCTGATCCTTTGCAGAATCTGAAATTCAGTATGGACCGGATCAAGTGTTTGTTGATTGCGTCAATGCGAACGATTGGACCTGAGTCTGTTTATTGATTTTGGAGCTAAATAGTCCTATGGACTAGTGGCTTGTTGCGCCAAAGGTCTGGTGGGTTTGGTTGGATCGTATGACTTACTTTTATTTTGGGCTAGAGTTTTGGTTTAGACAGCCTGTATGAGACTACTACACCATGAAAGTAGAAATAAAATTAATTTAATATTGTACTAAATAACATAAATTATTTTAATTATTAATGATATATTGTAGTTTCATAATTTAAATGGTCATGGTGAAATAGTTATTTAATTAAACTTTATTTTTATTTTAAAATTTGAAATATACAAAAAAAAAATTAATTTATTTTTAATATTTTGAAAATATAAATTAATATAATCAAAAATTGGAATGAAAAATTATTTAATAAGATATTAGTGAAACTTTGAAATTGAAAAATAAAAAGTTAAAAAAAAACTATAAATAATTTTTATCTCTTAAAATTGAAAATATGAAGATAGTGAAGATAAAGATTGATGACCAAAACAATTAAAATTTCTACCATAACAGTTAATGTTAAAAAAATAATAATAAAAAAATAATAAAAAAAGAAGAAAAGAAAAGAGAGATAATTAATGAGAACAATGAGAGTGAGATAATGAGAGTGAGATAATGAATGAGAATTTTAGGAGTGAGAATGAGAAAGGTATAATAGACCTAAATTAAGTGTCGGTACAATCTACACATATTGTCTTTATGTATAACATCTCTCTATTATCAATAGCCTAAATGATTAAAAAGGGGCTAATTGATATTGTTGTCCATGATGGGTCCTGAATGCTTGGCAAAATGGTAGAAAATATCATGGATTAATAAGCCTGGATAGTTTACTTCCGGGATGACGACTTCGTTTTATTACTACAGATTTATTCTGTTCTAGTATGATAACTCATATATAGTTTCGTTGCACACTTATGGTGATAGAACTGTCTTTGAACCTCGGTTCAACTATGGACAGGGGCGGATGTAGTGTATCAAATGGGGACAAAATGTCCCCATTTTTTTCTCAAAACACTTAAAAATACTATTATCAAAAATATTATTACCTATTTGTACGTGTGGATAAATTAAAAAAAAAAAAAAAAAAAAAAAAAAAAAAAAAGAGAGAAATTAAAACATGAGAGGGTATATTATTTATTATTTTTGTACATGTGGATATATTAAAAGAGAGAGAATACACAAATTAGCATGTAAGAGAATTTATTTTTTTTTTTTTAAAATATGACACCTATTTTCTAAATGTGGCAATTTAGGAGACGACACGACGGGTTGACACGATACGAACCCATTTATTGCGGGTTTGGGTTGAACCTAAATGGGTTGGGTCGACAAGACATGAACCCGCCAACCCATTTAAGTTTATTTTTTCTTTTTTTTCATTATTTATAATATTATTTAGTTTTAATTAAATGTAACTTGATGTTAAATGTATCATAATTAGATCTAATAGTGTAATAAATTACATATATTGAAAATTATAATTGTAATTTATAATATAAAAATTTATTATTTAAAAAATTATATTTAACTTTTTAAAAAAAAAAAGGGTTAAACGGGTCAACCCGCCAACCAGTGTGTTGACACGATCAATCTGTTTATTAAATGGGTCGGGATCGGGTTGGGGTCAACACGACACGCCAACCCGAATTGCCACTGCTACTATTTTCACAATAATATTTTATAAAGTTAACAAATAAATAACTCGTGCATTCGCGCGATGTTTATAAAATTTTATATAAAGTAATTTTTATATTTTATATAATTTGTTGAAATTACAATTACTTTTATTATAATTTATCTTTTTATTTTAGGGAAAAATTGATATTTAATTTAATAAAATTTTAAATTATTTATTTAAAAAGTTGAAGATAAAAATAATTTTTAAAAATATATTAAATTTAAGTCTTTAGAATTAATTTTTAAAATTACTCTCGAAAAAATTTTAATTAATTTATTTATTTTTTAAAAATACATGAGGTATTTTTGATTTAATTGTTCTTATATATTCATACTCTCTATTTTATTTTATGTTTTTAAATATGATTTTATGTGTAAATTTTATATTATTGGTATCAAAATTATTTAATGAATATCAAAAAATTTTAAAAGTAATTTTATTTTATCAATATTTTAAAAAGTATTAATTTTTATAAAAAAATGTAGTAAATTTAATACTTTTCGGATCACGTACAATTGATTAATATGAGTAACAATGAAAATAATTAATATTATGACAACTACTCCCATTTATTAATTGAATAATTAATTCTTGAGAGAATAAAAACCATCATAAGAATATTTGATAATTTTTTGTTTTATTTATTTAAATTTTTTATAATATAACAATGAAATAAATGTATAATATATATATATCATATATTTTGTAAGTAATTATACCAATACATATATAGTATTATAATATACATTCATGGATGTAATTAATTTAGCATTTAACTATAACAACTACTATAATTTAAAGAAAATGAAAAGTTATCAAATTTAAAATGATTGAATAATGCATTTATATTTTTTATTAAAAATAATACAATAATAAAAGTAAGTAAATAAATTTTTAAATATCTAAAAAAAATTTGAAATGAAATATTATATTGATTAAAAATAAATATAATACTTATAAGACCTCTAAGTTAACTACAATGGTTTTCTTTTCGTTGTTTTAGTGTATCCTTAACTTTTTCTTTAATTTTCTAAAAAATTTTGTTTTCTCATATTTAAAAGACATGTAAGAAAAAGTATTTAGACAACAAAATCAAAAGAAAATAAAACATATTAAAAATATTGAGTGCCACATCTTTCTACCTAAGTGGAAAAAAATTAGAAAATAAAAAACATCAAATAATTTCTAATTTTGTTATTACTTTAACTGATAATAAAAATTAAAATTTAATTTTTCATTTAATTTTTTTCAAGATATTCACAGTTTTCTATATATTTTAAAACATTTATTTACATCATAAAATAAAAAATACAATTTTATAATTTTATTTGACTATAGAAAACTGATTGAAATTTTAAAATCCTTAAATCTTATTATAAAACTAAAACAATAATTGAAAAATGGAATGATATTGAAAAAATGCACAAAGAGATCTTAATGAGAACTAACCATTTTTAGTTCATGTCAATCAACATCTTTGATGATATACCCAACAATTTCACATTTAAAACTTGAGAACACCGAATATATTTACATAAAATAATAATAAGCACATTATTAAAAAGTAAAAATTGAGAACTAATAATAATAATCACTATATTAACAACACAAAAATATATTGATAAATTTACATTGGAATGGGTAGAAAAAGAGATAATACATACAAACATTCTTAAAGAAAAATGAGAGAAGGGAGAATATTACCAATTTTCACCTGATTGTAGCTCCATATTTTTTGGTTGAGAATGGACGAAATATAAATACAAACATGAGAGACGTTAGAAATATGAAAAGTTGTTAATAAAGGGGAAAAGAAATAATTCCTTGGTTTCAAAATAGTTGCAACATTTCTTGTAGGCACGCTATCCACTGCTTAACTTTAACCGCAAATATCTTTAATAATACATAACTAAAAATTATATAAATTTCATATTTAAAAAATAGACCTCAAGACTAATAAAACAAGATTCCACTTGACTATATTTTTCCTTATATATAAAGAATAACATATGAAATAAGATTGATGCATGAATAGTGTACACTATTCAAATGTTGCAACTAAATCACAACGGAGGAAGTATAATAAATAGAAATTTAATAGTTTTAATTTTTTTAAGAATATTTTTATAATATTCTTTTTGAATTTCAAGAGATGAAATATGAGAGAGAATACAAAGAAACAAAACTCCTCATTTTCACTATTTTATGAATTGATTGAAAATGACATAAATGTAAATATAAAGAAATATAACCCTAATTTTATAAACAACAATAGAAGAATTTTAGCTATGCCACGTAGGCAAGACTTGGAATCCTTTTATATATATATAGATTATATAAAAGATGAGTATTATTTCATTAAAGATGTCGTTGGGTTAATTGATATCTAATTTAAAATTGAAATCGGGATATGGACCCAGTAAAATCAATACACCAACTATCATTGAAGAAGAGCATCTAGAGAGAGAATGCGAAATTGATAGAAAAAGATTAGTATAGATTTGTAGTCCATTTCAAGTTTAAAAATTTGGAAATTTTGGAAGTAATAAATCTACTTGCACTTGTAAAAGAATCCCGTACATATATTAAGGGAGGCTACACTTGAAATTTCAAAAGACGCTCATGCGATGCCAAATACAAAGATTCCACTTTTGTTTACGACAGTGGCGTCTTGTTGGATCTCGCTAAAAAAAGCGATATCGTCATTGTTAAGTTGATTGAATATGGAAAACTACATGGTTTTGTAAAATAAAAAAATTCAAGAAAACTATATATATATATATATATATATATATATAACTTAATAGAATTGATATGTATATATAGGCATAGGAATTACTTCCTTAGAATTTAAGAAGACATGCTTATTTATAATTTATATAAAATCATTAAAGATATAACAATTTTAAATGTGAATTATTTTCATAAATATAATAAATTCTTGTAACACATTAGAATATGAAAAGATTGTTTAAATGGTAACTTCTAGAAATTTGAAAGGGTTATTCTTTTACAAATATGTGCATACACATTTAAGTTTGGGAGACACCACCTTTAAATGATAATATCACTATCATCGAGATAAGAAAGAAAAAGAATAATAATAAAATCACACGAATCTATAAGAATATTATTTTCTTACCAATGAAATTTACAAACCAACGTGGTAACTAAACTACACATGTGAAAACGCGAAATACAAAATTATGTGAAATTATTAGAACACTGACAGCCAAAAACCATACGTAGTTTTTATATTGTAAAATAGTAAAGTGTAATTATTTTAAAATTTTTTATAATAAAATATGTCTTAAAAGAAAATGCTATTTTATATTTTAAATTTGTATGGTATAATTGTAATGGTGTAAATATTATAAAAATTAATGAGAGATGACTTAAAAAAGTATGATGTTTTATATAATTAATTTACAAAGAACAATAACAATTGTGTAAATTATACAAAAATAAATGTCAAAATTATAAATAGAATGAAGCATTTCTAGTTATGCCACATCATTGTTTTTAGAATAGTTTTATATAATTGTATAGATAAAATGCATAATACTATATGTTTCTTTAAAAAAAATATTAATGTAAAATACTTTAAAAATTTTAATAGAATAAAGACAAATAATTTTTTTTTTAAATTATAATAGAAAAATAAAAGAAATATAATAACTTGGTACATATATCAAGAATAAAAAAGTTTGATCATACGTTTTGTCCACATCAATTTTTTAATTTGCTTTTAAAAAAAAATTATGACATGTGAACCTATACTTCTATTTATGTTTCTCGATGTATGTGTCGTCACCATGAAGCTTTCAAATCCTACATTCTCCAACTTCCAATCCATTACTCCAACCATTCCTTAATATGCCATCAGAATTCGATCCAATTAGGTTGTTGATGTCTTCATTTGCATCATTAGTGGTGAGGTTGAAGCGCAAATTTTCTTACTCTTAAGATTGATCCTCTCCATCTCTCTTAAAAAAAATAGAAAAAAAAAACAATATCTAAAACTAAATTTGTGGGATTTGAGAGATGAGGATGTGAGGGAAAATTAGGTTAGAGTAATCTCTATTTGTATCATTTTCACTCGGTGTTTAATTAAGGGAGATTGATAGGAAAAGGAAGATAAAAAGATATATAAACGGAAGGGATTGACGTATGGACAGAATGGATAATTAAATGATTATTTAAAGATAGACAATTCAAAAGCAATCAATTTTAATTATAAGAAAAGAGAGGGATCGTTTAAATGTTTTCAATAAAAAAAAAAAATCATTTATACATGGGTGGGACATTCATTAATAAATAAGAAAGAGAAATGAAAGAAATGACAAAACCAAAATTTTAAATTTCTATCTATTTTCAACCCAATAGCAAATTCTCAGTCATGCCACATAGGCAGCTTTTGGAACTCCTTTATACATAGACTAGGGGATGGACTCGCGCGTTGCGCGATAATAATAAATTTTTATAAATTTTAATATTTCTCTTTTATATATATTTAAATAAGTAATTGTTATTGGTAATTAAATATTTAAAACTTTTAAATGAAAAATAGGTATTATATTTATATTTATATATATTTTTTATTATTGGGTCTACTAAAAAAATTAAATAAAAGATAGAGTAAAAATGTAACTTATTTTATTTAAAAAAATCATTATAAGAAAATTAATATCTTATAAATTTATTTAAAATTTACTGGTATACAAATATGTGAAAGTCACAATAGTTTTTTTACTAATAAAATTAAACATCTTATTAATCACATCTATTTTGAATCATTTGTCGAACAACATTAACATTATAAAAATCAATTCATAAGAAACTTTCGATTTCTTTTTAATTATAGCATTATATAAAATCTCAACTATTAAATGGTTTTACCAATTTAAAAATAGAAGAAATAATGATGAAAACATATATCAATGGTAAATTTGATCTTAATAGATTTGTTAAAATTATGGCTTAAAATTAGGGATCTATTTTATTAATAAATTTGTTAAAATTATTAATCTATTTTCTTAATAGATTTGTTAAAATTATTGATGCGTACATATATGCTTATCTATAACATTAATAGTGACCAATTTTCAATTTTTTTTTTATGATATTTTTTAAGATTAATGACATGATTTTTTTAATATATATTATATATATATATTTATTATTTATAATATAAATCAATCAATTATATTTCTAAAAAAACTAACCAATAGTAATAAATAAAAAATTCAATTAAATAAATTAATAATTAATTATTTATTATATACTTTTTCCGTTTTTTTTTATTCGCTACACTTGCAAAATGAGTATTATTCACTTGCACGGTAATTACTATTCATCCATCAATCTTATTTTGCATGTTTTTACTTATAAAAATATAGTCAATTAATTATTTTATTCGTCTTAGTATCTATTTTTTAAATATAAAATTATTATAATTTTTTGTTGTCTATAATTAAAATGTTTTACCATTAGAATTAACCATCAAATAGCGTGTAAGCAGGATGTGTAGTGAGTAAAAAAAAACAGATGAATTTTATATATATATATAGAGAGAGAGAGAGAATAGGGATGTAGCCGTAAAAATAAGAAGGATTGGACTAATTTTAGGGCCTGTTTGGGATTGCTTCTGCTTTTGACTTCTATTTGTAGAAGAAGAGAATTGGAAGCCATTTTCATGAAGCTAATATTTTTTACTTCATCTGGAAGAGCTTCTGAGAGGGCAGAAGCACTTCTGCCAGTTACCCAAACATCATCTGAAACAGCTTTCAGAAGTCAGAAGTAAAAAAAAGTCAGAAGCCAGTCTATCCATAAAAGCCCTTAATCAAGTACGGGGTAGAGCCCCCGCTATAAAATTTAAAATTCTTTATTTTTACGTATAAATTTTAACTTAGTAGTAATAAATTACAATTATTTATAATTAAAATACTTAATTTTTATTAGATACTTATAGCGATTAGCTATTAAATCAACTTCTAAGATAGTTATTTGATTAGTTTTTGTATAGAATGTTTGATTTTAATTTTAATTTTTGAATTAGCCGTTAGATAAAAAATTACTAAAAACAATAAAATATATAATCGAAATTGAAATATTAATTAGGAATAAAAAATTAATAAAGCAGATCACCATTAGCATAGTAATAATTCTCACAAATGTTATTTTAAAAGTTAATATAAACATAGATCTTACTTTTAATATCACTCCTAAATATGTATGTTTATTAAAGCTAATTTTGGATGTAATCACTTTTTTTAGACATTTAACATGATGAATATATGTATATACGAATTTAATTTAAATCAAAATAAAATTAAAATATTAAATTTAATTTGATTTTTAATTTTTAAATATATTTATTTTGTTTTAAAAAATTAAAATTATGCATATACTGTTTATAATAATGATTATAATATTTATTCTATTTATAATATTATTATTAAAAAATAAATATTATATATAATTATTAAGTAGATTTTATTTAGTTTTAAAAATTAAAATTATAAATATAATTATTATAATATTTATTCTATTTATAATGTTATTACTAAAAAAAATTATAAATATTATATATAATTTTTTGTTTTGGATTTTTCTAGGATGGACTAATCGGGCTCCATCCAAATATACATATATATATATATATATATATATATATATATATATATATATATATATATATAACAAAGCATTGTCAAAGGTTTCCCCACTTGTCACAATTTGTTGCTTTCACTATTGGAAAATTTTAATTATTTATTTTATTAAGATTCTTCATTAGAGATAGATCAATTGAAACATCAAACGTCCCACCACCAAGATAAAAACAGCAATCATACCTTCCTTACTACTCATTCCATGAGAAAGAATGAGAAAGAGCAGCAGCAATTGCCTCATCAATAATTATTTGAACATCATTTAAATAAACTGGTACAAAATTAGATAAATAGTTTATAAAAAAATATTGAAATCTTGTCATGAATATATATTCAAATTCAATCTATTTATTTTCCTTAGAAATTGACTTCTCAAAATACAACTTTCTACATTGCTTTATTTTTGTCAATACAAAAGTCTCTATCTGACTTGATGAATACTGTTGGCCATTAGCTTCAAGGTAAGTATCAGTAAGAGCTCTGACGATCTTGTAAGGAATCATTTTCATCCTAATCAAACATTGAGTGCCAAAGAGTATGGATTGGATTGGTCACAGCTTCACGATTTGCAGGTGTACGCACAGTAGTTCTTTTTTATTTTCATTCAAGACTGCCACTAAATGTGTTGTCCCTGTCTCCTTCAAATTTTCAATGACTTTAGGATTCTGTGTATATATAGAGAATGTCAAAAATACACAAACAGAAGTCAGAAATTCACATAAATTAAAATACAGAAGTACATTAACTTATTGATAGTATTTTAGGATTCAAGTTGAATATTTAATTTAAATTTCCACTAATGGAAACAGGGAAAATCAAGTGTAATCTCTTCTGAATAATGCAATCAATTCTAACATTGAAATGCATCTCATGAGTTACCAGAATCATTCACATTTAAA
Organism: Cardiospermum halicacabum; assembly: GCA_031304145.1. Lineage (NCBI taxonomy): Eukaryota > Viridiplantae > Streptophyta > Magnoliopsida > Sapindales > Sapindaceae > Cardiospermum > Cardiospermum halicacabum. Next base: position 8,822,377 of record CM062395.1, read on the forward strand.
TTAAAATATCAAAATCTAGTGTAATTGGGTGCTTGGTACATAGCAGGAAGCATAAGAAGTTGTACTAAATCATCAAACTATAACCCAAAGCTACACCGTAAGAAATCCACAAATTTAGAAGATTGTAAAACAGAAATCGCATAAAAGGAATACATATAGTACCTTAAACTATACTAACCCTTTTATCACTTCCAAATATACTTGTACAACACAAAATAACAACACAATCAACATATTAGAGAGATTTGCATATGGATTGATTCTTATATATTAAAAAAGTAATGATTAATCAAATAATATATATATATATTACATAAACCAAACATGTGCAGATAAATAAACATGTATCCTTTTCAAGCAAATAATCAATCTCACTTTTGTAAATAAGTAACATCCTATTCTATTTATCAAAATATCAAAATGTTCAAAACTTAAACTCATTAAATACACCAACAATAACAATAATGTAACTTGACAATATCCAAATAACAATATTTGGAAAAATCCTAAACTATGAAATAACATCAAAGTTTGAATAGGTTCATTAGATCAATATGGTTTGTAAGATCAATTATCACCCGCATAACTACATAAGATGACAACTTCCTTAATCTTTTAACTTCTATAGTGTAGTAATAAATCAGCTATTAAATTATATAAATTCATTAGTAGTTTTGAAATTCAATTATATCATAATTCAAAGTAAGCAAACCTTAAAATAGAGATGAATATCTTATTGTGGAGGAAGATAATAATCTACCGCATTTCTTTTTAAATGGACTTGAGAAGGAGGCTATTCAAATCATTCTTTATATATTAATTTCATAAGCCATTTTCCATGAATGAAATGACCGTCCAAAGACTACTCACCATAAAACAACAATATAATTTGATAAACTTCTTATTAAACTCATCATTTAAGCCTTCCTACCAATGTTGTATTGTCACAATTGACTAAGCATATAATGAGAATATAAGCATATTGAAACAGAACTTCAAGTTAACTACAGTGAACTCACCAAATAAAAAAAAAAATTCATGAATAGAGGTATTAAAGCATACATTAACGGGTAGAATTCAAAACAAAAATGATTTTCTAAAATGAATCCAACCCATTCATTAAAAATCATCCTCCCAGATGGAGTTAAACATCCCTCTAAATGGTAAGTCAAACAAACAAATTGCATCCACTCAACTCAATCAATCAACCACCAAACCTATCACTATACACATACTAATTAACTTAACATTTCAAGTCTTGAACAAAATATAAACATAGACAAAAGTATAACTTAAACCTCAATCTTAAAACAGTCAAGAATACCAATAACATCACTTTATCATAAACCAAACAATAATTTTCACCTCAATTGACCACCACCATTAATATCCACATTTGAACTCTAATCATGTATATAAGCGCAATTGTGTCCATTCAAACACCTACATCAATTCCCACCACAGTACCTGGAAGCTCTGTTCCTACAATAAACCAAACCAAATTGATTCAGATTTCTATATAAAAGTAGTCTCTATTCATTCAATTCAATTAACACATACTTCTATTCATTTAACGACCGCAATCAACAACTCTTCTCCTATCATTCTTCTCACACGCTACACAAACTGAATTCTATTAATCTTTCTCTTCTAAAACAATCAACTAAGATTCATCAAAAATTGCAAAGAAAAAAAAATCTCAAAAAACCCAAAATTAAATCACCAATATCAAACCAAAAACCTACCATATAAAGGGGAAAAAACATAAATATATCAAAGGTACCAATTTCTCATCAATCAGAAAGCTAAACAAAAAAAACAAATTCAAAGGGAAATCATAGACTCTTACAAACCTTTGTGTATACTTATTGACACGATTTGCCAGTGAGAAATCCGGGTAATAATCCGAACTGGGGCTTGTGCGTCTGCTTTATCTACATCAGACTTCCAGATGCAAACGTCGTCATTCAGTACTCAATCAAGCAACCACCAAACCTATCACCATAAACATACTAATTCATTTAACATTCCAAGTCTTAAACATAATATAAACATAGACAAAAATATAACTTAAACCTCAACCTTAAAACAGTCAAGAATACCAATAACATCACTATATCATAAACCAAACAATAATTTTCACCTCAATTGACTACCGCCACTAATATCCACATTTTAACTCTCACCATATATATATAAGCGCAATTGAATCCATTCAAACACCTACATCAATTCCCACCATAGTACTTGCAAGCTTTGTTCCTACAATAAACCAAACCAAACCGATTCAGATTTCTATATAAAAGTAGTCTCTATTCATTCAATTCAATTAACACATACTTCTATTCATACTTATATTCATACTTCTATTCATTTAACGACCGCAATCAACAAACCATAGTACCTGCAAGCTCTGTTCCTGCAATAAACCAAACCAAACTGATTCAGATTTCTATATAAAAGTAGTCTCTATTCATTCCATTCAATTAACACATACTTTTATTCATACTTCTATTCATTTAACAACCGCAATCAACAACTCTTCTCCTATCATTCTTCTCACACTCTGCATAAACTGAATTCTATTCATCTTTCTCTTCTAAAATAATCAACCAAGATCCATCAAAAACTGCAAAAAATTAAAAATATAAAAAAAAAAATCAAGAAACCCAAAATTAAATCACCAAAATCAAACCAAAAACCTACCTTATAAAGGGGAAAAAAAACATAAATAAGGGTACCAATTTCTCATCAATCAGAAAGCTAAACAAAAAACAATATTCAAAGAAAAATCATAGACTTTTACAAACCTTTGTATATACTCATCGACACGATTTGGCAGTGAGAAATCCAGGTAATAATCCGAACTGGGGCTTTTACGTCTGCTTTATCTACATCAGGCTTCCAGATACAAATGTCATCATTCAGCTTCTCTTTCACTTTGATCGATACGGCGCCTTAATCAGAAATCCACGTCGGTCGGAGGAATATGGAGGTCCAGCTTGAATCATCGAAGAAGTTAGAATCAGTACTTGAAATCGTATTCCATAGTTATATCACCACATCATTGACTCTCACTTAAACTTTTCAAAACAAAACTATAAAAATACAAATGAAGATAGATCGACCGATTTGAAGAAAAGTGACGAAATAGGATAACATAGAGAATATTAACCAAGAGGTCACAGATCAAACATCAAACAAAGCGAGATAATTATCCGTGTTGGGTCTGATCTGGATCCGATTTCTGCCGCGCACAGACCTTCGTTCAATGATATAGATATCAGTAGGGATCAGGCGAGACACTCCATGAAGCCTGTATATTCAATTCGACCTAGCTGATTCTTCTGTTTTTTTCAATCTTTTCAATAGCAAGGGTTTTTCAATAGAGAAGAGAGATGCCCGGAGAGGAAATTAGGAAATAAAAAGTCGGCAATAAAAATAATATGGTTAAAAAATAGAGAAGAGAAAAGAGTTGGAAGAGGAAAGGAACAGTCTGACAATGAAAATAATAAATGAGATGGGGAGAGAATGAATCATACTGACGTGTAATAATTTGATTCGCGAAACATAAGCAAACTCAAAAAGTAGCGATTTTGGGTGTTTTTCAACCCAACGCTGAATTTTGGAAGTGCCACATCAGATTTGTAGACTTTTAAAGGATTCCGCTTTATATATATATAGATTTTTATTAATCCAAATATAAAGAAATGTAACTGGTTTTGATGTAAATGTGAGAAAACATTACTGATTTGGTATAAATCAAGTAAGTTAGGTTTCCTTTGTTTTTTTAAGGAAAAAATCTTTTTACGTCTAATATCTTTTATTTAGACATTTCAATTCGTTTGTTATTTCGACTTTTCTCTAGTATCTACTTAAACAAGTCTTTTCTAAAAAGTTAAATTTAATCACTTATTCTAATTAGATAAGTGATTTATCAATTTATTATTTTCGTTGATCAATTTTACCCTTTCGACAAAATGAATTGTAAATCTTTAAAATTAAATTCTTTTATCAATTTAACTTCATCACTCTTTCCAATGAGTAATTTTAGACTCAAAATTAATATTTGTTGTCACATTTCTCATTTGAGTTAAAAATTAAAAAAAATAATTTCTCTTCTTTTAATAATGTATGGTATATACTTTAATATTTTGTAATATAATTTTAATTATTGTAATTATGTCATAATTCACATTGATGACATATCTTGTAAATTGTGTATATATACTGAAATTTGTGAAAGCCATAAATTATATTGATTGAATATCTTGTAAATTGTGTATATATGAAATACATTCATTACCAAAAATTATTTTAAATCAAATTAATTTATAACGTTTTTCAACATGAAATGGAATTGACTGATAAGAAGACATAGAGGGTAAAATAGTAATATGCCTACAATTGTAATAGATCTAAAATGTAGGAAAATGAAAAAACAAATATAGTGCCAACAGTAAAATAAAAAGAATATTTAAACTACATCTAAGAAAAAGGACTAAATAGATTAGTGGTGAAAAAACAAGCGGGACCTTAGTGGGATTTGGTATAAATCAAGTTAAATATCAATTATGCTGTTATGGAATTGGAATTGGAATTAAAAATCATGACACCAAAATCCCATATTCTTCTCGATGTTGATAGAGTGGAGCATTAACTTGGTCATCTCAATAAGGATAAAAGCTTTATTGTAATTCTCAAAGGTTTGAAATTAATAGAGGTAATGTGTTCCTTATTCTTTATGTCGATGGGTAAGTTTAAGCAATCACTAGATGTTCCATAGGAAAATAAATAAATGGTACATAGTTGTTATCCTTAGATAATTTTATAGGCTCATTGTTGTAATCTATACAACAATAATCACTCTAATAATTCAGAATCACAATATAAAGTCAACAAAACACGATGATATATGTGGTTCCACTTCGGCGGCGACGAACGCCACCTAAAAGGGTGTACATCCACAGGGTTAGACTCGGAGGCCGGTTGCACTATTGACGGTAATGGAGTACAAAAGAGAAGATGAACACAAAGCTCTCCCTCATTATTCAAAGAAAAGAGGGTCAAAAACAAAACCCTAAAATCACCACACACAAAGACGATAAAAAAAAAAAAGAGAAGAACAACTTCTTCTTTTTCCCTTTCGTTGCAATGTCAAAATAAGAAGAATATATACTATGGTTTAGTTAGTGGACTGGGTACGATAGAAACGGGTTGGGTTTTACTTAATGCACCCAAAGCCCATTAATTCCAAACTAGACATCACAGCCCACAACTAAAAGCACATCATAGAGCAGCCGAAACAATGTGATTACGATACAAATACAACAAAAAAACCACCAGTGTCATCCTTGACCTTGATCCTTCATTGCTTGGCGCCCAGCTTGATTACAACAACTCGATGTGAAGAGGATCTATACAAAGTAGAACACTCTGATGTGGAGGAAACTTAATCACTAAGCAAGCTTTCAATCCACTTCTTCCTTTTTCATTTCTCGTTCATACTGATTACCTTCTACATAACAGGTTTTGTTATGATAGGCAAACATTAAAGAAGCATGAAACTTAATTACTGCACAAAAGCTAGAAATCATATAGACTCATTTTTTGCTAAAATAAAAATAATAAATCTAATCTAATAACAAATACAGAAGACACATCATGATCCTAAAATAGCATGATATTAATCCACACGAGTACAAAATCACAAAGGATGGAAATAGTGATTCAAAATTAGGAAACCAATCCTACAAAAACAACAAAGAAATAACCATAACAAATAGAGCAACAATTATATTAACCAACAAAAGAAAAACAATGTCCAATTATGGTCAAGTCTTCTAGAAGTAAACACAAAAATTCTCGGTATACAATTTTAGATTTCATAAAAATATTATGATTCAAAAATATACTAATGATATGCATAATTTTGGCTTTAACTATGCAATTATACAAAAACACAACCTATAGATGAGTGCACTAACACTAGGGGTGTCAAAATGGGTCATGACTCTATGGGTTAACATGAACCCGTGAAAAATAAGTGGGTTGGGTTTAAGATAAATGGATTTTGACATGATTGTGACACGACACGTTTAATCTATTTATAAATGAGTCGAGTCGGGTTCAACTAACAGGTTAACGTGTCGACCCGTATAATTGGGGTCAAAATAAAATTTATATAATTTTGAAGGATTAAATCAATCTAACAAAACCCTAACTTTTTAGAAAAATAGAAGTTATTCCATCTTTCTACCTCCTCTCTCGCCTTCAATCGCCTAGAACAACTTCCTCTCCTCTACCTCTTGTCTCGTCATCAACCAACCATTACTCAAATATCACATCTGCTGCCACCTCTTCGTGGTTTGCCTTAGACAAAACTCTTATCAATGACTATCTATTGTTAGCGTTGTCAATAATCCTCGTCGTCAATATCTCGTGTGGTATAATTTTTCTAACATTAATAGTGTCAATCCGATTCTTTTATCTTTAATTTAGAAGTCAATGTATCTCTTTGATTTGATATATTGTTCTTAATTTTTATTAGTTTTAATCAAATTTGCAAGTGAAGGTGTGAAGGTTTTGATTAAATAGGTTAAATAGGTTAATGGATAAACAGGTTAAATAGGTTAATACATGTTAAATGGATTAACGCATAAATAGGTTAAATTGGTTAACGCATAAACACGTTATATTGGTTAATGCACAAAAAGGTTCAATAAGTTAACAAATAAATAGGTTAAACGGGTAATCGAGTTGCACGATTACATATTTTGAGTTATTTAACTAAATTAATCAAGTCGACACATTAACACGCGTATTAAATGAAATTGTGTCGAGTTGAAAAATTACAATTATTTATTAAACGAGTCGAGTCGAGTCGAGTTAGATATAAACGTAATCAAGTCGTGTCGAGTTCAATCAAACTCGATTCGCTTACACGAATATAAACAAGTTAAACGGGTAATTGAGTTACACGATTACATATTTTGAGTTATTTAACCAAATTAATAAAGTCGACACATTAACACGCGTATTAAATGAATTTGTATCGAGTTGAAAAATTGCAATCATTTATTAAACAAGTTGAGTCGAGTCGAGTTAGATATATACGTAATCAAGTTGTGTCGAGTTCAATCAAACCCGATTCCCTAATACGAATATAAACAGGTTAAACGGGTAATCGAATTGCACGATTACATATTTTGAGTTATTTAACCAAATTAATCAAGTCGACACATTAACACGCGTATTAAACGAATTTGTGTCGAGTTGAAAAAATTACAATCATTTATTAAACGAGTCGAGTCGAGTTAGTTATAAACGTAATCAAGTCGTGTCGAGTTCAATCAAACCCGATTCGCTAACACGAATTGACACCCCTAACTAACACCTAAAGGTGTAAAATATAAATATTGAATCCAGAATATTGAAAAACAATTAAAAACTTGAAGCAATACTCAAATTGATTATCACAAAGAGCAAATTATTGATTTAATACTTGTTATAACGAATTAAGGATTCTAAACACTTCCCCTAAATTCTTTATTTCAAGATCTCTACAAACATCAGATTTAACATGTTAAAAAGCTTCAAAGAAATTAGTCATCACTAACCAAGTATCATCAACAGTTGAACAATAGCAATATAAGAGGCAAAAATGGGTATTTTGCAACTAAAGAAAGCATCAGACAAATTCATGGAAAATATCATCTCTTCCTCAAACACAATGATTATGCAATAAGGTGATCAATATATATATATATATATATATATATTTATTGTGTGTGTGTGTGTGTTTGTGTATGTGTACAAAAATATATCCAGAAATCAAGTAGTATAAAGAATACATGTTTAAGTAATGAAAAACAATTTAACAATCAGTTTTCAATGTCAATTAAGAGCAATTAAAAATAGAGAATATTCTATTAAAAAACACTTATAATAGAAAGAAAAACTGATGAAACTAAAACATGTCACAAATGTGCGACTGTTGAAACTTATTTAGATGGGAAAATATAAAACGAACTCGATTGACTATTAAATGGATTCTAGACTGACAACACAGGTTTAAGCAAAAATTTATAGAAATTTCTTATTGATTATTTTCAAAGAATTAAAAATGAAAAACTTCCCCTAAAAGTCATCGTAAGACTCACAAAGAACCCGTGACATACAACCATAGGTTGCCTGCTTAAACACTAATGTTTTATAGTCCTCACAACCTAAAAATTGAAGTGTTCTATCCAAAAGGTTTGCAAAACTAATTTTCTAGAAATACAATTTCAAAGAGAAAAATGAAACCCATTCAATTTAAAGAATTCAATTCAATTTTAAAGCTTTCACATTTCTTCTCAAATTCAATTTAAATAGAATTTCCAAAAATTGAAACTTTAAAACAATTCAAAATTTCAATAAAATTGCAAAACTAACTGTTTTCGGTAGGAAACATTAGTGAAAGTCACATGGTAAGCATTTAACAAAAATTGTAGGTCATTTAAAAGACACTACAGAGTAAATTGAGCTTTATAAAATTTTCACCCATTTTATTAAAAAATACACTAGGAATTTTATAAAAAAAATTCACTCAAAAACACTTTTAACTAAACATTTTCTAATTGGATTTAGACTGACCTAACACATCTTCAAATTTAGAAATAGTCAAATAGTGAGCAACCTAGATATCTCTATTGATCACTAAGATAATAAGTCACAACAACACCAAACGACAATACCAAATGAGAACTGATATTAACAAGTGATTAGAGGAAACAATACTCAAAATATTTTGAAATTCATGTCAAATAATCACAAAGTATGACATGAACAGAATATAGGAAGTCCTCTTTTCTACAATACCATTTATCCCTATATGAACCAAAAACAATTTTTTTTTTAATCTCCAAAATACATGAAATCCTGATTTCTATCAAAGACAGAATTAATTTTAAAACAAACAGTTTTAAACCAGAAATGTATACAAACTATGTGATTAATGCCTTAAAAATCACAAAGTAACTAGCCAAAAACATGATTAATATACAGAATTTTCGATAATTCAATGTTCAAATATAAACAAATATTTATTTGTTTTTATGGTTAAATGTAAAAATAATCACAAAAAGTTAACTACTATAAAGCTTTTCATTGAAAAATCACATGTTAACATTAAAACAAAAAATTCACCTTAAAGATATCAAAACAAAGAAGCATGATTTAAAATAAAATCTACATCAATAATAGTTGTAAAGCACATATTAAGAACCATTTGTTGCAAGGAACAAAAATTTATTTTTAACAATCACTATTCAGTTTGAATGTAACACTAACTTAGTTTTCAAAAATCAAAAACTAAATTTGTATTTAACTTTTACAGACTAATATCTTTTAACATGTTTTAAAAGTAAATTTTGCATAAAAAGATGTAAGGAAAAGTAATAAAATATGAGTTTTTCAAACTTTAATTTTAAATAAATAAATCATTGAAACTTTATTTAAGTTTATAAACTTTTGAATTGAAAGTTGAAATATTAAAAAATGAACCAAATTGACCAATATACCCATAAAAATACGCTTCATGACATCACCTGCCTGTGAAACGCACTTCATCAACTTTGAGTTAGCTGGTGAAGCGTGCTTCACAAGCTAGTGAGGTTGTGAAGCACATTTTTTAGGCATGTTGGTCAATTTGACTCATTTTTTAAATTTCAAACTTTCAAAAGTTTAAAAACTTAAAATAAAGTTTCAATGGTCTATTAACTTAATTTAAAATTTCAAATGGCTAAAAATGAAATCATTCCAAGATATAACAAAGAAGATTAGAAACATATAAAATTCTATTTAAATTCAAGAAAATCATAATTTTTAAAAAAATTTAGAAATCAATAACGAATTAACTAAAACATAATCATAACAAGTTTGAAACAAATTGAAGTTGGAGATATAAATCTGGTTTAATAACAACTTCAAACAAAAATGTATTTTACCCTTAAAAGTAACAGGACACTACAAAAGTTTTTTTAAAAAGTTTGAAAAATCAGATTATTAATATCATTTTAAGTGGAAATAGTTCCTCAAAAACTGATTACAATTATAGTTCAACAAAGGTTTTGATATGCAGATTTTAATAACTTCCCACAAAAAATTCATTTATAACAATAAATACATGAAACAATCATGAACATTTAGAGACAATTTATATTCTCATTTATCACAAAGATTAACAAAGAATTTACAAGATTATGTCTACATGTCCCAAAACTAATCAAAGAAAATCACAAAGAGGTCAGGATCACTATAATGATTCAGCATAATCACAATGACAGAAAAATCACAAAAATGTAACAACCGTAGATGATTATAATGTAACAAGACCATAGCATATTCACAAAGAATATCACGAAGACAGATATGTCACAAATACAATAAACAACTGCAAATGATAAAAAAAAAATTTTAAAAAAAAATAGCATGATAAAAAAATTACGTCATAAAGACGGATTAAAAACAAATAGTCATACAGATCAACTGATTGTAATCACAAATTATATCATAACGATAGATTAATCATCTGAGATAATCACAAAGAAGCAACAGTTATTAATCAACAAAAGAAAAGCATTACTTAAAAGAGATACAAGCTAATTATGCTCAAAATCTTCACGATAACATATATGACAGATATGCAAATTATCAAACTAAATTTAGATAGCAAAAACAAGATAATAGATATCTTGATACCTAAGCAATTAGAAATAATCCAAAAGCTTGCTTATAAGCCTAAATTTACCATGGAAACAACAAAATGTAGAGCAAGCAACAACTAAGATTAGGCTCACAAAATTAAATAACACTAATTAATATAAAATAGATCAAGTAGAGGGGTATAAACCAAGGTAATAACCATAAAAACAATATAAGAAACACAGAGCAACAAAAAATACATACAGGTAGATATAACAGCTAGTAAATCACAGAGAAAAATTTTAGCACCATGAAATTTATATGATGAAATTTTTAGGGACATTAAGAAGATTAGAATCTTGTATTCCTCAGCCAGTAATCATGCTTGATATAACACACCAAACAATTGATTTGGACTTTAACATGACCAGAGCTTGTGTCCCTAAGCCAGAATCCAACAATCACACAAGATTATTTAGCTAACTAGTTACTTAAACAAGTTACAGATTAAGCAACAAAGAGACAAGTATTTAACAGGACAAGAATGTAAAGCTAATAAGGTGTAGAAAACTCAGACGTCCTAAGCAACTTTGGCAAAAACCCCTTTTGGATCTGCTTTCCTCCTCAACCACGATTTTTCTTAGGGTTGTCTTCAACTGCTATTTTCCAGCTTGTCCTCTAGTGGATTCAAGTCCACCCTTCTGTAATCCTCGATGGTTTTTCTTTAATCCCTTGTTTTCTATCTTGTATTAATTTACTATCCTTCTCCAAGAAGAAACCTGTAAAGACACAAAGTCAGTACCACCAATAACTAAAATAATAAAAATTTAAAAGTAAAGTAAATAAGGGTTCAAAGAAATTTGAAATCTGGTCAAATCTGATTTGAGCTTCGTCTCGCTTGTGAGATTGGCATAGGGTTTTGTCTCACCTTTAGGGGTTACATCGACCACCTAAAGACAACAAAATAACAAAGTTAGTAAGAGAATTAAACACAAAACAAAGAGAAAGACTCAAACTAGAGAGCTTAGGTTAGAAATAGAATGATTAAGCTCCGATACCATATTGTTGTAATCTATACAACAATAATCACTCTTACAATTCAGAATCAAAAGAAAAAATCAACATAACACAACGATATACGTGGTTTCACTCCAGTGGCGATGAACGCCACCTAAAAGGGTGTACATCCACAAGGTTGAGCTCGGAGACCGGTTGCATTATTGAGAGTAATAGAGTATAAGAAATAAGATGAGCACAAAGCTCTCTTTCTCTCTCATGATTCAAAGGAAAGAGGGTCAAAGCAAAAACCCTAAAATCGCTGCATACAGAAACGATGAAAAGAAGAGAGAATAATAACTTTTTCTTCTTTTTCCCCTATTCTCTACCGTATCAAAATAAGAAATATATATATATATTAAGAATTAGTTAGTGGACCTAGTAGGATAGAAATGGATTTGGCTTTTACTTAATGCACTCAAAGTCCATTAATTCCAAATCAAACATCACAGCCCACAACTAAAAACACACCACAGAGCAGGCCAAATAATGTGATTATTATACAAATACAACATTCATAAATAAATTAGACTAAAACTAAATATCAATGTCACTGGTGCAAAGATAAATAATATTGATGTTGGTTTGGGAACATAAAAGTATATGAGTTTAGGATCATATTTTAACGTTGCTATGGATATTTATGATATGATGATTTATATATTATATTGCAAAAAATAATTTAATGTAGTTTCATATTCAAATTTGGATTATGTAGATTTAATATTATGGGATATAAAGAACGAAGTATAGAAATAGGATAAATATGATAACATTATTATAAAAAAATATGGAGGGATATAAGTCTAATGATGATGAAATTCTTCCCAATCACTATAAAGATGCAAATATAGAAATATAAGTTATGAGTACTATGGAAGGCATACTTTTTAAAGTTAAGGAAGATAAATTTAGATGTTTTCCGAAGAAATAAAATGGGGGTTGTATATAAATGGAGGAACACTTTAAAGAAGTATGTGATTCAAGAAGGATTTGCATTAAATAGCGTGTAAAATAACTCGGACAAATGTGTATACAAGTACGTTTCTACTAGTTGGAATCAAATATTAATACTAGATTGATAAAGATAAGGTAACCGAAAAAAGAATCTAAAATGATCACTAGTTAATGTATTTGTAATTAATGTTACACACCTTTAACCTAAATATTTTAACAAAAATTAACTTGTAATTAAAATGTTATAATTACATAAGCAAAGGGCATATGTTAACTCCAATTCACAAATTAGTATAAAAAAAATTTTAGATAAACCTTACATCATAAGATATCTCACGACTTGAATTATGTTTTATCATTCAGTTATAGAATGATAATTTCAAAAAATTTTGTAATTTTTTAATAGTATTCAACCTTTTATGATACGTATTTAGAAGGCAAATAATCTAATATTTGTTATGCATATGATATAATTCTTCACAAACATATCTTAGTACAAATATAAATATTTCAGGTTTTACGTTTTTAATGTCTGTGCTACAAAATTTAACTACAATTAATATCACACCAAAATATAAATCATTCATAATTAAATCAATTATCAAATCCAAAAATATGAAAAATTTAAATAGATATGAATTCTTATAACTATATATTCGGTTGGAAACGCCTAGCTAACATATATTAAAAATAAATCATATCAGCTTTCATTTATTTAGGCAAATCATTTCAAAATTTGTGAGAATTAATTTTCATTTTATTCTTTTTTTAATATTTGGGGCAATAAATTCAATTTCTCAGCACTTGGGTGAGTAAATTTCAACAACTCATACATCCAATGAATCGATATATTTTTCAAAGGAAAACTAAGATACTTATATAAAATTTTAGTTCGTCAAACGTACTTTTCATATGATCTCATTTTTAATATATAAAAAATAATACAATTAGAATATTATTACCGTTTTCTAAGAACATCTTCAATGGCTTGTGACGGTGAGATGATATAACTCTAAAAAATAAAATATGTGGATGAAAGTTATTGTATGGTGACAGATGTCTATTTAACTATTATTATTTTGATTTTTAATTGAAATAATAACGTAATAGCCAGTCAAGTAAAAGAAAAAATGATATTTGCTGAGTTGAATGTCTACTTGAACTTCTAAAAATAAATAGAGTAATTGAGAATGTCTACATCCACTATTGACAAGTCAACTTCACATTGTTAACAAAATAAACCAATGGAGTTAATTTTTCTTTAAATGTATATATTGCTTATAAAGACGTTGAAAAATTAGAAGGAATGTTTTCATTGTTGATTATTTCAAACTTCAATTGAGTTAATAGATCACCCAAATTTTATTTTAAATTTACAAACATTCAAAATTTAAATTTTAACATGATCATAAATAACAAACATAGCTCATTCCTTATAGCTTCATGGAAATTTGACATGTCTTTATAGATCCTATGAAAGCATTAGACCATCTTTAATGGTAGTTCCAGTTTTTTGAAAAATGTGGAAAAAGTTAAAACTGTCTCTCCACTTGCGTTCCTCAGCATTGTGAGGCGTGGAGAAAGTGGAACCCGTCCCAGTTTTCTGGGACGGTTCCAAGTTTTTATTTTTAATTTTTTATACTGTCAAATCAATTAAATTAATTATAAAATTAATTAAATTTATTTTTAATTTTCTCCTAATAATAAAAAATTAATATATATACTTAAATTATTTCTAATAATTATTATTTTATTTATTTTTATTTTTTTTAAACATATTTATATTTATTTTTTTATTTTTACTATTATTTAAATTTAAAAGAAATTACATTTATTAAATATTTAGTATTTATTTACCAACTATTATTACTAAATAAATATATAAATTTAATTTAATAAAATTATTAATTAAAGTTTAATATATATCCTATTAAGTATTTATTAATTATTTAAAATATAATATTATAATAAAATAAATTATTAATTTTTTATTTTTAATATTAAAATTAATAAAATAATGAGTGGGGACCACATGGAACTCAAAATTGGAACCAACTATTGTATAAGAATTTGTTGAGAGTTTCAGTTGCTGACGTGGCGGAACTGGAACCGAAAACTGGAACTATCCATTGCTAATGCTCTTAAAATGAATATATTGGTCATTTTGATTCATATTTTAAAATTTCAACTTTTAAAAGTTTATAAACTTAAAATAATATTTTGATAGTTTAGTAACTTAAATGTAAAATTTGGATGACTCACTTTTATATATATTTTTTAAATTAATTTTTTTTTTTGTTGGAGATGCTCTAATTTTAAAGTCTATAGACATATCAATGTGGGTTCCAATCCCCAACTTCTTTTTACAGGGCTACAATCCCCAATTTCGTTTTACATTAATTTTTCAAACAAAAATTAAAAAATTATTAAATAGATAAATAAAAAATATTGATTAACATGGTTATGTAATTTGAATATAATATGTGAGATGTGAATTAATTTAGTTGGTAAAACTAATAAATTTGGTGGGAGTTGAGTATGTATGAATAATAAATTTAATATGAAAAAAGCATTATAATTGGAATGATTAATAAATAAAAAATAAAGATAATGATTAAAGCAAACATCAATGAATGTCGTTTCAACACGATTCTAAGAGCATCTTCAGTGGGATGTGGATGTATTGATTTGCACATCCACGTATACATTTTAAATTTTTTATTTAAAAAATTCACTCCAATGGAATGTGAATTCACAATGTTCGGGTGACGTGGAAAAAATAAAAATAGAGGGTGTGAGGTAGAGTTTCTATTTTCCACGTTCTAATTGAGGGTGTGAATCAGTATTTTTAATATTTTTAAATTGTAATTACCTTATTTTTATCTAAATTTAAAAGAATTATAAATTAAAAAGGAAAAAGAAGTTTAATTCTAATGGGTTATAAATTAGGAAAATACGAATAGACAATAACCATTGTGGACTGTTTTTAATTTTTTTTCTCCAAAAATATTATTTTTGACACATCATTAACCACACCCTCTATTTATCATGCCACATATGTTTCAATCCACTAAACCACCGGAGATGCTCTAAGACCTCTCGAACAAAATCCTAATTAATCTATATTTTTTTAAATAATTTTTAAAAGTTAAATAATTTCACCTCATCTACAAATTTGGCAATTAAAGATGCGATTTTGAAAATTTTGAAAATTTTAAAAATATTAAAATGTTATTAATCTTTAAGGACAGAAATATGGTTAGAATATAATTTTAAGAATATTTTGAACAGCGATAATAAATTAAAATGAAAAAAATACATTAAATAATTAATTTAGTAAATAAAATAATTTTTCAAATATTTCAAATACACATTCTTTAGCTGGTATAAAATTACTTCTTAAAAATTAATTTCAGGGTGTAAATAAGTAATTTGATTAGCTAGTTAACAAATAAAATTATTTAAATAAATTGGCTTGTCACATCCATAAATGGGGCCAAATTAAAATTTATTTTGTTATTTGACTGATTTTGAAAATACTTTTGAAATGGGGAAAATTTTTTAATTAAAAGAACTTTGGTGGGCTTATTTGTAATTCCTTAGTGGTTAGGTAATATTATCACACAATCAATCATTCAGCCGCCAGACCTCTTTCTTCTCTTTTCTCTGAACTTTGACAAACTCAAACAAAAACTCTCTTTCACTGGTACATTGTTTTTTGTTGTCAATTCGAAAGTTTTCTTTGAACCTGTCTTCGAGTCTGAAGGTAATTTCATATGTTCACGTTTATTTGGGTCTGCTCTTCAATGTCGCTTCCGTTCTCAAATTGTGAACCCTAATCTTTGAATTTCTGGTGGTTTGAGTCTGTTATTGAATTTGTTCTGTCCGATGTATAGGAGACGGAGTAGGAGAATGTCAACCGGAGTAGTCCTGCTGTTGGATTAGCGTTTTTGGTTAGTAGCCATGTTTAAGCCCCCACTACTGTCTGTTCTTGTATGTTCTGTGTTCCATTTAACTTGAACATAACTTAAAGTGAAATGAACATGAATCAGAAAGCTGATACATGCTTTATGCTTTTGTTTATGCTATTAAACTGCTGAAATATGGCTGTTATGTTATTATTATTTGTTGTTGTAAGTTCTTTTGGATGTTGAAAGACAATATCTGTTATAATATGAAAACTAAGCCCTGTCTAAAGTATGATAGTCATAAGACCGGCATGTCGTAGGGATATAAGATGTATACATCGATACGTAAAAACGTACAGGTCTTGAATGTCTTCTGGATGTGACGACATCACTTTCTGGGATCTTTGATCCATTTGTCTGGAGCTTTGCTCAATCTATCTGGGGTTTCAGACTTATTTTTTTATAGCTACGCTCACTTTCTATTTCTGTTCCTGATTTTGTTATCAAACTAAAGACAGGCAAATAATGTGTAATATGATACCTTCTATGTATGTTAAGAATCTGGTAAGGAACCTTCTGAATCTGTTATTCTCTAGAATCTGGTATTCATATCTCTGGAAAGTTATTTACTTCACAAAAATATGATATTTGATACACTCATAAGGTATTCTCAACTTTATAGTCTGATATGTAATCTGATATCTAGAATGTATTTAAGGAAAGCTGAAGTTTGATATATGACATGAGAATTCTGAAATTTTAAGTGTACGTGAACTGCTGTGTTTGTATTGATGATTTCTGAATTGAACTACTTGATATTTTTGGGTTAATATGCTGCCTTTAGACTAGCTTGTTGCCTAATTGGTTAATTTGAAGAAGGTTTAAAAGTGGAATTAAAACGAGTTAGACTTTGGCAAAATTTCATTCCTTAGCCTAAATCATCGCCAAGTTAAGCGAAGACCATTTTCTGAGCTAAACATTACCGCCTAAGTTCATCGCTTAAGTTAAGTGTAAGGTTGGCGACTACATTTTTCATTGGACAGTGTCCTCGCCTTGTTGCAGGTGGAATTTTGAACCCTCGCCAAAAATCTGTTCCAAGCTAAGTAGAAAGAGGGCGATATTCCCTTCCATTTGCCTAATGAACCACCAAAGTGTTAGCGAAATCCTCCCCAAATTTTAAAATCTCATCAAGTTACTTCGCCAATAGTTAGACGAAATTTCCTTAAATTTTAGTCCTTCGCCAAAAGCCTTCGCCAAGATTTAGGCAAAACGTTGCATTAGTCGTTGAATTTCCCCATGTACCTCGCTAAAAATTGTTAGACGAAACATTCTTCTAGTAAAAAAAAAAAAGATCGCCAGTCAGCCTCGCCACAAACCAGGCGACAAAGTCTTCTTAACAAGTAAGTCATCGCCTAACAGTATTATCAGGAATTGGCACAGAAGGAAATCATCGCCAGGAAGTGAGGCGGAATACATATATGTCACCTACCATTTCGCCATGACCCATTTCTTCGCCAAACTTCTTCCAGACTTTTTCCTCTTGAATTTCCCTTTCCGAAAAGTTATTATAAGCCTAATTCGGACTTAAAACGAATAAGTTATGACTATTTTAAGTTTAAAGCATTTTCAAGGTATAATTAATCTGTTTAATCAATGTTAATGGTAATAGATTTATTTGCCACTCCATAAGGAATCTAGTAAGCTTTAGAACCTTTCACAGTTGTCTGTATTCTCCTGTTTGCTTCTGATTTAGGCCCCTGGATGATCATGTAAGCTGCATATGTTGTGTGTTCATGCTTAATTGTTAATTTAATTTAAGAAGAATTGTATGTGTGTGGATGTTGGGCATTGGCTTACTAACCAGACATTCGATAGTCTGACCCTGTTGTTTCTTTATTTTTGTTTTGTATGTTAATTTTCCTGATCGGGATGGAAAATGTTGAGTTCAAACACACATGTATCACTCCATGTATCAGTTCTGACATTTATTTTTTTTTTTTTAGATTTGCTTCCGCTTATATTATGTATTGAACTTTTAAGCTTTATTAAACTATTTCAGTTGTAACCAGAATTTGAAACATTATGTTTTCGATTTCTAATAATTTTGTATTCAGATAATTTTTAAGTTCAGGTCTTGGATTGAGTATTCAGTTTATTAGCTTATTCTCAGATTTCAGTAATATAAGGCCGATTTGATATTGTATCTTTTGAATATTTGATAGTTGTTTAGTATATGTATATGTATAATATATATGTTTTCTGTCGTGACGTCCATCTCCCTACATTTGTCTGTAAGGCGGGAGTTTGGGTGTTACATAGCTAATAAAATTTATCAATAAGTTAACTCTTTCCAAGCTCATAAACTAATCGATAAGCTAATTGACAAACAATTCTCAACCAATTTTAAAATATAATTTTTTTTCTTTTTTTTTTTCAAATAGTGAAATGTGACTACTTATAACCATTTAAGATATCTTTAAATGCTTGTAGAACTATTTCTTTTAAAATATGGTCTGAGTTTCGCTGGATGGTGAAAGAAAAATAAGGTCCAACAACTTTTTACCTTTACACAAACCATGGCCAAACTAATTATTTAAATAGGTTGATAATTTTACCCAAGTAAAAAGTAAAAATAATACAATATGATTTTATATTTTATCTAAATAAAAATACAAATTTAGTTAACAATAACAATAAACGCGATATAAGAATAGTACCATAATAATTATGTTAAAATAATATTATACCGTTTACTTTTATACTTTTATGTATTAGTTTTTTTTTTTTTAATTTTATCTTTCTTACCTATTCATGCGTGTTAACGAATTATTTATTTATTTTTATTAATATTATAAATATTTATTTTTATTTATTTAATATTCAATTAGTGATTGTTATGAGTAGACGATGGACCTAGTATATAAAAGTGAATTGTATAGTGAGTTGGATAGAATTACTTTTATTTCAAATAAATAAAATTATAGTATAAACTAAATATATCTGATCAACACCTAAATAATCTAAAAATTACTTTTTTAAATATTTGATGTACCTTTAAACCCAACTAAAAATTTTAAAATTCATTTTCATCATAAATATACCTTATAAACACCTAAACAATCTAAAATTTCTTATCCAAATATTCCATATATTTTTAGACTGCCACTGGAAACTTTAAATGTTCGTCCTCACCACAAAAATTATTAAACAAAGATTTTGAGGTTTAAGCATCATTTAATTCCTATAGATGATGCTATCAAACTTTGAACACAGGTCTGGACTTAAAAATGCCCACCCTTTGATGAGCATTGGAGCTGTATTATACTTGTCGCAAGTTCATTTTTTTAATTAATTAAGATATATATTTACATTATTATACTACTATAACAAATAATTAATTATTTTTTTTATAAATTATCGAATTATTCATAGAAATATTAAATTTATTAAATAATTTTTAAAAAATAAATAATATAAAAATTAACTATTAATTACCCAATATCAATAATATATAGTACTATCCATACAATAATACAGGTTTAAAAAAAACATATTATTTAATAAATTTTATTTTATTTAATCAAGTATATTACGAATTGATCAATATGGATATGTCGGATTGACAAATTTTGAGTGTAGTATTTTTTTTTTTAAAATAACCATTTTGCATATAATTCCTTATTTCTAAATTAAAATACATAATTAAATAAATAAAAATATGTAATATTATTTCCGATTCAACTTATTATTTCACAAACTAATTGCCATATTAGAAAAGTTGAATGAAGTTTGACTAAATGAATACGATTCCAAGATTTGATTTTATCTCATTAAAGAAATTAGTTATGCAAATATGTAAAATCTAATTTGGTACAAATATATTTGCTAGTAATTAATAACTCATTAATAATTTCTGTTAATATTTTATTGACATATTTGTATCCAGTCAACAGAGTTGACCATACCATATCAGATGCTATGACCATTCAACCTGGAGTGCCATATCCAGATAGAACAGATCTCCACGTGTCCTATTGCTACAGGCTAAACTTTCCCCCCACAAATATGTAAATTTTGATACATTGCATGATTGGTATTACAACAAAATTAACCGTAGTAGTAATAATAATAATTTTTTGTTGACCCAGGTTAAAATTTTAGGGATAATTCAAAAACACCCCTGATTATTTAAGGATTTTCTTTATTTTATTATATTGATTTTACTTTTATTTTTTTATGATAAAAAATATTAAAATAAAATTTTAAAAATTTAAAATTTTTAAAAAGTTTGATAGTAGATTGGTGGCTAAATGGTTAGATGAAAAAGAAAAGATAAATAAATCAAAATTTTAATTATTCTTAATTTGAAATTACTACTGTTAAATTAATCTCTAATAGTTTTATTAAAGTCGAACGATTTTTTTTTAAATTTAAATATTTATCGTCTGTTAATAATAAAATTAAAAAATAAATAAATAAAATAGAGTGATAAAAAGAAAACCTTAAAATTTCGAGAGATTATCCTGAAATATTATTATTGTGCCATATAATAGTGAGGAAAAAGAAAATGTTATTATAAGGAAAATGGTAAGGTTGGACCGACTATTTTTCCATAATAAGAAGTCCTAAAATATAGTTCATTTAAAAGCACCTTGGTGGGTCTTATTGTATTGTATTGGACAAAACATCCCATTAGTGTGGATATAAAAGACACAACACAAAGGTGATCTGTTGTGTAAGAAAGTGATAATGATAATGAAAAAACAAAATAGTAAGTACAGTGTACCAAGCTTTGCACAAGGCATGAACATCCTTGTGGTGGATTCAGATACAACTTCTCTCATGCATTTAGCTTCGCTTCTTGAAGTCTATTCTTACAAGGGTATTCTTTATGTTTCAATATTTCATCTATATTACATGTTAGGTTATATTTGATTTGTGATTTGTTTGGATATGTGGTCAGTTACGACGACGGAGCTTGGATCAGTAGGTCTAACAATGATTAGAGGAAAAGAAGAAGGGTTTAAATTAGTGATAGCCAATACAAACATGGCTGATATGGACTGTCTTTCCTTCCTCCGTCTTGTGCTTAACAAATCTATTCCTGTTGTCTGTGAGTTTCTCTCTTTCTCTCGTGTATTTTCATATATCCATCACAAAAACAACTAATTATAAACACGTCAATTCTCCCTCACCTTCACGTGAATTTTATTAATATATTGATTCATTCGCAGACAAGGTTTAAACCCTCTCAACCCATTGAATTGGAATAAATCAATCACTAAAATAATAAATAATAATTTGAGATTTGGAAAAACTTTTTAAAATATGACATTCAACACATTTCTTTCTAGTTCATATGTGAAGATCATAATGTATTCATTCTGGTTGCTATTCTAAATTTTATTAGTATTTTATTTTTAAATCAAATTTACATATATGTAAACTTAAATAAAATAATTTCTTTTGAAAAAAAAAAAAAAAAGTTTAATGAAATGTTCTTGAATTGGCTTCTCATACTTTGAAGAAAAAAAATAATAAAATCTCAATAATTTCTTAATGTAAATTTGTAAAAAAAAAAAAAAAAAAAAAAAAAAAAAAAAAAAAATTACAAAATTTACATTCCAATTTATGTTGTAAAAAATATATATTTTATTTAAAAAATAAAATAGATTAGAAATTAAAAATAATTATTTTAATTTGAATAAAAATTAAAATTCAAAACAACTATAATAATAATAATTATTATTATTATAATTATGATGATGATGATATTGTAAGTTTATAAACCATTTAAATATAATCATAATAATAATAAATTTTAATTAAAAATATAATCATAATATAATCCAAATATAAATCATAATCTAAAAAAAATAAGCTAAACTAAATAAAAATAAATAAATAGTTAGGTTATGAAATTTTAAAATAATAAAGTTAAAAATACAAAACAAAAAATAATAAATTTATTTATAAAATTTAAATATAAGTTATAATTAAAATATAGATATAAATTTAATGCATCATTTTCTGAATTTATAATTATTTTTATTTTAAAAATATATTTAAAGAATTCAAATATAAACTAATTTAATTAAAATAAATAAATAAATAAAACAAGTAGTAATTTAGGCACCGTTTAGACATCTTAAGAGATAAAATTAAGAAATAGAATTAAAAGATAGAGATTCAACAGATAAAAATAATTATTAATAAATCTTAAAAATTAGTTGGCTAATTATTAACTTGAAAGGGATCCAAACACTCCTGGTCAAAAATACATCAAATTAGCCATGTTAAATCAGTAATGCATTGGAAACTACCATTATTGTACACACATGTGGTATATATTGGCCGGCCGCTAGTTTCAGTAACGATGCATAAACGCGTTACAAATACACTACGAAGTTGTTCTTAAATATTTCCTATAATCAGCCCTATATTACTCGCTAGATCCAGCTCGACTTGAAGTCATATAATATGCTTATATATCATCTTGTAAGAAAATCAACTAGCTTAGCTTGGTTTTGGGACAGGCATGTGCCACACTTGATAAAATATTTCGATTTAGAAAACACGTCATGATGGTACAATGACCATGTTGTTACACTTATCATGTAGATTCGATTTTAAGGTTTCTATTTGTTTACTTTCATAACTGAATTGCATACATGTTTATAATCAGAAGCATGTGTTATATTCAACTAGGGTTAGTATTGTTGGTTATTTTTTAGGTTAATTGATGAGTTTAGAAAACAAGTATTGATTTTATTTGATTATAATATAATAATCCGCTCAAATGAAATAAAATATTTTTATGTTTTTTTTTTTTAATATCTTATTTAAATTCAATTTAAATTTGTTCATTCTATATTCATTTGAAAATATATATTTATCACTTATGGAGGAGCGTATTACAAGTATAGAATATGAGTCAACATTTTGATAAAAATAATTAGTTTTCCTTGTTTAGAGAATCGATGATTGAATAAATTAAAATTGTGTATGTAATGCAGTTGTGAGTTCAAGCAGCAACAATATGAAATTCATGCAGACAGCTCTGGCAGAAGGAGCTTCATATTTCCTACAGAAACCATACACAACTGAAGATCTGGAGTACATCTGGCAACATGTCTACAAATTCAACGCGCAAACCTCCTCCAAGAAAACCAACTCATCGGAAGAACCTCCTCAATCATTTCAAAGTGAAAACAATCAACAAAAACAAGCCCTGTCTTTGCTGAAGAGAAAAAACATTGTCATAAATGATAACTGTGAACAGCAGGAAGGTGGAGACAAGGACAAGAAGAAAATCAGCAGGTCAAATGAGTCTATGAGTGTGAAAGCTATGGCAAAGGAAATGGAAAAGGAGATGGAGATGGATGTTGAAGTGGAAATGAATAATGAAATTTCCAATAAAAGTGGTAGAAACCGCAGGCATCTCTGGACTCCTGAGTTACATCGTAAATTCACTCATGCTGTTAGTCTCTTGGGAGATAAAAGTATGACTCTCATTCTTTCTTTGCATTTCATTGATGTTTTTTTTTTTCACTTATTTTGATTTTATGCAACAGAAGCCAGACCTAAGATGATACTTCAGATAATGAATGTCCCCAATTTGACTCAGCGTCAAGTTGCTAGTCATCTTCAGGTTGGTTGGTCTCTTCTCTTCTTTTCTTTTCATTCAATTAGTGTTTCCAAGTAAGTTCCATGTCTGATTTCCTTTTGTTATAACAGAAATACAAAGCACAAGTTCAGAAAATCTGTAATGCTGGTGATAATCCTCCAACTCAACAACCATTTAGTCCTCTCTTCACCACATTCAACATGTATGACAAATTCAATGCATTCAACCCTCAGTTTGGAAACCGACACTTTGCTGCGCCTCCAGCTCCAGGTACAATTTTCTCAAAACCATCTTTTCTATAACCAGAACAAGAATTGAACCCATTTTCAGTCACATGTTCAGGTCCCAGCCTCGGAAACCAGAGTGTGAACAATGCAGGAAATGCTTTATTCACTCAAAGAAGCTACTTTGGAGTTCAGTCCTCTCCAGCTTTGGCCCCTCGACCAAATACCCCGGCGCCCTCCTGTGTCCCTGATCAGAATCTGCAGACTTCATTGGATGATATGATCACCAAGTTGCTTGATGAAGGCGAGGAATTCAAAAGCACTGTGAATGAATCAAATAAAGGTCAGCTGGATCAATACTGTCAGTGGTTGAGTGAAGCTTTTTCGGAAGAGAATGGGCGTGTAACTTCATCCCTCTACCAGGACATTCTTCAAATGTCTAAACATCATTAACAGATTTTTCCTTTTAGGAGTATGCATCCAGACAATCTTCAAAACCACAAGTTTGAAGATTTTCTGTGATGGCCCAACTATAGAGATTAGTCCTACAATAAAACAGACACTGTACTGTGCCTGGAATAAAATGTTTGCTGCAACAGATAAAAAATTTCCTTCTTACTTTTTATTTGTATAACATGAGTACACCTCTGCAAAGTTGGAAGCCATACACACAGCAAAGTGAGGTTTAATAATATAACAAAATTGTATAAGAAAAAGCTATTCTTTATCATTATTCCATATTCAGGGGGAGTACATGGTTCGTTTTCAGCTATCTATGTTAGTTATAGGACCTTTAAACCAATGTCGAGCACTAACTATCCAAGAAGAGACGGTAAGAATAAGCAAGCCACAAACCGCTACAGGTGTGTAATTGAGAGTTTCACCAGTAACTGGATAAGCTACAGGCAGTGAGAAGAGGACTGAGATGAGTGCAACCCAAAGAACAGCAATCCAACCAACTAGGATACTATATCTACCCAAGTTGAACGGTCCTGGGACGAATGATTTACGTGCTAGAGTCACCCGGAAGAGAATTGGAAGAGCATAGGCTATGTAGAGACCAATAGTTGCTATAGATACCATGGCCTGGAAAGCCACTTCACTGCCCAGATACTGCAAACCATTCCAAAGAAACAAGTTTACAGTTAGCATGTTCAACTATTGTTGAGGAATGAATATAAATTAGAGAATACAAGTTCATGAGCAGCATGCTTACCGTTAGTGCCATGCAGAAAGATATAAAGGCAGAGCACCAAACAGCATTGATAGGAACTTCTTGTTTGTTTACTTTGTGCCACAAAGAGGAGAAAGGCATTGCTCCATCTCTTGAGAATGCATATGCCATTCTGAGTTCAAATTGTTAAGATAATCAATATATAAGTGAGTGAAGTTGCTTTGTATATACAAGGCAATAGAAGAAAAATCGAGAGTGGTACCTTGAGTTGCTTGTCACTGAACTCATTCCGCAGAAAAATATGGCAACAGCAACAATTCCTAAGCAAATGATTCCACCTATTCCATTGCCATATCTACTCTTGAATGCCAGGTAGAATATCTCGGCTATTGCATAACCACCAGCATCATTGTCTTCACTTAAAAGGTACGGGATGTTTGTAACTGCAAAGGTGATACCAAGTAGGTAACCCCATCCAAAAATAATAGATATACCAATCGAACTAATTATTCCCTTCGGCCCATTCCTATCAGCATTCTTGGTTTCCTCTGTCTAGAAAATACAAGTTCGAAGGAAAAAAGTATCATCAAGTTTTGGTAAAAGATACTAACTAAATCGAACTTTCTAGACCATTGAAGTAAATGCTGATTTTCGAAAGATGGTCGCTAGATGAGATTTACTACAAGTATAGTGTAGCTCTTAATGTCAAGGTCTTCTACAAGCAATTTTGCTATCTCTAGAAATCTAAATATGCTTTAGGTTAATTTGATTACCATAATAACATCTTCTGAGAAGATAGAAATGTAACAATAGTTTAATACAGCTTAACTTACCATATGAGCAGATGCATCATACCCGGTAAGGGTATACTGGCTCATTAAGAGTCCCAGAACAAAAATATAAAGTTTGCTGCTGATACCATCCCCATTTTCTGAATTGAAGTGAGTGAACACAAACTTGGCACTGGCTCTCTCGGTAGCAACCGATGGGATTAAAATCATCAAAACCACAACACCTGAAAATCATAACAACCATTTCAATTTGGGCAATGAGATTACTTAGAGCAAAGAGTTTCTTCATACCTAGAAGATTCCAAGCTGCAGCAAGCTGACCAAGAAAAGATAATATGGAGATAGGAAGACTATTGATGGTAGCATGTAGGAACAAAATTCCCCCATGTAAAGCAATAACTATATACTTTGAGGCCACATAACCACCACCATTTTTCCCACCTGTGCTAAGGAGAATGATCACCTGTATCATCTGTGCCAGTGAGAAGTCCACACTAGTAGTAACTGCCCACTGCATATTAAAGGTTTCTAGCACATTTAGAGCTTATATAAAACTACATGACATCAAATAATGGTATTTGAGGATTAGAATTACCTGGCCAACTATATTGAACCTGCAAGATGGAAAAAAAGCATATGCATCAGTAAATGCAATTGTGGCATTCTTTTGGCAGCTCAAAATGAGTGTCCTATTAAGCTTAGGGTATATGCTCATCTAATCCAAAATTAGATGAAAGGGCTTATCTAAATCAGTTCAAACATAACATAAATATATATAAGATTACCAGCCAGTCAACCAAGAAGCAAAAGGAGCCCAAGAAGGGCCAGCAAGCTTAGCACTCCAATAATAGAGACCACCAGAAGTGGGATAAGAAGAACAAATCTCAGCCATTGAGAGACCAACAAACATAGTGAAGGCACCAGCTATGAGCCAACCATAGACAAGTGATATCGGTCCACCGAAGTTCAGGCCCGTGTTATACAGGGTCGTGATCCCAGTGAGGACCGATATGATTGAAAACGAAAAGGCGAAATTCGATAACATCCTGTAACCCCACAACAAACACTAACATGTTTCACATTTTTTTTAAAAACAAGAAGTAATAGAAAGGGTTTGAAGTTAGAGGAAATTTACGAGAGATCACGTTTAAGCTCTTGCTTGTAACCGAGCTCATTGAGACGGGAATGGCCGGTATCGGCCGTTTGGATTGGAAGACTCGGTTTTGCATTGCGCTGAGCCATTAAAACAGAGAGGTTTACTTGATACTGATTGATGATATTGAAAACATCAGTTTCCAGGCATTTTGAGACGAAGTTGGTGGTCAAAGAAAGCACGCATCTTTTTGTTTCAAATAATTAAATAAGGAATGGGCTCACCCTCGATGGTACATGAATTTAATATTCTTTTTTGTCAACACGCAAAGTGAATGAAGACTTTGGAGTTTAGACTATACAAATTGAATGATGCCACGTATGTCAAAATTTGCGAAATTTGGCGTGTCAGAAAAAGACGTCGACTATCGGGATGTATATCATTTCCACATCGCAAGAAGAACCGTTTGCTTGTTAGCATCCACGTACTTTCTATTTCCAAGCATCTTAAAAATATCTTTAAAAAAATACCTTAATAATAATAGGAAGATGGAAAGTCTTCCAAATAAGGCAGATTTGGGAGACTAAAAGAAGTGAACAAGCCCAACCACTACGGGCAAAACCATTACTTGAATTGAAGGGATGTGAATAGGAGGCTACCTCTGCACATTGTTAAATACCTTTGGTTTGTATTTAATGAGAGTTTTTTTTCTTTAATCTTTAAAATCTTTATCGTTATTTTTCATTTTCAATTTTAACATATTAAAAAAATTAAAAAGATAAATTAGTGAAAAAAAATAGAATTAGATTTCATTTCCCTATTTTTCATCGAAAAATGATTTTTTTTTATTAAATATAAATTTTATATAATATATATAAATATACAAAAAATAATATTCACAAACTCCTATCTTTTTTAAATATATATATATATTATAAAATGAATTATAATATTAAATAAAATTAGATTATTTTTTAAAATTAGAAATTTCGATTATTTTTTAAAATAGAAAAAAATTTATAATAATATTTAAAATTAGAAGTAAAATACAAAATTTTATATACAGATGGTTTCAAAGGAAATGTAAGTCATCAAGCTGTATAGCATAATCATTACAAAACAATAAAAAAAATAAAAATAAATAAAAGGAATAGGGTACATATTACTTTCATGGATACTTTTGTTTTTTCCGTCCTTCTATGAAAATTTTCTCATTTTTAAAAATACAATTCAAAACAAACCTATTTTTATAGAAAAGTGGTTTCGTGTAAAAGTTGGGTGATTTTATTATATTTTTAACTTTATTTCCATTAATTGCATTAAATATATATACATCTTTATATCATCATTATTAACTACTCATTAAATTATATTATTTTTAATTAAAGTAAAAATAAAAATAAAAATATTTTAATTTTAATTTTAAATTAAATAGTATGTTTTAATTTAATATCTTAAATAAAAATTCAAAATAAATATAAATTTATTTTATTTTATTTTTTAAATTAAATAATATATGAAATAAATTCATATTTATTTGAATTTTTAATTAAAAATAATAAAATTAAAATATATTATTTAATTAATTTATTGAAATAAAAATAAAATTATATTTATTTTACATTTATAAATACAAAAATCTATTTAAAATATATTATTTTCAATTAAAAATTTTCAAACAAAATTAAATTTATTTTAATTAAATAATAAAATAATATTTTTAATTAAAATATCAACTAAAATAAAAGTTATTTTTATTTTATTTTTTAAATAAAAAGTAACATAATTATGTATTATTTTTTTAAAAAAATATTGAATTTTTCATTAAAAATAACATATTTGAAATATATTATTAAATTTAAAAAATAAAATAAAATAAATTCATATTTATTTTGGATTTTTTAAATACATATAATAAATTTAAAATGTATTATTTAACTAAAAATTAAAATAAAAATATTTTATTTTTATTAAAAATAATATAATTCAATAATTAGGTAATAAAGATGGTATAAAGGTAAATATTTAATGCAAATAATGAAACTAAGGTAGGAATAGACTAAAACCAGAAAACCATTATACCAAACCACTTTTAAATGGAGCTATTTCAATTATTTTTAAAAATAGAAAAAATTAGAATTATTTTTTAAAAATGGGTGAAAAAATAAAAATAACCTTATTTATTTATTTATATATATAAAATAGATGGTAAATTATTTTTCTGATTGTATATATATATTAATATACAAATATTATTAACAAGACTAGAAGGAAAATAGAAAATAAAATTACAATAAAAAAATTCTTAATATCTTTTAAATTTTCGAAAATTTCAAATTTATATTATTCATCTTAATATTAAATAATATGGATAAATAGTTAATATTGAAATAAGATTATTACCAGAAGAGAATATTATTAATGAAAATAGTTTCAATATTAGGTAAAGCAGTAAATGTAAATTATATATTGTAAATTCTATTAAAAAATAATAAAATAATAAAATAAAATAAAATAAAAAAAGAAAGAAAGAAGAAGGTTTCACCTTTATCCGGCGCTACAGTACTAGAGATCTCTAATAAGGTTTTGCGATCAGTAACTACTAGAGGTCGTCGCCAATAATATGAAAACAAAGGGGTTAGAATCAATTTTAAAACCCTAGTAATTTGAATAATATTTATCATCTGAAGGACAATGATAATCAAAATTATAATAGATTTCTTTTCTATTGGTTAGGGTTAATTTCCACACGTGGAATCGAATTAGAAGGATGGTACCTAACAAGCTTAATTTGTCAATAGTACAAGTCCAAATTTTGTTGATGTGACATTTGTGGCTTTAAATCATTGTAATAAAGTTTCTTCTTTGGATTCTACATGTTCCATTCATGTTTGACTGTGAACTAAAATGGATACGCAATTTATATATATATATATATATTTATTGAATAACGAAATATAAATATAACATATATAAATTAAAGTTATTCAATTATGAATCAGTGTAGGTAAGAAGACGATAAGAGTGAGCCATAACAGTATATGGCATGTCATTACTCATCAAATGTGAAATGTGATTAGTGTTGTGATTAGACATGAACGTCAGCAGAGCTGAGTTGAGTTTGACCCTGACTGGACTCGACTCGTTAAATTTTATTTGGTACGAGCTCATGACTTTATTTTTTATGTTCAAGTTCAATTTACGAGTTGCTCCAATAAGTTAATTCTATAACTAAACCAATTTCATATAATTTATTTAAAGTAATATTTATCTGTGAAGAAAGAGACACTTGATGATATAAATTATATTTTTATATTATTTTAGTTTATAAAATTTTATTTTTATTTTTATTTTCAATAAAAATTGTGTGAATATGCATTAAATCAATTTGGTTGGTAAAGTGAATTATATTTTATCTGCTTTTATTTTACTTATATATTTATATGTGTATTATACTTTATAATTTTAATTTATAAAATTTATCGATTTAGCTCACGAGTCGAATAAATCAAATTTAAACTCAACTCATTTAATAATCGAACTAAAAATTAAAGTTCAAACTTGACTCACTAGCTCATGAACAAAGCTTATCGAGCAATTATCGAACTGAGTTACGAGCGGCTCACAAGCCAGTTTGATTCATGTCCAGCCCTAGGTGTGTATATCTCTATGTATTAGATTGAAATGTGGCTAACTAAGTAAGATAGTTAATTAACAAAGCGGTAAAAGAATAAGTGTTTAATTTGCATGTGGCATTTGGACTCCCTACCTTAAGTCGAACTAGGGTGAAGTTTCACTAGAATTTAATGATAGTAAATTCATTTACTACTAGAGTATTCAACAATATTTTTATTCTCAAAAAATATTTGTCTATTTTAGGACACTATAAAGCAGGGCCGTCTCAAAGAAATTTGCGGCCCAATGCTTGTTTCAAATTAGTCCTCATTATAAAAACTACATACTTTTTTTAACGTAAAAAAATAATGAATCTATAGAAAAAGACTTGATAAATAATATAAAAATCGTTTAAAATAATTGTTTGTGGTAGTCAAATATATTTTTCACCAAATAATGCACATTTATTGTCTCTGAAGAGCCAATCTGAAAAAAAAATAAAAATAATTTGACCTTAGCAGATAAAGAGACAAAAAGACAGTGGTTGACCATTTGAGTTTAAGAGTCGAGAGAAATAAGATAAAGAGGCAAAAAGAAAAAGACCGAAAGAAAAAGACAGTTAAGACCGAAAGAAAAAGACAGTTAAGTTGGTAGTTGAAAGGAAGAAGATGAAGAGACAAAAGGACAATAAAGAGATTTCATTAATATATTTATTTTAGGGAGATTTCCAAAAACCAATCGCAGGTTTGACAAATTAGCCAAAAACCTACCGCTTTTTCATTTTTGGCTAAAAACCAACATTCTGACAGATTCCATCCATTGTACTGTTCATCCGTCAGTCGATGAACAGTAACCATGGGTATTTTCATAATTTTTGATTTTTCAAAAATAATTTTTTATTTTCTTTTGCTTTATAATTATTTTTTATTTTTTAAAAAAATAAAATTACCAAAATGCCTCTGATTACTGTTCATCAATTAACAGATGAACAGTAAAATGGATGGAAACTCTTAGAATGTTGGTTTTGGGTCAAAAATGAAAAATCTGTAGATTTTTGGCTAATTTGCCAAACCCGCGGTTGGTTTTTGAAAAAAACCCATTTATTTTATTATTAATCTTTTTAATTATAAGTTGTGCCCTGTTCTAATGAGTCGACTGCTCTTGTTAATTACCGGACCTGTTATAAAGGAGGGGATGATTATGATAGGCAAGCAAATTGGAAAGTTGCATATGTCCAAAATTTTGTACCAAAGTCAACGATTGAGTCCCGAAAATTATCAAGTGGGAATGAAGATTAAGTTGTTTTTCTTGAACTTGAGTCCCAAAAAATTAATTTGATTTCAAGAAGTTCGTGTTATATATATATATATATATATATATATATATATATATATATATATATATATATATTTCATGAGAGGATAAAGCATATTGAAGTACACTTGGAAATTGTGATGAAACCTATCACATGCCTACAATATTTTCAGGTAGCTAATGTATTGATTAATTCTTGTATTATAATTGATTTAGACTTTTTCTTATTCATAAGATGAGAGTTGGAAATCTTTTTGCTCCATAAAGAGTATTAAATATCCTATAAGCATAATGCAGTTTTAATATAAAATTATTACTTTAAAAATATAAGTTTAAGTGTAATAGTTTTAACACTGAGATAAATATTACATGGAAATTATATGTATTTTGTAAATGAAAAATTATCCACTTTAAATAAGAAAAAATTATTTTTATCTTTATTTGGTATAAATCAAAAAAGTAAGCAAAATTTTTACACTATTAAACTATGAGATCAGTGTTGGCTCATTCCTTCACTAAGGGACCGTACTTTCGGCCTAAGGGTATTTCTAGCCCGAGTAAGAGCCCGTTAACTACTCTCAGGTATGTTTGAGTTGCGGTGTACTGAAACTGTTTCAGTGCTGAATGCTTCAGTCGAAGCCCATGAACCCTTGTTAAGCTATGGACGCAGGTAGATCATACAATCAGTAGTCGCACATTCAGTTATCTAGCCTGTATAGCTGCACTTATCTCGGATCTTCTGGATTCTCTAGTAATTGTCCTACATTTGACTTTCTTACAACCTAACAAATTAATCACCTAATAGACTTAACGGATCCAACCTGAATCCTTATCCAAATCTGTTAGTGTGAAACCAAGTCATGATTGCTCTTCCACCGGCCCCTATAAATACGGTTCATTGTCAACAGGTAAGGACTCTGAATCTCACGTCTATCTAACATGTTCACTCATTCTCTTCCAATTTCCCTCTCAAAGAACCCTAACTTACTTAAGCGTTGGAGAGCTAATCGACTAACACCATATCGACATTCTTTTGACCTTACACTCTCTGCCTTACATGTGACCGAAGACTCAAGCGAAGGAGAGGATGCCCCATACCTAAAGGGTTTCATGATCGTACTGGAGATTTACCCCAAAAATATCATTTAGCAGAAAAAAATCATAATCATATCAAAAATATTTTGTTAAATTTTATAAAATTAAAGGAGATTACATCATAATTTACGAATGAATTTAAAAAAAAATAAAATTATCCAAATAAATTTATTTTAAAATAAATAAATACAAGCATCAAATAAATATTTAAATAGAAACTCCTAAAATTTGAATCACGCTTTAAACTTATTCGCAAGAATTGTATTAAAATATAATTATATAATTAAATTTATTTAAAAAATATTTATATCTAAAAAAACAACAAACTCAAAATTCACAAATCAAATATTTCAACTGAAATTTTTTATAAAATAAATTTCTCCCGTTTGTTTTAATATTTTTTATTATATAAAAAGAATATCGATTTTGGAAAGTCGTAAATATGAATCTCACTCCAGTATGAACCAAGGTGGGTAGGCAACAAGGTTGAAGCAGCAGTAGCGATATGTAAAGGGGTTGAAATAACCTTTAAAAAAATAATAATAATTGTTCGGTTATAGGGGTCAAAATTAGTGCTTAGGTTTCCAAAACACTACTAATACCGTTTTATTTAAACACTATCAATATATTTTTATTTATATTCTTAAATTTTAACGATATTAATTATTATATTTAAAATAGTAGTTACTGTTGGAATATTTTTATAATTGTTGTATTTAATATACATATATTATACCATAATTTTATTATAGAAACCAAATTTGAATATATATATATATATTAAATAAAATTTAGTGAGTAAATATAATTTAAAAATAAAATAATATATTTTTTAATCATTTTATATTATAAATAATTATTAGTAAAATAAAAATGAATTTTTTATAGAATATATAATTATTACATTTACTATATATTTTTATTTTAAATTTCATACTATAAAAATATCTACTAAAGTAATTAATATTTAAAAAAATCATTAGTAAATATAACATATAATATTATTATAAATACAATAAAATATGTTTAAGGATAAAATGGTAAATTTGTAAAGACATCACTTATTTTAATATGGATAAAATATTAAAAAATAAATTGGTAAATATCTTAATTGAAAATTAAGACTTTTTTCATTTAGTACTTAAATTAAGTACTATTAAGATTTCAGCGAAAAAAACAAACGGGGTCTAACTCTATTGTGGAATAATCATCTGAACTACTATTACAATTGCCTCTCTTTAAAACAGATAACCCGTTGTATAATTATTTTAATTAGGGTTAAATACAAAATGACCACCTAAACTTGACAAAATGTATCACCTAACCCGGTGTACTGATATATGTCTCAGATAGCCTTATGTACTTCTATTTTCTTATTTTAGATAGCCCCTGTACTATAAAATTTATCTCATTGCGACTCTTTTTAGTGACGTGGCAAAAAATTAATGCGACACTTATCGTAAATACAAGGAACTTGAAATTGCCATATCATCGAAAAAGAGGCACACTGAAACAAATTTTATGGTACAAGGAGTTATATGAAATAAAAACAGAAGTAGACTATATGAGACAGATATTAGCACAAGAGATTACATGATACATTTAGTCAAGTATAGAGACTAGTTTATATTTAACCTTCTAATTACTTTATTTAAACCGCAAACATTTAACACAGAGTGTCAAGAGAATAGTTGACTAGAGGCTTTAAGATCACATGGTCGATCACCTACTTATGAATTCGAGCGTTGTTGCCCGTTGTCTACAATTAGTTGTCCATATGAATGTAGTTGTATATTAGAGAATTAATAATTATAAATCCATGGCACCAAGATGACAAAGAAACACCCATGAAAAAGAGTGAAAAAATCCTATAAAATTTTAAATGTAGTTGTATATTAGAGAATTAATAATTATTAAAATTTAAAATATTAGTTAAGAAATTACAAGAAATTAAATTATTATTTTTTAAATTTTGATTTTTTTAACTTATTATTTTCAGAATAAATGTTATTAGATTTCATATTTAAAATTATTTTATTTTGCAGAGGACAATTAACAATATCAACTTTTACTTTGATTGTGAGCAAGCCTTTCTAATTTAAGAGTCTGTTTGTTTTTTTCGACTTAAGATTGAATGAGTTTATATCTTGAATTCAGTCATTTTAAAGTATTTTTTTTCTAAAAATATCTGAAATTAAGTGAATTGAATCTGAAGTATTCAGACATATTTTTACGCTGAAACTGAATGAAATGACTTAATTCAATTTCATGTTCTAATTGAATTGATATAAATATAATTGAATGTTGCGTCATTTGAACCATTTAAATGTTTCACATGCGAATTTTTTTTTAAAATTTTTTTAAATAGACTATCCAAATTCCTATATCATTAATTCTCTATATCATTGTAAATATATGCCTTTATTTTATATATATATATATATATATATTATAAATTTCAATAAAAATAATAATGGTTGTTTTTATATTTTCTTAAATACATTTTTTTTAACGAATTTATTTTCTCTCAAAGAGAACGTAGATAATTACTTTGTTTTATGTGTATGTAACTAAATATAATCCAATGACATTTTATCTTGATTCATGTGAAGGTAATTAAATATTTAATTTGAATTTAAAATAATTGGAAACAATGAATTGCTTTTATAAAATTTTAAATTTTATTTAAAATATTTATTATAAATAAATAGTAAAATAAAAATGAATTTTATGTAGAATATATAATTATTATTATATTTCACTTTGAATTTCTTATAATAAAAATATCTATAAAGTAATTTATATTTAAAAATAAAATTTTAAAAATTATTAATAAATATAACATATAAAATTATTATAAATATAATAGAATCAAGGATAAAATGGGTATATTTTAAAATGAATAAAATATTAAAAAATAAATTAGTAACCATCTTCATTATTTAGCGCTTAAATTAAGTAAAAAAAAAAAAAAAAAAAAAAAAAAAAATCCCTAAGTCGGATGTCCATTTGAATGTAGGGAGAGGGCTCCACTAAGTGTGGTTAAGCAAAAAGAACACCTCATTCATTCTCCTAAACAACTATTACTATACTATCCATAAAGTAAGCAAGTTGTATTTCGATTAAAGAAAAAGGGAAGCGAAGGTACCAGCCGGTGAACCAAGAAGCGAGAGGGCCCCAGCGAGCGCCAGAGAGCTTAGCACTCCAGAAGTAGAGACCAGCAGAAGTAGGAAAGGCAGAGCATATCTCCGCCATGGAGAGTGCCACCGTCATCGTCAGCAACCCCACCGCCGGCCATCCCCACACCATCGTCATCGGCCCTCCGTACGTCAACCCATTTCCGTACATCGTAGTCAACCCCGTCAGTATCGACACTATCGAGAACGTCACCGAAAAGTTCGACAAACACGACAGGCTCCTCCTCAGCTCTTGTTTGTATCCAAGCTCCTTCAATCGACCGTCGTCCTCATCATTTCTCACTTGTACATATTCTCCTCCATTTTCAATTTCCTCCATTTTCCCCTGATGATTCAAAACAACACCACACTAAATAACTGTTACTATCAATTAATCTAATAATCCATCTAACAGTCAAAAGTGGGGCCTGCCTTATTGGTTGCTAACTTAGATATTTTAATGCATTTTGTCTTTAGCCGCTCTTCTTTAATCTCACTTCATTGCTGTAAACATAATACTAATCACTAGTACTACCGGTATCTATTGAATAATTCACGAGTTAAATACAAACATATTCTAATTATGCTTACAGCTGTCACACACTTTACTAAATTTAACTTCCAACAACTTTTGCAAACTTTAACTAGTTCCTGTTCTAAATTAAATACTCTCCTTTTCACAGGTGTAATAATGATAATGATATTACACTCTAAGAACGTGCCGTGGGAATCTTCAAAATACCCTGCATTTGTATAACCTAATGTATATAAAATATAATTCTAAATTTATTATTCTGCGCAGAATATATTTTTATTCAATTTTGATGCCGAACTGAATTTGACCAACTGTAAAAATACTTAAAAATGTCCATTGTGATATGTCAAAAAAGTACTAATTAGGGTGCTGTTAAACTTTCACCCCGAAAACAGTAGAAAGGAATTTTTGAAAGTTGCTTCCTTTCTATAAAAATAATTCAAATTATTTTATTTTTAAAAGAATTCAAAACAGGACCAAATTTGAAGTAAAAGTGATTTTGAAATTACGAAAGTTATTTTCGCGGCAGGGCTTAAAAAAATAACTAAATAAATAAAAATATAAGTAAAAAGAAAAGAGTAATGATTGATAGCCTACTCGTTGGGACTATTTTTCTTGCCTACTCTTAAATGACAAGTGCTGATTGGATGAAAAAATTTAATAATAATTAATAAATTGATTATTATTAAATTGATATCCTACCATTTATTGCCACGTAAGAGTAGGTAATAAAAGTAGGCATCAGGACTAGGCTATGTAGCATTACTAAAAAGAAAAAAACAATTGGTTCGGGTTGATTTAGTTATTGGTGTTTACTTTCATTAATTGAATCGATCAATATTTCGCTATAATATATTGGAGGGGTATAAAAACTGTTCTTTAAAGACGATTTGAACTTTATAATCGTTTTGGTTCAAGAGATTCAAACATATTGACGATGATTCCATCGGATTTCATCAAATGGTAGCGCAATTTCGAATGAATAGACACATGGGAGTATCTCTAACAAGAAGTGATTCAGGTAAATGAGATAAAGGAACAAACAAGATACAAACGAGGTAGAAGAAAATAGAGTGAAAGTCTTTGAAGTCAATGTCTCTAGTTTTTAAAATCTTATTCAAGTGAAAAAACATACAGAGAGTAATGGCGGCAGAAGTGAAGAATTGAAACATGGAATGTTGTGTTGTGAAGCGGCGTCCATAGCCGGGAAGTAGAAGAAGTCGAGGATGAGACATTGGACAGTGAAGTCACTAAGGAGTGAAGTGACGAGGATTTGAAAATGAGAAATGATGAGTTTAAAATGGAAGAAGAGAACAAAACATTAAAGTGGAGAGAAAACATAAAGACATTCTGAATATAGCCCGAAGTCTTATCTTTCAAGCTAACCTCCCTTTAAATTTTTGGGCAGATGCAGTCTCTGCAGCGGTGTATATTTGAATAGATTGCCTTATATTATTCTAAATTGGAAAACAACATATGAATCTCTTTATTCAAAACCATCAGACTACTCTTTCATGAAAACTTAGGGTGTTTATGCTTTGTTACAAACACTAAACAAAACAAAAATAAGTTTGAATCGAGGGCTTTCCAATGCATATTCTTGGGATATTTGCCAAATCATAAAGCTTATAAAGCATATGATACACATTTTCACAAAATTTATATCTTAAGAGATATTGTTTTCCACAAAGAAGTTTTTCCCTATTCTTCCATAACTATTGCTCCTGTTTAATGTCCTTTGCCAAATATGGATTTTTTAGTTGATCAGGAAGATGATTCAAACCCACCATCTGTTACACCCTTCTCACATCACCATACTGAAAGTGAAATCAAAACACCTCAAACCTTTATCGGCAGTCACTCAGATGCATCAAATACTAATTTTGAGTCTGCTCGTGCACAAAATCTTTCTCAGCTTGACTTTATTGATGATTTTGTATCACAGTCACCATAAACATAAATTCCTTCACATACTCAAACTCCCTCTATTACGACTAGTTCCAGAAGTAGAAATCCACTTGCATGGTTGTCTGACTTTGCTTTCAATACTCAAGTTTCCTCCATGAATACTGTGGTGAACACTAATTTGGATTTACAACTTCTATAGGAGCCTTATTTTTCCTCCCTACGTCTTAATTTCTTGACTAACATCAAATCCATCAAGCAACCAATAACTTACACTCAAGGTTCAAAGCAGGATGAATGGCAAGCAGCTATGGATGCTGAAATAAAAGCACTTGCATTGAATGAGACGTGGGGTATAGTTGATCTCCTTGAAGGCAAGAAACCCATAGGATGTAAATGAGTTTATAACCTTAAATTGAACCCTAATAGTACTATGGGCCATTACAAGGTCAGATTAGTAGTGAAGGGCTACACATAAATTGCTGGCGTTGATTACTTCGATTCTTTCTAGCCGGTTGCCAAGGTTGTCATACTGAGACTCTTTCTTACTCTTGGTGCAACTAACGGTTAGGCTATTGAGAAAATGGATATTAATAATGACTTTTTACATGGAAATCTCAATGAGGAAGTGCACATGAAAATACCAGATGGCTATCATGCTTCATCATATAAGGTTTGCAAGTTGAAAAAATCTCTCTATGACCTAAAATAGGCAAGCCGAGAGTGGAATTGTGCTCTAACTAAACATCTGGTTTCATATGGTTTTGTTCAAACTTTAAAAGACCATTATTTTTTCATAAGGAAAATAGAGAACTTGATTCTGATCTTACTTGTTTACGTTGATGATCTTCTCTTAGCGGGACCTAATGCATTAGATATAGATTATGTGAAGGCTTCTCTTTATTCTGCATTCACCATAAAGGATTTGGGGCCATTTAAATATTACTTTGGGCTTGAAATAACACAATCTGCTGATGAGATTTTTGTTTCTCAAAGAAAATATGTGGAAGATCAACTGGCCGATGCAGGAATATCTTTATGTAAACCGGTCAGCATACCATTACCTTTCAGCTGTAAATTAAACTTGAATGATTCACAAGTTTTGTCTTCACCAGATATGTATATGCGAATTATCGATCGTCTTTTATACCTTAGGTTTACAAAGCCGGGTATCACACGCACCACGCAAACTCTTAGCTAGTTTGTAAATAAACCAACTACCACACATTGGAATGCCGCACTGCATGTTTTAAAATATCTCAGAGGCAGTTCCGGTCTGGGTTTGTTTTATGCTGTGAATCAAGAGTTGTCTCTTACTGGTTTTAGCGACGCAGATTGGGCGAGTTGTGTGGACATCAGGCGTTCACTCAG
Organism: Cardiospermum halicacabum; assembly: GCA_031304145.1. Lineage (NCBI taxonomy): Eukaryota > Viridiplantae > Streptophyta > Magnoliopsida > Sapindales > Sapindaceae > Cardiospermum > Cardiospermum halicacabum. The sequence continues at coordinate 8,862,904 of CM062395.1, forward strand.
TGATTTTTGTATTTTTTTCGGTTCTTCTCTCATTTCTTGGAAAATCAAGAAGCAAAGCACAACCGCTCGTAGTTCTGCTGAGACAGAGTATCATGCAATGGACACTACTACATATGAAATAAAATGACTTCATTACTTTTTGACTGATTTAGGAATTCAGATTCCTCTTCCTATTCTATTGCATTGCGATTCGCAAGCGACTTTTCACATTACAGTGAATCCAGTTTTTCATGAGCAGACAAAGCATCTGTACATAGATTTTCATGTTGTGCGCAACGAGTTCAAGGCTGGTTTCATTTCACCACTTCACATTTCTGGTTCCGAGCAACTTGCTGACTTCTTTACCAAACCATCAATGTCATCCTCTTTTCATTTCTTGTTGTCCAAGTTAGGCTGACGTAGAACAGAAGCGAAAAAAAAGCCCGTTTAGACTCGGTCACGAGTTTTGGTAGACTGATTATACTCGGTCACGAGTTTTGGGTAGTCAAAATTGTAATCCAAGGGAACACAATAAAGCTGAATCTGAATTGAGAGAAAATAAAATATTATTCAAAAGTTGAAAGATCCATATATCATTACATGTTCTTATAATAAATAGAAATCTTAAAAAAAAATCCTAAAAATATATAAAAAAATCCTAATAAAACTAAAATCCTAAAAATAAATAAAAAGAAATCCTTATTCATGAATTATGCCCCTCTTCCACTAGCTTGACCCGGTCAAAATCTTTATAAACTTAAAATCTATTCCATCCGCATCATTCCCTTCCACTTTAGAAGAACTCGTGCTCGAGGTCTTTTAAAAAATGTCTTTAGAGAGTGTCAAATTATTTCCACGTTCTTTTCTTCCACATGCATATTGTCTTCAATAATAATAATTTGAAGATGTTGTGAAGACAAATAATCTTTAAAAAAAATATTTTGGGAACATGAGCTAAATTTCTAGACTTCTTGTAAAAAATAAAGCGCGCCATTTTTGAAAGCATGTCAACTGTAACAAAAATAGAGTGAGATTCACATTGAGTACATGGAAGGCCAATAATGAAATCCACATCTGCTACTAGCAAAATAGAATCTACATTCGCTTCTAGCGAAATTGAGCCTGCTTTTGCTTCTACTTTCTCTTCAGCTTCAGTTGAATCATTCTTGATTACAAAATCACCGTTAGATTTGATCATGATCTCACTTGACATTTTTGATGTCTTTATAGATTTTCCTTCCAATTTAGAAGGTCTCACGGATCCAGTAGGCAAGATCACAATCTTCTTTTTATTCCACCTAAAGTTGTACGAATTATTTTCTCTTTCGTATACAACAATAAGATCAAATAACTAAGGTTGCCCCAACGAGACTCCGCATGTATCAATATTCATAACATCACAAATAATAGTATGTGAATAAGATTTACCCATCGAAATAGGTCCTCTACAGATTTGATTTACTTCAATCAACATACATTCTTTATTCCAAAAAGTCTTGTATTGTGAAGGATAAGGCTCTGTTGGTAATGATAGGATCTCCGCCATTTTTTCAGCAACTAGATTTTCATAACTACAATTATCTATAATCATCCCACAAACAACATCTCCAACTCGACAAATATGCTTGAAAAATCTCCATCTCTGCTATTGCATCTTAATTATTTCCTATGGACGAACACTCCTTTGATACCAACTGACACAGAACGAAAGCGAAAAGAAAGACTATTTAGACTTAGTCATGAGTTTTGGTAGAGTAATTATACTCGATCACAAGTTTTAGGTAGTCAATTTTGTTTGACTACGACGAACTATAAATCCTAATCCAAAAGAGCACCACAAAGTCAAATTTCAATTGAAAAAAAATAAAATATTATTCAAAAGTTGAAAGATCCATATATCATTACACGTGTTTAGTATATAAAAATCCTAAAACTTAAAAGAAATCTTAAAAATATAAAAAAATTCTAATAAAAACAAAATTATAAAAATAAATAAAATTACATCTTTATTTATGAATTATGCCCTTTTTACACTAGTTTGATGCGGTCATAATCTTCATAAATTTAAAATATATTCTATTAGCATCATGGGTTTTCTTGCTATGGCTCCAACTCGAGGGATGCGAAGTATATATAGGTGATAATAAGGTTTTTTTTTTTTTTTTTTTTTTTTTTTTTTTTAAATTAAAATTTAAAAGAGTCGTGTGGATCTGAGTTGGTGCAATTAAAGGAGGTATATAGGTTTCTTAGTTTTATGGTCAGATTATTAAAGTAGTGAATATTAGTACAGTCAGTTAAAATAAAATATGGGTTTATTAGCAGACCACTTTTGTATAAATAATCTTTGTCAAACACTCACTAATATAAAAATTAATATACACTCTACTTTTCCCTTTCAAAACTTTCTTGATTCTTCTTCCACAAATATAATTGATATATATATTAGGTCCAAAATAATTACAATTTTTATTTAAATTTTAATTATACAAAAATATATATGTCGAGAATGTAAAATTATTTACCAGTATTATACATAAATTTATTCCAAATTAAAAGTTTAGAATAGTTAAAAAAAAAAAAATTTCCTCGCAAAATATTAATTAGATTATGATAAATTACAAACTCGAATAATCTGTTTATAGTATAAATAAAATTTTTAAGACGAAGTGGAAGCAAAATTCTAACCGAACAAAATTCTAATCTAAAATAAAATTGAATTAAAAATAAATATATTAATAAATTAATACTGAATTAACAAATTAAATTAATACAAACATACTATCAAACAATAAAATTGCAGAGAATAATAAAATTTGAAAATAAGTAAAATATATTAATAAAATATTAATAAATTTAATTATATTCTAATTCAAATTTTAAAATTTTAAATTTATTAAAAAATATTATTGTCCTAAAATATTATATTAAATCGTATTTTTTTTAAATTGACTATTATTTTCTTAATGTATTTAAAACCTACTTAACATTCAGGTTACACAGATTAAATGAAATGATAATATCAGTAGAAAAAAAAAAAAAAATTAACAAGTGGGAATCCCAGAAGTGATCACCACACAAATCCATCATTTGTATTTTTATATTTTTACAATTAATTATTATTACATGAAATATTATAATTATAATACATCAAAAAGTAACGTGAGATTGACGAGAAGCACTTATCCTCCTGTTATACATCTCTATAACCGCTTTACAATCAACTTTTTCACCAGAAGACACAAACGCAAGATCCCTTCCTCTAGCAACCTTTTTTCCTCTAAAATAAATCATCATCTTAACATAAGCCTCGTGAAATCTGCAGCCTAAAACCACCAACTTGGGCTTAACAACCACTCTTGGTCTTCTTTTAATCCTCCAAAGCCAACCGTGATTAGTCTCCGGCGAACCCAGCCTTATGACCCTAATCTTCCTTCTTTGGTATCTTTTTCTTCTCATATATTCCTTCATGTTGTGAGTGAAGAAAACCGATTTGCGGAGAAGATAGATTTTATAGAGGAAAGTGATGGAGATGTTTGAAGAGTGAGTTGTTCTTATTTTTGAGTATTGAATTTAAGCATATATTATATGGATATGTCAGACAATAGGGTGATGTATATCTTATTGGTCAGACCTGACCTAAATTATCGACTCTGACCATTGAACCCTGTTAATATTTTCTTTTACAAAATGTCAAATCTTTTGACATTTAACTGGTTCCCACTAAATGATTATATATATTTATAATAATGTCTTCGTATCTACGCTGTTGGCTTTACTTTAACGGAAATCTTTTGAAATGTATTTTTTATTTCGATTTTATTATTCATCCCATTAGTTTATAATTTATAATATGTAGTTAAATTAACTATTTAGATTTATTCATTAAAAAAATATTATGTAATAACGAAACTAATTAATAATAAACAGACCGCACGGAAGGATACTATACCATATAATTGACTTTATTTGGTCGGATTTTGTTCCGAAATCAAGAACTGTACAAAACAAACCATTTGTTTACCAATTAAGAGCGATCATTCAACTACATGATTAATGTGCTTTTGTATTTTTCTGAGAGGTTTGAATACACAGAAACACCATTTTCTCTTTGGTGTAGTTTTCGGTATATTTGATAACTATCTAATAAAAACTAATAAGGGTAAAGAGATGCAGTTAACAGGGGAGACAACGTGTTGATTTAGGTGGAGCATTTAGTGCGCCCAACCTTTAAATTTAATATTCTCCCACTCATATAGTTCCAGGAGTGGCAATTAGTATTCTACCCTTCTTCAACTATTCATTACGAAAAGATTATAGATTCAAATCACCAGTATAATCAACGAACTAGTTTCTCCACCCTATAAAATAGGAATGCGAACTTTGAAATCCATTTTTGGTATATTTTAAGTTCGACATGATTTTATATTATACGTATTTAGTTCCACTAAAAAGAAGACTGAACTCCTAAAGTACTCCCACATCACAATTGTGTTCATGTGAATCACAACTTGCTAGCATGTGATTAATTTTGTGAAATTAGTCAAAACCTTCTAGCTGCTCTAATTTCAAAAGTCAATGAAAGTAACAAACATCATAGACATGTCACATAAGCTGCATTTTCACACATCATCCCCACGGCTTTAGATAAAAAAGATAACTATCTTGAGGATACACGAATAAGTGGATCTTGCACAATAAGAAGTGGGACCATCTCTACATGATTTCACGACGGTTAACAATGAGTACATACTATGTAACACGTGGCATAGTGAATCTTGCCACAAACAAGAGCTATTATGTCTTAAAATTGCAATAATTCACCATGTAGAGAACAATCTTGCTATCTTACATATTCTATTGCCCATACAATCCCTTGTTCAACTTTCCAAGAATCTAGTCCAACTAATTAGGTCTCATTATGATAAGAAAAAATCCAAAGTGATTCGCAATCATCACAAAAAAAATCTCATATTGACTATTTGTTAAGGTGACTATGTCTATACACTACTTAAGCATAGAGCTGGTAAATGGGCCTAAGGCTCGCGGGTTGGCCCGTTTAACCCGCAAATTAGACGGGTTAGGATTAATCAAAATTTGGCCCGCCGTATAAGTGAATCCGTTTAATCCGGTCAGTTTAGCCTGCGAATTTAGATGGGCCGGGCCGGATTAACCGCGGGCTAACCCGCAATTCTGTAATTTTTTATTTTATTTTAAAAAAAATTAATTACTAGCGGTGAGTCTTTTCTACTTTAATTATATTTTAAAATTCTTCTAACCCTAGTCCCGTGCAACCCACTCAACCTTTAAAAGTTTTTACCTTCAATCACTACTTGGCATTCTAACATGTGATCTCTTTTTTACTGGTTAGTTTTCTATTTGATTAATTATGTGAGATTTTTTCTTATTGTTTTATGCAAAACCGTAGTTAAATTATCAATATTCTAACTTTAATTTTAAAATCTTTTACTTTAGAATGTCAATTTCAATTTTGGTACTCCAAAAAGTATATTGGACAAATCAAATACAATATCGAGTAATGTAAAAGTCAAAATTATAAGTTTTATTGATAAATTTATTTTTATTTTGACTTTTTTTATTTGCTTTATAATAAATTTTGGTTTTTTCAAGGCCTATCAAATAATCTTTTTATCTTGGATACTAAAGGATAAGTAGCTTTCTTTATTAACACAATTTTTATCTTCTTTCTTGCTTGTATAAATAGTCATGCTTATCATGTATTATTTTATTCTTTTTTTCAAAAAATTTTATCCTTATTATCTGAAAAATTATACACATAATTTTTTTTTGAATATTTTTTATTTGATAACTGATTAACGGACTAGCCCGTTTAACCTGTAATCCGTGCGGACCGGATAAGGATTAGCGTAAAACTAGCCTGCATAGTAAAAAAATCCGTGCAAGTTGATCCGTTTAATCCGTTATTCATCACGGATTAGGCCAGTCCGGACCAAACCGGCCCGTTTACCAGCTCTACTTATGCACTTTAGAATCCTAATCAGCAGAGCACGAGCGTACAACTTTCTATGTTCCTTTTTTGACCTAGTACAAAATCTAGTAAACACTTCCACATATATAACAAATACTTTTATTTCATTATTTCTATTCCCATATTTTTCTTTTCCTATTTTGGCATGCATCCCAAATCCAAACATTGATCCTAAAATTATGTGAAGGGAAAATTATATAAAATAAACCAAATAAAGTTTAAAAATTCAAAACTAAACCAATAGAAGTTTATTTCTATTTTTGAGCCACTCAAATTTTGATTTTCAAAAATAGACCATCACATATGTGAAGGTTCTCTTCACAGACCACTTTCACATCTTCACAGATCAGTGTAAAAGATCTTCACAGAAGGATAAAATGGTCAATTTGGTTCATTTTTGAAAAGTAAAAGTTTGAAATATTATTTTTGTAAAATTTTTAAAGTTGGGCTATATGATGTAAATAAAAGTTATAAAATAAAAAAAATGAAAATAACCCTTATGTGAACCATATTTATTACGAATTTTTCTAAGATTACGATCTCATACAGAACCTCAAGCATTACTATTTTATCATTTTTACCACTTAAAAAAACATTAATGAACATAACTTCAACCTTTAGCACAATTATTATAATTTTTGTAACGTCCTAAAAATGGGCTTAAAATTTTAAAATGATTTGAAATAATTAAGTGATTCTATATAATAATTTTAACTTAAATGATTCATATTTAGATTAATTTATTTGAAGTGCTTTTATTAAAACTAGTGCTTTCGAAACTTTTCATTTAATAAATCGAAAGTATTAATCAAGCAGAAATAATTTATTAGGAAAGAATCGATTTATTAGATATTAGAATTCAAATGTTTTATACTTTATAATTTTTGTGTTTTCATTATTCACTATTTGTAAGGTTCAAAATGATTTTCCTCTATTTGAATTCTATTTTCAACAATTACCAAGATTCCAAAATACTTTAAAAATAAAATATTTTTGGGTGCTCTAACATCCGAAAAATCGTGTCAAATTTTTCTTTGACTATTTCGACTTTTCCACTCTAAAGAATCTCAATTAAGGTGATTAAGAATGATTAGAAAACTTGGGCAAATAGCAATAGAGACTTATAGATGTAATTGGAAGCTTTGAGTTAATTTAATTTGCTAATTTTGAAAAATATGATTCACGAGTCAAAATCGACAATTTTACAAAATTACAATTTACCCGAGCGGAAAAATCTAAATTTTTAGTGTGGATGTGATTTTTTATTTAAATTACTAAAATAAATTTTAAAGGATGAATCAAAGTGTCAGGAAGTGTTTGCGTGGGGAATTGGACCTAGAATTTATCATGCCCAATTTTGGCCCAGTCCAACTTAAGGCCCATAAAATAACCACACCCACCTCACTTCTAAACCCTTCAATTTAGATTATTATTCATCTCCACTACCAACAACTCACCTCTTTCACTTCAGCTTCCATTTTACATACTTTTCCACTTCCACTTAAACCCTAACTTGAATCCCTCCATTAATACACACAACCACCATCGAAACTTCACCTTTACTCACTTTACAATAGTACTGTCAAAACGGACTCAAAGTCCGCAGACTATCCGGGTCCGCCCGTAATTTGTACGGATATGGACTTAGAAAATTAGTGTCAATTTTGATCGTGGACTTTTTTATCCGCTTTGTACAGATAACAGACTTTAGCGGACCGGAGCGGATATGTCCGCGGATATCTACTATTTTCAATATAAATTTTTAAAAATTAAAATTTTCTAACTTGCTCTACTTTAATAAAAAAAAATCAAGATTCACAACTAACAAACCCTAAACTTCACAGTGTTGATACCCACCTCTCTTAGACACCTACAGTTGATAACTAGTGTACGGATATGTGATGGGATGAAACTCGACTAATATTTATATTCACAGGACTCAATCGAAATTCCTATCAACGTCTAATGTAGTATTTAAGATATCGTCTCCACAGGGATTGTAAGCTAAGAAGCATAATTGAGACTAAGATTTAATCTGAATTGCTGAAAGAATTTATATACAAAATGAATCATAGAATCAGAGAATCATGGAATTATAAAGTTCATGTGAAGTAAAAATATCTCATAACATTCATTTAATGAAAACTCAAGTCAGTACTCTATTCTGCAATTGATCTTAACAAAGAATAAACTGATTTGCTAGATCTGATTTCAATTAACTTCTCATGCAAGTTTCATCTTAAATCACAGATTTACCTTCTAGATCATCATCAGTGATCTGTTAAAAGATCTCTCGATTCAATTTAACAGAACTCAATTATATAGTTGCATATATCTCTATACTACAACCTATACAACTGATAAGCACAATCTGTAGAAAAATGGATCTATAGTTTATCTCTAGTACTACGATCCTCTGTTCTCAGATCTGAAACCTAATTGCCATATCTGGTCTAAATCAAATCTCAGATTAACAATATTATGTAACTCTCGTCCTTGTAATTCAATTTGCTCATGAAATCCAGTAGATCTGGCTATAATTGAACAAGAAACTTTGCAATCGGAATGATAATCAACATCAAGATTCAACAGATCAACAGAGCGTTTAGCTAGCACATCTACTTTAGCATATTCAATCAAATACAGGAAATCATCATCGACATGCTCAAGACCTAAATCTTACCAAGGAAGATTGAAGCTAGACTCTGTCACAGTTGTTGCTTCACAATCTTCAAGCTAAATCTCAATGATCAACAGAAACAGAGCACAAAACTTCTTCAAGAAACTTCTCTAAAGATGTTGAATAATAGCGTATAGAAGAATCTAGAATTTCTCTTAAAGTATATCAGAATGTCAAGAGTGAAAATCAAACGTCTAAAACTGTTTTTCTCTAAAAAAAACTCCACACTAATTGCTTCATCTGAGCTCCTATTTATAGAGTTTGGCTTAGTGGCAATTTCGAAATAAAATCAACAAAGAAACACAAATTGGCGAAGTAACATTTTTCTCCATTTATGTCGCCTGTTCCTTCGCCTGAACCACACGACTTCTTCACATCTCGCTTGTCTTGATCGCCAAGCTTAAACTCTTTCCAGGTGAAATATCCTAAATGTTGCCCTAATACGTCGCCTGATGCTCAGGCGAGTTGACATATTTCGCCTAAACAACCTTCCAGATAAAATCTTCCTAGGCCATATCTCATCAAATGTCGCCTGTGACAATTCTTAGCTTTGGCGACTTCTCTCTTTTATCGCCTTACACATCGCCTCAAGGTAGGCGAGATTTCATCTTCATCGCCTACTTTACTGTCGAGAAGGCGATACGCAAAGGCGAGGGATCTCTGAATTGCCTTTCATGCTTTACTCTTCGAGGCGAAAATGACTCTATGTCGCCTGCTACGTCACCTTTCACTCCGAATCATGGCGAGATCTTCAGGAGAATTCTCTTCTTTAGCAATATCATTTCGCCAGTTGCTGACTTTAGATGAATTTCTGATTTGGTCCCTCTTTCTTCTGAATTTGCACATTTTAGCTCTTTTTTCACAACTTTTCATCCAAGTTTTTTTTCTCAGCGATAATAGTCTAGAATTACTGGAAATGCATTCAATATCTCATATTTTAGTTTCAATTTCATTACATTTATACTCATAAAAGATGCTAAAACATAGGTAAATTCTAGACTTATCAATATGGACTTAGAAAACTGGTGTCAAACTACTCATGTATACTTTAGAGTGTTTTTTTTTCGAAATATTTGATAACTGTTGTTTTTATATTTTGTAATAATCTTTTGAGATTGTACAAGTTACAAATTTTTCGACCATAACTATGTCGTTTATTTCATGTGACATTTATACTTTTTGCTAGTCTTTTAGTTTTAATTTTTTTTAGGCTCGATTCTCTATTACTATGGTAGTTAAATTGGAATATATATATATATATAACCATACTTGAATAAGATGGATGTAAAATAGCTTATAAATTGAGTAACAAAGGCCATAAAAATATAATAACTCCTCAACAAGATGCATTAATAAAAAAGGTTGAAAATTAACGGACATGTCCGGGTCCGTCCGTACGAATCCGCGGGCGGGTCTGGACTTGAGAAATAAATCCGTTTTAGAAAATGGACATGTCCGCTCCAGTCCGTTTTTTTAAAAAATGTCCGTACGGACCGGAGCGGACTGGACCGGACTGTCCGTTTTGACAGTGCTACTCTACAATCCCAAGCACTACATTTAATACTCTCTGGGTACGTTGGGTGCCGGCGTTGGATAAGGGAGGATTGAATTATTTTTAAGAAATACGATTGGATTGGACTGGACTGGATTATTAATAAGACTATATCATGTTTAGAGTACAGATGAGACTAAGAAGGATGAAACTATTTTAAAAAATATAATATAATTATATTTTTAATCAATTATATACTTGGACTATTTTTTAAAATATAATACATTATATATATTTTATCAAAGTGATATAAAATTAATATATTCCAAACTTTTATTTATATTTTTTATTCAATAATATTTTAATATAATTATTTATTTTTTAAATTATTTTAAATAATTTTATAAAGTTTTATGTAATAAATAAAGTGGTGAAAAAAAAAGAAAAAAGAAAGAAATGAAGAAGAAGAAAAATTGAAATCCCATCTTATTCCATAAAAATTTTGGGATTCAATAGTGATTAGTTGGAGAGACTAAATTTTGAGGGGAAATTTTTTAGTCCCACCAACTAACATCACCAAACATGGGATTAGACTAACTTAATACTAAAAATAGTCTAGTCCTATCCAATCTCATGCAACAAACATGCCCGGTGTTATAGAAGGATTTAAAGCTCACAATTTGAAGGTATAAATTTACTCTTTCACTCAACAATTTTTCTATTTTCGGATTTAGTGCTTAGTCTTGGTATTATTAGGGTAAAGAATTGATTTTGAGTTTATGTTTGAGTCAAAGCTAGTATCTTTGCTTCCATTTGGTTCTAGTGTTATTAGCCTAATGTCTCTACTAATCATTGCCCTGGGTTTTGTAAAATAAGCTTGTGTTATGTTAAGAATGGTTCTTGTATTGATTTTTGCTCTTGGATAGTTTATAGGAAACCAACAAGAGGGTAACTAAGGAAAGGATGAGACTTTACTTGGAGCTTAAGGAATAAGGTTCATAATTCCATTTTATGCCCTCCATTACTTGTTTGATTAGTTGATGTATGTTATAGCATAACTATTATATTAGAAATGAAGTTAGACTTTATGTTTGCCTCACCTAGTCTTAAATGACTTATAATGATGCAAATGACTTGGTTATGACATTTGTGATGGAAGCTGTATTTTTGGATAATGGCATGTTAGTTGATGAACGTAATGGGTTTTAATGAGTCTTAACTATAAAATTGCACATGCTTGAATAATGAGGATTTTCTTGAACATTCTAATAAATATTGGTAATATTGTGATGGTGCTCATGGTTTGATTAATTTTCTATGTGGATGAATTATAGATTGATGACATGAATATTAAATGAGTCATATTGGCAAAGGTGGCTAAAATGATGTATATGCCCTTGGTTGGATTGAAATGATGCAAATGTGCTATGAGATAAAATGAATGTGTGGATTGATGATGTTCTCATAAATTGACTAATGAAGGTTTGATAACCACCTAATGCCCTTAGACTTGCTATTAGATAGAATGAAAGGCATGTCGAGAAAAATTGGAAGTACTTCGACACATCAGTTTGTGGTTAGGCTTGAAGTCATAAGATCTTAGTTGTTCATTACGGGGTGACGACTCTGTTCTGTTTAGGTATATCCGTCTTAGGATGACGATCCAAACATGGCGCTGTGTAACGCCCAACCCCCGGCCACGACGGAGCCGCGAATGGAAACCGGAATGCCACATTAACAATTCGTTACATTACATTCATTCATTTAAGTGCGGAAAATATTTTATAATAGCTAAAGGAATATGAATTCAATATCCTATTTCGAAAGCAGTATGATAATAAACAATCATTTGATAATAACCTGTCCTGAAACAAAAATATATATAATATCCAAAATATTGTTTTACGATCTCATTTAAATCGTTTAAACCAAATAAGTTCAAATAGCAAAATAAATAGTTTACAATCCTCCTTAAACATCAAATGCGAATATAACATATGAGTTCAATTGAAAAGTTCTAAATGTAGAAAAAGATCAACATGCTTCGATGAGGAATGCTCGAAACTCTAATCTGCTCGATCACCTGTTTCACATTTCAATAGATAGACAAGAAAGATGGAAAAAGACAACGTCAGACTATCGATGTCTGGTTAGCAAGTCATACTCCAACAAACACACACAATGCTTCTTTTAAACATACAATGATGACGAGGCATATATATGCACCTAAATCTAGCAATCAATGGAAGAGAATACAATCCCACCAAAGCCTAAAGCATTTCGGTTCAATAAAGTGAGATAGTCCACTAAAACTAATTATGTTCATTAGGTGTGTTCAATATTATCAAAGTCCAATTATGATCTCAAACTTCGTTTAGGAATCCCCCAATCCATCAACTAATCACTAGCAATCATCACACAATATCAATCAATTTATATTTCCACTTTTAATTGACTGCCATTAATCTAGGATCAATAATGAAACAGGGCCAATTAGGCCGAAGCCACCAATATGGTCCGAAGATCGAGATCAGTAGAGTCGTGTATTCCCCCTCGGGACGGACTACTACCTTAGAATCCCATCAATTAGGACCGAAGACCAACAATAACAATATACCCGCAGACGGTGGTGCCGTCACACCCAATAGAAGTCGTCACTGTAACACCCGAATCCCCACCCCGACGGAAAGGGAACGCGAAGATCGGATGTCACATGCGGAGACAAATACAAACATACAAATAACAAATAAACAGATATACAAATCAAACTCAAATCTGAATGACAGTTCTTATAAATCCAAATTCAAACAGTTCGAAACAAATCCAAAACCAAATAATAGTTTGACTACAAGTTCCAAATAAAAGGAAATCACATAAAAATATCTCAAAAGTACTTAATCTGAAAATCAATCCAAAACATAGTGCAGCGGGTTCAAATACAAAATAAGTCTAGCAGCATTGAAACAGAAATGCAATCCAAGTCTGAAAAGGATGCCATGTGATGCTCGATGCTAGTGATATCCTGCTATCCCACCTGTCTGTCTGAACTCAGCAAATTCCATTCCCAAAAAGGGTTCAAAATATACAAAACAAAAAGGAAAACAACGAAGGGTCAAACTATCGATGTCTGGTTAGTAAACCAATGCCCGAAAAATACATACGAATGCGTCTTATTAACAGAATAGTATGCCACACACAAATGCAGGTTAGTGAACAACCAAAAGGGTACAATTAGAAGCAAACAAGTTGATTATCAAACAAGTTATCCCAAATACAATCCCCTTTAAGTGATCTAGGATAAGTGATTACATATTATTTCAATTACCGACTAAAAAGGGCTTAACAGATATCAAATTATTTTCAGAGGGAAGACTAATACCGAATTAGGAGTTTGGTATGCAATCCGGTAGGCTATTCGGTCAGAGAGCATACTAGACTTACCGAATTTTAATTCGGTAGACATTCCGGTAAGCTATTCGGTCAGAGAGCAATTATACGAATCCAAGCAAAGTTTAAGTGACAGTTCAGTTCCTATTCTGGTATGAAGCTCGGTCAAAGAGTTTCAAGTCTCTCAGACATGCCGAATTGTAATTCGGTACCTAGCTCGGTGAAGAGTTCGGTCAGAGAGGATGAACAGTTTTCCCTAACAGCATGCTGGTCTTATCGTATTAACCTTAGGACAGGACTTAAGCAGATTACAGAATTCAATTTATAGATTACAGACAGATAGCAAACAGATATGGACACTAATTCACATGTCCGATCAAGAATAGATAATATGGCAGTAAAAATACCCAAACAGTTTATATCAAATGTAGCAATTTAAGCTATTCCAAATCAGAATTCATCTTGTATAAATTTAGTCACTTTACATACAAACAAACAAATAAAACATACAAACGTGGGGGCGTAAACACGACTACTAACCTTATTCGCTAATCCAAAATCCACCGAAGTTACTCCGATTGACGATTCCCTACTTGGTCTACACGAAACCAAGGGTAACTCATAAATCCCCAATTCCCTAAAGTTAGGGTTTATCTCCAAGAACAATTCAAATCAATTAAAACCCAATTAAGACCTAATTTTACGAAATCAACATCAAGGGTTTCAAAATCCAAACCATGAAGAATATAAATCCCAAACCGATTTTTGAAATCAAACTTAAAATCAATAAATCCTAATATGAACAAAATCCCTAAATCAATTAATGTGATTAAAAACAAAAGAGTTGTAGCAATCATTACCTATGTGAAGAAATTGAGGTCAATACCAAATCCCAAGCGAAAACCACATAAGAAGTTTAGAAATATGTGATGGGTGTGTGTTCTTGATTTGAGAGAAAAGATAAATACGTAAAAGTGACTCTTTCTAGGTTTTGTAAATAATGAATAGAAAAGCTATTCTTTTCAATATATATATGGGTGGCAAATATCACATAAACCCACATGTTTTCATATCAATTAAAAATGACCCCATTTGTAAAATAATTACAAATATAGCTCAAATTTCAAATTATTTTCAAAACCAACCCAAAAGTCAACTTAGTCAAATCATTTGGTCAAACCGAAAAAGTCAACATTTTCAAAAATGCCCATTTTACCCTTTAATGATAAAATAAATAAAAATCAAATAAAATTTCAAAATAAGCAGACGAATAGCCCCAAATTACAGACGTGACAACTGTACCCTACTTAAGAAATTTCGTCCCCGAAATTTACCTGAATCAAACAGATACGGATACTGACGTCGCATAGTCTCTTTTGGTTCCCACGACGCTTCCTCAACCTCGTGGTTACGCCAGAGGACCTTGACTAGGGGTACAGTCTTGTTCCTCAAAACTTTCACTTCCCTAGCCAGAATCTGAACCGGTTCTTCCTCATAACTCAAATCCGGTCGAATCTCAATTGTCTCACGTGTAAGGACATGAGAAGGATCAGAACGATACCTTCTTAACATCGATACATGAAAAGACATTATGGATCTTCTCCAACTCAGGTGGCAAAGCAAGTCGATAACCAACTGGACCAATCATTTCCAGGATCTCATAAGGTCCAATGAATCCTGGAGCCTACTTACCTTTCCGACCGAATCAAAGAACTTTCTTCCATGGAGATACTTTCAGAAACACCTTATCACCAACTTGATATTCAATATCCTTCCTCTTAAGATCCGCATAGGACTTCTGCCTATCCGATGCTTCCTTAAGCTTCTCCTTAATCACTTTGACTTTCTCCTCAGCTTCCAAATGTGCAGACTTGGTCAAACGATCCACAATCACCCAAATAGCATCAAACTTCTCACGAGTCAATGACAACCCAACAACAAAATCCATAGTGACTCGATCCCACTTCCATTCCGGAACTGATATCGGCTGAAGCAAACCAGATGGAAGTTGATGTTCTGCCTTAACCTGTTGACAGACCAAACACTTCCCAACAAAATCAACAATGTCCCTCTTCATACCTGGCCACCAATACATCACCTTTAGATCGTGATACATCTTGGTAGCACCAGGATGCATAGCATACACTTGCCTATGCGCTTCTATCAATATTTCAGTTCTCAGATTATCGGATAATGGCGCATAAATCCGACCACCAAAATACCAACTACCATCATCTCTCTGAGACGCTTCAGTTCTCTTACCCTGACAAGATTTCTTAGCCCACTCCAAGGCTAACTCATCAGACTTTTGTGCTTCCATAATCCTAGCAGTCAAATCTGGTTTCACCACCAGTTCGGCTACTAGAGCATCATCCTTCAAACTCAATCTGGCTATCATGGCATACAAAGCATGCATAGATTTGCGGCTAAGAGCATCCGCTACCACGTTAGCTTTACTAGGATGATAATTGATCTCCATATCATTGTCCTTCAGAAATCAAACTTAGCTCCCTTATGCAGAAGCTTCATCAAAGGACCTGCAATTGAGGAGAATCCTTTCACAAACCGACGGTAATAACTCGCCAAACCCAAGAAACTCCTTACTTCAGTCACATTCACAGGTGGTTTCCAAGCCATTACAGCCTCAATCTTTTTCGAATCCACCTTAATGCCATCTTTTGAAATCACATGACCAAGGAAAACTACTTCTGCCATCCAGAACTCACATTTGGACAGTTTTGCATAAAGTTGCTTCTCACGAAGAATCTGCAAAACTATTCTCAAATGTTTAGCATGCTCTTCCTTGTCCTTCGAATACACCAGAATATCATCAATGAACACCACAACAAACTGGTCCAGAAACTGCTTAAACACTCAGTTCATCAAATCCATAAAGACAGCAGGAGCATTAGTCAAACCAAATGGCATTACCACAAATTCATAGTGGCCATACATGGTCCTAAATGCTGACTTGGGAATATCCGACTCCCGGATCCTCAATTTGAATTTATAAGGTAAGTCAATTCAATCACTATGATTTTCAAAAACAATTCATTCTTCTTATTGAATTTTCAATTAATGATCTTTTAGGGTTCATTTGTGAGCTAGACATCTGATTTAGGTGGAATTATTTCCATTGTTTTGAAGAACTGACACTAGAAGAAAAAGTCATAATTACTACCATCAATTTTGTATCTATTCTGCAGCTAATTCTGCCTTAACTAAGGATTTGCTACTTAAAATAGGTCGTAGTTAAAATAAGGTAGCAAATAGCTACGACCATTCTGTAGCAATAACATCTCCTGTATTTCATAAAAATTCCGTAACAAATGTGTTCCGTAGCTAACATTCTAAAGCAAATTCATAGATATTATAGGTTGCTACAAAAATAATTTTGTAGCAATATCATAGCTAAATTTTTGAAGCAAATATGTAGCTAACATTGTTTGCTATAGGACAAATTCTATAGCAATTTCATAGCAAAGTTTCGAAGCAAATCTGTAGCTAATACTATTTGCTACAAAATAAATTTTATAGTGATGTCATAGCTAAATTTCCAAAGGAAATCCGTCGTCTGCTATAGAAAAAATTCCATAGTAATTCCATAGCAAAGTCCAATGCAAATCCTTAGCTAATATTATTTACTACAGAAATTTTTTTGTAGCATTACCATTTTTATTCTGTAACAATCATTCATAGCTACGCATTTAGCTGTTGGGATTTAATTCCATAGTAAATCTATACTTAACCCAAGTGATGACAAAAAAATAACATTTTTTGTTATAGGCTCTAAATTTTATGCATTTATTTGAAATACTACTGTAAAGTCTTGAAACAACAATTATAATTAACATCAAAACATGAAAGTTATCTCATAATATAAAAATTCAAATCTAAATACATGGAAAAGTAAAGATAATACACATAGTTCTAAAAGGAATAAGTAAATACCAAATGTCAATCTTAGGAAAGTTGAGATAATGCTAAACCTAAACATATAGAAATAACATAAATATATCTAACCATCAAAGTAGATGTCATTTGGTGACCCTATATCATTAGAATCAAATATAGGGGAAGGTGATGCATATGATACACGCCACTTTCTAGATTACTCTCGATCTTGTTTAACCATGTTTATAAGCTCTCCCATCATCTCTTCAAGTTTTTTATGTCGATCGTTAATTATATTAATCATTTCCTACTGAGCAGACATAGTTGATGCATTTGTTGAAGTGCTCGAACCAAATGAGGCACACTTAATAGATCCAAGGCCATAAATGCGACATGCTTTTTACCATCTGCTTGCCTCGATGAATAACAAGTCATCATCCAACTAAGTGCTATCAACTTGATCTGAATCTACTTCTAGATTCATCAAAGCAGCATCCTTAAGTCTCTTAAAATATTAATGTATAATTAAAATTTTTGAATTTCAAAATTCAAATATTATAATGACTCAGGGGAAAGTGAACTTACGTAGACAATTTGAGAGCGTTTATCAATAAATTGAGATGGATCCTCTCTTTTATCTTTCCTTGTATGCACATTAAGAAAGACATTACTTTTAGAAGGTTCTCTCTTTTCAACATCTTGTTCCTTCTGCAAAATTACAATAAAAACACAAATTTGTGACATGTATACATTTTGCAAAAATATTTGGCAGCATAACTTGACATAACTAATAAAATCCAAAGCTAATTAAATTAAATTCTTGTGAGAGTACTATAATAGAATACTCTATTAAAACCGGTAAAGGAAAAACACTATTAGCCTGTTTGGGATAACTTGTGCTTTTGGCTTCCTACAGTAGAATAAGAGAAGTAGAAACGGAAGTAGAAGAAGATGCTGTTTGGACTACATAATCGAAAGTGTTGTTTGATCTGAGAGCACTTTTAAAACTGTTTGGATGTATAATTAATTCAAGTTTTATACTTTGTAATAAGTATTTTGAAATAATTTTTTTTTATTTTTATAATAATAATAATAATAATTAAAAATATATAAATTTTTAAAAATAGTATTTTTCTATAATTACTTTGATACTATTTAAATTAAATTACTTAAAGTTATATTGTTTCCTATATTCAAAAATAATAATACATTAGGACAATTGTTCATCTTAGAACATAATACAATGAAAAAAGCAAATTATGATAATGCTAACTCTCTTGCAATTCTATCATGAACTACACCCATCTCACTATCATCTACAGTAGCATTAACATTTAATTCTTCATCTTCTGCCACGTAATTTTGAATATAGCAATATGCTTCAAACTCAACATCTTTAATTGTGTGTCGTCTCATAAAGTTATGGAAAGTCATTGAAGCCATAACAATGGAAACTTGATTATCAAACAAAAAATTAGGTATTCGATGCAAAATTTTCCACCGAGCTTTCCACACACCAAAAGTACAATTAATTACACTACACAAAGATGAATGCACATAATTAAAAATTTTCTTGATAACCTCTTGGTTGGTCACTACTTCAAAATTCTGGAAGATGGTATCATTGTCCATTATATGGAGCTAAGTAACCCTTCATATTTGGATATCCGGAGGCAACTAAATAATATTTACCAAACAAATAAAGTTAGTGAATATATAAAAGAATAAACTTTAATTAAGAGCATATCAAAATCGCATACTACCATGATATTTTGGGTAAGAAATCCTTTCCGACCAATATATGGAATTTGTTCATTCACTGGTAATGAGGCACGACTATGATTTCCATCTATAGCACCAATGCAATCCTACCATAAAAAAAGTTAAAATAAAAATCAAAAATAGAATATTATACTTAGTTATATGCTTGAAATTAAAGAATAATAGATTACCTTGAAAATGGCCCGTATTTGTTGCTACTTTGAATATAATATGGAATTTGATCATATGTTTCAGGTGGTTTAATTTCATGAACTGCAAGTAACAACGTTTTGTTTAATACCCTTTTAAAATGTCTGCTTACAGTCTCTCCAGAATGCCAGAACCACTCTTGAATCATCCTATTTTCACTACCATGTCCAAGGGTCACCAAAAATATACCTACTGACTCTTCAAGACTAACTCCTTTTATTGAAGTTAGTCCATAATATTTATTCTTTCACATAATCTCTTAAAAGCATGTTTCTCCATTCAAAATTGTTCGTGACAATGTGTGTTATTTCCATGAAGTATTTCCTTTATAAACTCCAATCTTGTATGAGGAGAGTTTCTACACGGCTCCTTCACAACAAAGTTAATATGATGATATATCGCAACTCTCACAATTGCAAGAACAAGTTGATCGTATTCCATATTTTCTCTTAATTGATCATCCAATACTTCTTGCATATCTTCATCCTAATTTAGATCCATTACAAACTAAATAATCATAAGAAACATAAGTAAGATATTAGAATAACTAATTAGAACTCCATGTGATAAAATCAATAATATTACTTTTGTATATTTAAATCTAATTCACACAAAAGTACACCATGTATAAATTAAAACTCAATGTGATAAAATTAATTATACTATTTAGTGTATTTAAATATAATTCACAAATAATCATACAATGTATGAATTAAATCTCAATGTGATAAAATCAGTAATATTAAATAGTCTTAACTAATACAATAAGTCACAAATGATCGTACACTTTATCCAAGAATCATAATATTAAAATATAAGCAAAAATAATATATTTCATAAAAATTGTTCTTACATGTAAAAAAGTGGTTAATATTTCATATTTTACATAAGAGTAAAGATCTTATCTACAAAATACATTAGATGATATAAAAAATATGATGGATTAGTAGATAATATCCAAGACAATCTATAAAAGTATAAGCAAAATATTTAGAAGTTTAATATTTTTTCATAAATGACGACATTGTCTTCAATTCTAACTTTGTTGATTTCCTAATCATTGAAATTGATGCTCAGGTTCTTTCAAGACTACAAAAATCTCCCTATTTGTTTTATCCTTGAACAAGCTAAGACTTAACTTAAAAAGAGGGGTCATAGTTCACAACCCAGAAGTGTTGTTAGATTTTTCCACCACCTCTAGAACACTATAACCCGGTGGATCGGTATGAAGGTATCAACCCCTATTCTTAACACTTTCACATAAATCATCCAACAGTTTGGATAATTTTGTGGTTGTACTTCATGTTTTTTTTAATTATTTTTTTTAACTTTTTTCTAGTTGGTTCAAGTGATGATTTGTAACAAATGCTACATTCTATGTTCTCATCCCTACCACCATCATCAGAATTGACATCATCATCCATATCAATATTATCATCTCTAAATAAATGAGGCATTACACCGGAGGTAGGTGCCCAAGATCTTGCTCCTATTGCGGTAATATCTCTAAATAACTCATCTCACTTGTTTGCATGTTCTAATCCTCTCATTCAAAACTTTGCAGCTTCAGGATATTTCTGTTGTAAATTTAAAATTAGTATATTAGTTATAACCACATATACATAAGTTAAATGCATATAAGTTATAATTGATGATTTTTCTTTTAGAAATACCTACTTGTAACTTTTCCATCCACCATTCATCAGAAGCTTCGATGGTTTGTCTTTCAACATCCCAAACAACTCCGGTAGTTGCACCACTCAATAGTGAGTCCTATAATTGCCACTCTTTTTAAGTTATTTCCTATCATACATCTTATTGGTTGCCTTGTGATAAGTCTAGAATTTACCTATGTTTTAGCATACTTTATGAGCTTGAATGTAATGAAATTGAGTTTAAATGATGAGATATTGAATACATTTATACTAATTCTAGGCTATTAATTTTGAGATGGGGACTTGGATGAAAAGTTGTGGAAAAGAGACTAAAACGTGCAAATTCAGAAGAAAGAATGACCAAATCAGATTATCATCCAAAGTCAGCAAACTGGCGAAATGATGTTGCTAAGAAAAGAATTCGCCTAAAGACGTCGCCATGATTTGAAGTGAAGGGCGATGCAGCAAGCGATATAAAGAAGATTTCGCCTCAAAGAGTTAAACATGGAAGGCGAATCCGAAATTTCTCGCCATCATATATCGACATCTTGACAGAAATTTAGGCGATGAAGATTGATTTTCACCTACCTTGAAGCGATGGTAGAGGCGATGAAGGAGAAATGTCGCCACATTAAAAGATAACAACAGGCGACATTTGATGAGACATCGCCTATAAAGATCTTAACTGGAAGAATGTTTTGGCGAAATGTGTCAACTCGCCTGAGCATCAGGCGACGAATTGTGGCAACATAAAGAACATTTCGCCTAAGAAGATTGATAGCTTGGCGATCAAGACAAGCGTGACATGAAGAAGTCGTTTGGTTCAGGCGAAGGAACAGGCGACATAAATGGAGAAAAATGTTACTTCGCCAATTTGTGTTTATTTGTTGATTTTATTTCGAAATTGCCAATGAGCCAAACTCTATATATAGGAGCTCAGATGGAGTAATTAGTGGGAAGTTTTTTAGAGAAAAACAGTTTAGACGTTTTGATTTTCACTCTTGACATTCTGTTATACTTTAAGAGAAATTCTAGATTCTTCTATACGCTTTATTCAACATCTTCATAGAAGTTTCTTGAAGAAGTTTTGTGCTCTGTTTTTGTTGATCATTGAGATTTAGCTTGAAGATTGTAAAGCAACAACTGTGACAGAGTCTAGCTTCAATCTTCCTCGGTAAGATTTAGATCTTGAGCATGTCGATGATGATTTCCTATACTTGATTGAATATGCTGAAGTAGATGTGCTAGCTAAAAGCTCTGTTGATTTGTTGAATCTTGATGTTGATTATCATTTCAATTGCAAAGTTTCTTGTACAATTATAGCCATATCTACTGAATTTCATGAGCTAATTGAATTACAAGAACGAGAGTTACGTAATATTGTTAATCTGAGATTTGATTTAGACCAGAGATGGCGATCGGGTTTTAGATCTGAGAATAGAGGATCGTAGTACTAGAGATATACTACAGATCTATTTTTCTACAGATTGTGCTTATCAATTGTATAAGTTGTAGTATAGAGATATATCCAACTATATGATTGAGATCTGTTAAATTGAATCGAGAGATCTTTTAACTGATCACTGATGATGATCTAGAAGATAAATCTGTGATTTAAGATGAAACTTGCATGAGAAGTTAATTGACAACAGATCTAGCAAATAAGTTTATTCATTGTTAAGATCAATTGCAGAATAGAGTGCTGACTTGAGTTTTCATTGAATGAATGTCTTGAGTTACTTTTACTTCACATCAACTCTATGATTCTATGATTCTATGATTCATTTTGTATAAAGATTCTTTTAGCAATTCAGTTTAAATCTTAGTCTCAATCATGCTTCTTAGCTTACAATCCCTGTGGAGACGATATCTAAAAT
Source organism: Cardiospermum halicacabum (assembly GCA_031304145.1). Taxonomy (NCBI): domain Eukaryota; kingdom Viridiplantae; phylum Streptophyta; class Magnoliopsida; order Sapindales; family Sapindaceae; genus Cardiospermum; species Cardiospermum halicacabum. The sequence goes on from CM062395.1 coordinate 8,885,846, forward strand.
ACTACATTAGACGTTGATAGGAATTTCGATTGAGTACTGTGAATATAAATATCAGTCGAGTTTCGTCCCATCAATTTCTTGGCGCCGTTGCCGGGGATTGTTTCTTTGAAGATTAAGATTTATTTTGAACTGCGCTAACATGATTTATTAAATTCTTTTTCAATTTTAAATTTGTTTGTTCAAGTGTGTAGTGTATGCAGACAAGGTACTCAAGACTTGCAGTTTGATCCTGAACCTGAAAGAATTATTAGACAATCCAGATCACGAACAAGATCAGCAGCGAGAACTGAGTCAAGAAACACAATGTCTGGAGATCGCTACAACATAAATAATAATGATAATGAAGGACGAGTGGATTCTGAGAGGATGACACTTCGTCAATATTCCATCCCACCTGTTGATGGCATGCCGCAGGCCATCAACTTACCAGCAATAACAACTGAAAACTTTGAGTTGAGATCTGAACTCATCCAAATGGTTCAACAGAACAAGTTTGGAGGAGGAGCCACTGAGGATCCTAATCAGCACTTGAACACATTTTTGCATTTGTGCAGTACATTTCGACACAATAGGATGCAGTTAAACTTCGCTTATTTCCCTTTTCACTGAGTAACAAAGCTCACTCCTAGTTATACTCATTGCCACCAGGATGTATCAATAGCTGGGAAGATCTAGTTAAGAAGTTTTTAGCTCGCTACTTTCCTCCCATGAAGATGGTGAAACTGAGAAATATGATTTCTTCTTTCTAGTATCTGGAGGGAGAGTCACTCTATGAAAGTTGGGAGAGGTTTAAGAAGCTTATCAGAAGATGTCCACACCATGGCATAGCATCTTCGAGCATTGTGATGACATTTTATAGTGGCATGCCTCCTCAGATCAAAATGCACATTGATTCCTCAGCTGGAGGATCAATAATGGATAAAGAGCCAGATGATGCTCATGACTTCGTCGAATTGTGGGTAAACAATGATTTTGGATGGAATGAAAGAGAAAAGGCTGCTAACAAGAAGCAGTCTGGAGTTTATGAGCTGGAGTCTTTCAATGCATTATCTTCTCAGATAGCATTGTTGAATAAGAAGATGGACAATATGGCAGTTAATAAAGGCCACCCAAAGAAGACTTCAGTTAATTTTGTTGAAAAACAGAAGACTACTCTGGCAGAATATGCTCAGGAAGCAGCACTTGCTGATGATGAAGATGAGCTAGAGGAGTCAGAACAAATAAATTATGTGAATAATAATTACGGAAACCACCACATGCCTTACTATCAACAGAGGAACCAACCCTATCAAAATCAGGGTTATTACCAAAGAAATCCTCAACCTGGTTACTAACAACAAGGACAGACTCAGTATCAGATTGGACAGAAGAAGTCTAGTATGAAGGATCTTCTGATTAAATACATGGAGAAGACTGATGCTGTTCTTACCAACCATACCGCTTCAATTAAGAACTTGGAAACTCAGATGGGGCAGCTTATGTAAATTCTGAACCAAAGACCCCAAGGAGCACTTCCAAGTGACACTGTGCCCAACCCAAAGGTTAAAGATAAATCCAAGGAGGAAGCACAAGTGCATGCTATTACATTGAGAAGTGGGAAACAGCTGGAGAACTCTAAGGAAAAGAAAAGTTATGAACCTCCTGCACAGAATAAGGAAAATGAAGAAATCAGCAAACCTTGTGCAAAAGAACAGGAGGCTGTGAAGATTGCCTTACATTTTCCTCAAAGAGATAATAGAAAGAAGCTGGATAAGCAGCTTGAGAAGTTTTTAGACATGATGAAGCAAATCCATGTCAACATCCCATTAATTGAAGCATTGAAACAGATGCCTGTTTTTGCTAAATTCATGAAGGAGCTGTTATCAAATAGAAGGAATTTAGCTGATGTGGGATGCATTAATGTGAATGAGAGTGTGAGCCAACTTGTCAAGTACCAGATTCCTAGGAAATAGAAGGATCCTGGCAAGTTCACCATACCTTTGACCATAGGCGAAAGATTCAAAGGGAGAGCTCTCTATGACTTGGGAGCCATCATAAACTTGATGCCTTTGGCCATCTATGAAAGGTTGGGAATAGGGCATTTCAGACCTGATAATATCTTGTTGTAACTTGCTGATAGGTCTTTCACTCATGCTAAGGGAGTTGTGAAAGATGTGATAGTCACAGTAAACAAATTCATGTTTACAGTGGATTTTGTAGTGCTTGACATGGAGGTAGATGAAGATGTACCTTTCCTACTTGGTCGACCATTTTTTAGTACTGGAAGAGCATTGATAGATGTGGCAAATGGTGAACTCACACTCAGAGTTAATGGTGAGGAAGCAAAATTTAGTCTTTTGGAGTCATTAAAATTTCCATACGATTTTGATGAAGTCAAGAGTATACAATTGGCAGCTGATACAGAGTTGATGGATAAGATTCTTGCATTGAGAAGTTCTGATCCACTAAACAATGTATTGATCAATGATGTAGATATGGACATTCCAGAAGAGATTGCTTACAGTGGTGAGCTGGAATGCATGACTTTTCATTTTGTCCTCAACATTAGTGATATACAACCATCTGCCGAACAAATGCTTTCCTCAATTGAAAAACCACCACAGTTGGAACTGAAGGCACTTCCATGTCATCTCAGGTATGTATTCCTTAACTCTAAGTATTCTAGTTTACCTATTGTGGTTTCCAATGACTTAACAGATGAACAAGAGGAAAGCCTCCTCTAAGTGGTGAGGAAACACAAGAAAGCCATTGCATGGATGGTAGCAGATATAAAAGGAATCAACCCCACTTTCTGTACATACAAGATCATCTTGGAGGACAAACACACACCCAAGTTCCAACCACAGAGAAGATTGAATCCAACTATAAAGGAGGTTGTGAAGAAGGAAGTACGAAACTCCTTGATGCAGGTATTATTTTTCCAATTTCAGATAGTGAATGGGTTAGTCCAGTGCAGTGTGTGCCAAAGAAGGGAGGGATTACTGTGATTAAGAATGAAAAAAATGAGTTGATCCCTACTAGAACTGTTATAGGGTGGCATATGTGTATAAATTATAGAGTTTTAAACTATTCCACTAGAAAGGATCATTTCCCCCTTCCCTTCATAGATGAAATGTTAGATAGACTAGCAGGACACCCTTATTTTTGCTTTTTGGATGGTTATTCTGGATATAACCAAATCCCCATAGCACCTGGTGATCAACATAAAATATCTTTTACTCATCCTTTTGGAACCTTTGCTTATAATAGGATGCCATTCGGACTGTGTAATGCACCAGGAACATTTCAGAGGTGTATGTTAGCTATTTTTACTGATTTCATAGGCAAGTTTTTAGAAGTTTTCATGGATGATTTTTCCATTATAGGAGACAGTTTCAATGATTGCTTGAGTAATCTTGAGAAAGTGCTTAGAAGATGTGAGGAAATTAACCTAGTCCTCAATTGGGTAAAATGCCATTTTATGGTAAGAGAGGGTATTGTTTTAGGCCATAAGGTGTCTGCTAAGGGATTAGAAGTAGACAGAGAAAAAATTGATGTGATAAGCAATTTACCTCCTTCTGCCAATGTAAAAGGCATTAGAAGTTTCTTAGGACATGCTGGGTTCTACATGCGTTTTATTAAGGATTTTTCAAAGATAGCTAGACCCCTGTGTGTTTTGTTAGAGAAGGAAAGGAAATTTGATTTTACTAATGAATGTTTGAAATCTTTTGTGCAGCTTAAAGAAAAGCTTGTTTCAGCACCAGTCATAATTCCACCAGATTGGAATTCTGAATTTGAAATCATGTGTGATGCATCTGATTTTGCTGTAGGTGCAGTGTTGGGACAGAGAAGGGAGAGGCTATTCAGAGTCATTTACTATGCTAGTAAATCGTTGGTGGAAACTTAGAGAAATTACACCACTACGGAGAAAGACTTACTAGCAATAGTCTTTGCATTGGATAAGTTTAGATCATACATTTTAGGGTCTAAAATTGTCATTCATACTGATCATGCAGCATTGAGATATCTATTTGCTAAGAAGGAGTCTAAGCCTAGGTTGATAAGATGGGTGCTTTTGCTGCAGGAGTTTGACATAGAAATCAAAGACAAAAAGGGCACTGAAAATGTAGTAGCTGATCACCTCTCAAGACTGCACATTAAGGATATGGAAGCTCAAGTTGACATAAATGAACAATTTCTAGATGAGCAACTTTTCCTTTGTGAGGTAACATTTTATCCATGGTATGCTGACTATGCAAACTATTTGTCATGTAAAGTGTTACCTGAAGATTTAAACAGTCATCAGAAGAAAAGGCTCATTCTTTGAGGTTAAGAGGTACATATGGGATGAACCTTACCTATTTAGAAGATGTGCTGATCAAGTGTTAAGACGTTGCATCCCATATGAAGAAACATTGGACATCATCAAGCACTGTCATTCTTCAGAATATGCTGGTCATTTTGTTGGAACAAGAACAGCAGCCAGAATTCTGGAATGTGGTTTCCATTTGCCATCAATATTCAAAGATGCACATGCTTATGTGGCCAGCTGTGATAGATGTCAGAGAATGGGTAATATTTTCAAGAGGCAAGAAATGACCTAAAATTATATCCTGGAGATGGAGTTATTTGATGTCTAGGGTATTGATTTCATGGGACCATTTCCTCCATCAAACAAGTATGAGTATATACTTGTAGCAGTTGACTATGTATCCAAGTGGGTAGAAGCTGTTGCTTGTGTTACAAATGATGGAAAGGTAGTGGAGAAATTTCTTTAAAAGAATATCTTCACTAGATTTGGCATACCCAGGGTATTAATTAGTGATGAAGGGTCTCACTTCTGCAGTAAGTTGTTGGAGAAGGTTCTGAAGAAGTATAGAGTAATCCATAAAGTTACCACAGCTTATCATCCACAAGAAAATGGTCAAGTGGAAGTTTCAAATAGAGAATTAAAGAGAATCCTGCAAAAGATTGTGAATGAGTCCAGAAAAGACTGGAGCTTCAAGCTTGATGATGCTCTGTGGGCTTATAGAACAGCTTTTAAAACTCCTATTGGAATGTCACCATTTAGAATGGTGTATGGCAAGTCATGTCATTTACCAGTAGAGTTAGAACACAGGTCGTATTGGGCTGTAAATTTGTTGAATATGGACTATGAAAAAGCAGGAAAGCAGAGGCTTCTATAACTAGATGAGATGGATGAATGGCGCCTCGAAACTTATGAAAATCATGAGATGTAAAAGCAGAAGGTGAAAAATTACCATGATAAGAAGATTGTCAAGCGAGAGTTCAAACATGGACAATATGTATTGCTCTACAATACCAAGCTTAGCTTATTTCTATGAAAACTAAAATCTAGATGGTCTGGACCATTTAGAATAAAGAGTGTTTCCCCATATAGAGCTATTGAATTGTTTGATAACAAGTCTACTGACTCTTTTGTTGTGAATGGACAGAGACTCAAGTATTATTTGGGGGGAGACATCTACAGGACAAGAGATATCCTTTATATCTTAGATCCTGTAGAAATAATGGAAAATCAATAACAAACTTGCCTTGGTTGATGCTAACGACCTTAAACAAAGCATACTCCTAACACAATTATTCTTTTTGGAAAATTATGTTATGATCAATTAATTGTGTAAGTTTTTTAACTAACCAAGTTCATGTTTGCAGAAGAATTGTTGTTTTCAGATGAACTTGAAGTTTAAAGAAGAAGGCGAGATGTCATTCTTATTGCCAAAAGACTCGCCAAAGCTGTTTATCAATTGGCGAGGAACAACTTCATTTTGCCTATATGGATACTTTGAAGAAGACGAAATATGGGATGTCGCCATGTATGGTTGCCTGGATGAAGGCGAGAAAGAAGAGTCATGCCAAAAACTTTGCCTATCTTGCTCCTGCAAAGGCGAGAAAGGACGAATCTTGTCTGGATACATCGCCTAGTGACAAGAAGAGTGAGGCGAGAATTCAAAACATTGCCATTTTATCTCGCCAAACATGTATGTTTTCAGGTGTTAAATTTTAATTGTGCCAAGGATCTTCGCATGGCAACAAGTTAGCTTTGGCGAAGTGTGATATATTCGCCTGGAAACTCGCCTGTTTTTGAAAATATTTTTGGCGAGGTAGCTTCTTTTTGCCTCATTCAATTCGCCTGAAACTCTTTCTGAAGGCGAAATAATCGATGTGTCGCCACTTTATATCGCTAGTGAGGTCATTTAAGGCAAGTTTATCCTTTCTCGCCCAGTACTGAATTTTCTCACACCTACACTTTAGGCACATAAATTATTTCGCCACTTACATAGGGTTGTATGACACGGGGCAAGGCAAAAACTTTACGCCTTCTGCCTAGTTCTTTCATCATTGCACCTATTTTCTGATATCTCATTAAACCTAATTCGATTTTACCGTTGCCATTACTTTGCTCTCTGAATTTTTAATTGTTCGAAAACCCTAAATCGCGAATCTCTCAATTCGTTTCTGCTTTTCGATCGACTTCCATCACAGTAAACAAACAAGGTATGTTCATTTTCTTCTCTCTCAGTTTGTTGAAAGCTGTTAGCTATTTTAGGTTTATCTGTGTCGATATGTTAGTCGAGACTGCTAGGGTATTAATAGAACAATTATTTAACGGTAATAATGTCGAAACTCTGCGGGTTTTACAGTGAATATGAACGATTTTAGTTAGGTGTTTCATTTCTGTGAATATAATTGATTGCATTGTTGACAGTAGTTGTTAGTTTTTAAGCTGTAAAACATGGTTTTAAGTTTTGATTGTGCAATGTGCTTTATAAATGCTGAACCCATGTTGCGACATACTGTCAGATTGTTGAATGTTGATAATGTTCTTGTTTTATTGAGTTTTTAATTTTGTCAATCTGATATTCGGTTATAACTGTTGAAATGTTGTTTCAAATTGCAGATAATGGCTAAAAGAAAGAGTGACAACAATCCTAGCCCATCTAAGAAGAGCAAGAAAGTAAAGACTTCGGCCAAGCCGAAGATCTATGATGAGAAGAACTATCAAGTCAGAGTGATTCTTCCATCCTCACCTAAGTCTCCCAAGCAAAAAGAAGTACATATTGGCTCCAGTACAAAGAGGAGTGTTACTCCCAAGACCCCTTCTACTTCAACTGCTGATAAGGGGAGTGGTTCAGTTGATAAGTTAGTATTGGCTAAAAAGCAGGCTGCAGCAGAGTTTGGAGCCATTACTAAAGGGGAAAAGGTGACATCTAGTTCACCTAAAGCTTCTAAAGATAAGTCCAAGATCAAGAGCCCTTCTTAAAAGGACAACTTGCAGTTTTGGCAAGAGAAGGGAATTCTGTTAGAAGAGTTTGAAGATAAAAGATTTGGAAATTATCTTTAGAGTTGGTTCATGAGGAAGCTAGTGGCACAGCCCAAAAAGGTGAATGCCACTCTGGTGTAGGAGTTCTATGATAAGGCTCTAGAGGAGTTGGACACTCCATTTGACATCAGAGGCCAACAAGTGGACATTTCAGCTGAATCTATCTACAGCTACTATGGTCTAATGGAGGCCACTCATCAAGGTGATAAAGGAATGGAAGCCTCAGAGCTGACTGAGGATGACTTAAGAAGTTTGAGGAGATTTCAGCATCCAACCCAAGGTTTTGATCAAGATGTTTTGGCAAGTGAATTAGACATCATACTGCCATCTGTTTAACTTGGTTGAGAGGCAATGTCATGCCTAGGAACAAGGGGAGCCGTTTTATTGCTGATGAGAAGAGGTTCTTCAGGGATTTCAACCAATGCAAATTCATACATTTAAGCCAGTTAATCTTTTTAGTACTGCAAATGAGGATATGCAGTATGAGGAAGGAAAAGTCAAGACAAAGAACATTCTACTTCCCTTCCTTAATTACTGGTTTATTGGAAAGATATGGGGTGAAGAGTAGGAAGAAGGATGTGTGGTTAGCTGATTCAAAACCACGCACTGGAGAGTTAGAGCTGAGGATTTGGGAAAGCAAAGGTGGTAAGAAAACCACTTGCACTGAAGCTGTAGAGAAAGTGTTAGAGTTAAAGGCCCTAAGGGAGGCCAAGAAATCAGGCTCTAAGAAGAACAAGTTCTCTTCTCCTGCTGTAGCTTCTAAACCAGTGCAGATTTCAGCTTCTACTCAGAGTCCAAGAAGGGAGAATGAAAGAGTGGATGAGCCGATTTCTAAGGAACTTGAAGCCATGATCTCTGAATTGGTCAATAGAAAGGTTGAAGAAAGGATTGTAGAAATCTTCAGCAAAATTGCAGATCCACAAGAGTTTGTAAAAATATGGGAACAACATAGGGAAAGTCAAAGTGCCAAATCAGTTGGTTTTGCTAAGTTTGTGAGTGGGATCAACATTCAAGATCAGTTTGAGCAAGAAGAGTTGATGGATAGTCAACCAGAGCCCTATGACTTCCCAGATGTTCAAAATGCTAATGAGGATCACCTAAAGAGGAATTTGGATGATCAATTTGATTTAGAAATAGAAAGAGCTGCTAATAAGGTTATGAAGGAGGATGAGAGATTGACAAGGAAAGAAAAGGAGGTGATTGATGATTCTGAATCTTCAGAATGTGAAGAAATTGATACAGCAGAGTTTGAGCAGCAAGGATTACTATTAGCAGCATTTGCTGAAGCTGCTGGGTTACCTCCTTTTATTCAAGAAGAGGGTGAAGGATCTGGTTCAGCTCAACCTGAAAAGGGTGAAGAACAATCTGCAGTACTAGACCCTATTATCCAAGAGCCCCTCATCTACACTTGTCAGGTTCCTCCACATTTTGGACCTGTCAAGTGTACTACTCTGCCTGAACTTTTCACTACTGAAGAGTTCATTCCACGATTTCATGTTCTGCATCCATCCATTCAAGAGCTAATAAATCAAGCAAGACTGGGATTGTTTCCAACTGAGATGCTATTCCTATAGAAAATGATCAGTCTTCTCCAAATATGGCAATAGTACCTTTTCTTCAACTTGAAAATAGTGCTAGTTCCTCTTAGGCTTTGGCAATCATACCATATGTGTAGCCAAAACCTCTCAATCAAGTGCCCTTTGCTGAAGAGGATGTAAGAATTCCCACTGAAGAAGTTAAAGTTCTTAATGAAGAAGAGCTGGCTGCTATGATAGGGCAATTTTTCCAAACTTATAACATGATGCCTTCTTATGAATTTTTCGAAGGGATGGAGTTCTCGTCTACTAGCTCTTCTGATGCTGAAATGGATTGTCTAAATGAAAAAAAAGACTAGTCAGAAAGATGCACAAGCTAAAGAAAGCAAGGAAGTTTATTGTGATCCTGCAGTTACTTCTGCTGATTTGGAACAGATGCTTATCTTGGATCATAACAAGACTCCTTATTCTTGGGAGCCAACCTCTGCTTTGTCTGTACCAGATGGATATTACTCTATCATATTCAGACAAGTTCGACGGTATAGCAGTTTGTTGAGGCAATTGGCTAACCCAACACGTTATCCACCCAATAGAGCTTTCAAGATTCATCCTCTTAGTGAAGATGGGGCTGAAGAAGTAAAGGCTACTAAGAAGAAACAGAAGCATGTAAAGACTGCAGCCCAAAAGAAAAAGAAAAGTTCAGTTAAGCCTCCCAGATCAGTTCCTCCTTCCCCAGTTGAGGCAGACAGAGAAATCAGGAAAAAGGTGGTTAGAGAATTGAATATCAGCCCACCTTCATTTTCCAGTCCGAGGCCAAAGAGAAGGAGACTGAATTCAAAATCTCCTCAGCAAGCTCAGTCTCCAGATCCCTCTCTGGAGGATTTTTAATTGTTCCATATGCTTAACTGACTGAACTTGTAATTGTTTAAACATTAATATGTTTGTTTGTGATTGTTTTCTTTGTCAATACAAGAGTAATGTGATTACTTGAGTCTTTTATTTTAATTTCTTTTTCATTTTGAATATAAGAGTAATGTGAATGACTTTTGTGTCTTAATTTTTTTTATTTGAAAAGAGTAATGTGATTGTTGATTATTAACTGTTATAGAGAGTTTTCGGATTTTAAGTTAGGGGTTCTTTTCCCTAAACAAAGTGTGTTGTGTTTATAGGAGGAAATATTGATTGTGTAATCAATTCTCACTTTGGCTTTTGAAGTTTACAGATCATTCTGCAAGGATTTTAATGCAATAGTGTATTAAGGCGAGGTAGAACTCAAAACGCCAGAATGCTCGCCTTGCCTAAGGCGAGATTTCTATTTCTCGCCTGGTTGATAAGTTCTTTCATATGGCACAGGCGAATGATTGGGGCGATATATCTTTTATTTCGCCTATTTCTCGATTTCTCTTTTTGGCGATTTTTCTATCTTGTCTAATATTTCGCCTGCATGGTCTGTATTTCGCCATGACAGTATTCCTCTTTGTCACTCTAAGTTGGCGACTCTTATGTTTCGCCTAGGTATTTCGCCTAAGGTTAGCGATCATTTTTTTCCTCTCGCCTATTCTCATTTCGCCTAACCAATTTTCTTCTTGACCTTAATTGGGGCGACTTAACCTTTGATAATGGCGACATTCAGGTACTTTGCCTAACTCTCTAGTTCATTGTTTTATACATTCCCTTCTCTCCTTCTATTCATTTATGTTCTCATAAGCATTGAGGGCAATGCTTTCTTTTAAGTTGGGGGTGGGGTAGCAATCACGTTGCTGTTCTTTGTGATTTTCTTATAGTTTGATTTTATTTGTAGATTTTATTTTAGTATTTTCTAAGGATATTAGGTCTGAGTGCATGATTGAGCTTACATTGCTCATAATTCAAAGTGATTTAGTTTTTCATAAAATGAGTTTTCAAACAGTAAAACAAGTGTTCAAAACAAGCAGCTTTGATGAGCAATTTTTGACAAATTTCTTTGAACACTAATGAAGATTCTGGTTAGTTTTGAATTGTGAATAAGTTGATGAGTTTTGATAAGGAAAGAGTGGAGAAAACCTTAGGTGGAATATGAGGTTTTGAGCTTAATGTTGTGCCTTTTTCTTCATGAGAGGGGTTATTTTTATTCTCTTCCTTATAAACACATTTATCTAAAAATTTTATTCTATAGAAATCAGAACCTTCATAGGTTTGATTTGAATTTCGCATACATTCCTCAAGTGTACAGGGCATTGGTCGGGTAAAGTCTGTCTTTAATCTGCCAAGGAAAATGATCTGATTTGAGAGAGTGAGTGAAACTACTAAATAGCCTTTACCTACTTGGTATAACCAGGCCTTGATATCTTGTGAGGTAAACCATTTTGTTTCCATTCTCATTAAAACCTTTTCTTTGGTCCCTAATACAGTCCAAACCATAAAGATAGAGATATAATATCAATCCTACCCTTTGGACTTACCATTAAATTTGGGATTGAAAAGATGGGAAGTGAGGATTGTCTTAAAAAGTATTTCTGAAGCTGTTAAAAGTAGAATATTCTGTTGATAGAAAAAAAAAGAATGAAAAGAAAAGAACAGACAAAATCAAGTGAAAATGAACAATGTTCATAAATAAGTAGCATGTGAATAAAGTATCATGGAGTGGGAAAACACTAAAGAGTGATGAATAGAGGGATTGAGAGGAATTTAGTGGTATGTCCAAACTTTGATTCCTTGAAGAAATTCCGTTCTTTCATAAGCTAACTTGATCTCATTTTCTCTATATATACAAATCAGAGATTCTAAGGCAGACAAAAAGGCAGTACTGAACCTAGAAACCTCTAAGTGCTGTACAGTGTATGAGTGAAGTTCAATGTTCGTGAGGTTCTTAAAATTTTCTTCATACGTGCTTGTGAAACACTAGAATCACATTTGCCTTGGTACGTAACTCTGATTCTTAAAGTGACTAGTGTATTGAGTGAGTAACCTCTAGGATTCTGAGAGATCAAACACTTATGAGAGACTACAGTGAGGAAGTAGTTTCAAAACTCAAATACTTGGATCTTCTCAGATACTTTGCCACATGAAGAAAATGACCAATTTTGAATTAGTTGATTGGAAATTTTGAAGGAAGAGCTGGTCACTGTTTGGAGATTTTTCAAAACATATTAGATGGATTGCTTTGAATTATGATATAAGTTTGCGCTGATTGTTGTCTCAATAGATTTTTAGTCAGTTTGCTTGAGGACAAGCAAAAGGCTAAGTTAGGGGTAATTGATAAGTTTAGAATTTACCTATATTTTAGCATACTTTATGAGCTTGAATGTAATGAAATTGACTTTAAATGATGAGATATTGAATACATTTCTACTAATTCTAGGCTATTAATGTTGAGACAGGGACTTGGATGAAAAGTTGTGGAAAATAGGCTAAAACGTGAAAATTCAGAAAAAAGAAGGACCAAACCAGAATTTCATCTAAAGTCAGCAAACTGGCGAAATGATGTTGCTAAGAAAAGAATTCGCCTAAAGACGTCGCCATGATTTGAAATGAAGGGCGATGCAGCAGACGATATAAAGAAGATTTCGCCTCAAAGAGTTAAATATGGAAGGCGAATCAGAAATTTCTCGCCATCATATATCGACATCTTGACAGAAATTTAGGCGATGAGGATTGATTTTCACCTACCTTGAAGCGATGGTAGAGGCGATGAAGGAGAAATGTCGCCACATTAAAAGATAACAGCAGGCGACATTTGATGAGACATCGCCTAAAAAGATCTTAACTGGAAGAATGTTTTGGCAAAATGTGTCAACTCGCCTGAGCATCAGGCGACGTATTGTGGCAACATAAAGAACATTTTGCCTAAGAAGATTGATAGCTTAGCGATCAAGACAAGTGAGACATGAAGAATTCGTTTGGTTCAGGCGAAGGAACAGGCGACATAAATGGAGAAAAATTTACTTCGCCAATTTGTGTTTCTTTGTTGATTTTATTTCGAAATTGCCACTGAGCCAAACTCTATAAATAGGAGCTCAGATGGAGTAATTAGTGTGAAGTTTTTTAGAGAAAACAGTTTAGATGTTTTGATTTTCACTCTTGACATTCTGTTATACTTTAAGAGAAATTCTAGATTCTTCTATATGCTTTATTTAACATCTTCAGAGAAGTTTCTTGAAGAAGTTTTGTGCTCTATTTCTGTTGATCATTGAGATTTAGCTTGAAGATTGTGAAGCAACAACTGTGACAGAGTCTAGCTTCAATCTTCCTCGGTAAGATTTAGATCTTGAGCATGTCGATGATGATTTCCTATACTTGATTGAATATGCTGATGTAGATGTGCTAGCTAAAAGCTCTGTTGATTTGTTGAATCTTGATGTTGATTATCATTTCAATTGCAAAGTTTCTTGTACAATTATAGCCAGATCTACTGAATTTCATGAGCTAATTGAATTACAAGAACGAGAGTTACGTAATATTGTTAATCTGAGATTTGATTTAGACCAGAGATGGCGATCGAGTTTTAGATATGAGAACAGAAGATCGTAGTACTAGAGATAGACTACAGATCTATTTTTCTACAGATTGTGCTTATCAATTGTATAAGTTGTAGTATAGAGATATATGCAACTATATGATTGAGATCTGTTAAATTGAATCGAGAGATCTTTTAACTGATCACTGATGATGATCTAGAAGGTAAATCTGTGATTTAAGATGAAACTTGCATGAAAAGTTAATTGACAACAGATCTAGCAAATCAGTTTATTCATTGTTAAGATCAATTGCAGAATAGAGTGCTGACTTGAATTTTCATTGAATGAATGTCATGAGTTACTTTTACTTCACATCAACTCTATGATTCTATGATTCATTTTGTATATAGATTCTTTTAGCAATTCAGTTTAAATCTTAGTCTCAATCATGCTTCTTAGCTTACAATCCCTGTGGAGATGATATCTAAAATACTACATTAGACATTGATATTAATTTCGATTAAGTACTGTGAATATAAATATCAGTCGAGTTTCGTCCCATCACCTTGTTAAAATTTTCAACCAAGTTTTTTCATCCTTGTCTACTCTAATGTGTCCCACATCTATTTCCTACCCTTACTTGTTCAATAGCTAAATCAAGCCAAACCTCATTAGTTTTTGAATTCCATATAGCTTTGGTCTTCCCATGTATTCCATCATTTGCCATCTAAACACAAATTTTTTTAGTTTGAGGTCAAAAAATCATTACTAATTGGACTATATTTCCTAATAATGTCAAATTTATTTTTAATAAGATATAAAATAAATAATTTTTTAGTTAAAATGCTTCATGAAAAAGAAAAAAGAAAAATATGAAATAGAACAAATAGATCAATAATAGAACACCATTATCAATTATAGTAGAAATTATATACTATTTTAACTACCCTTGTTATAAAAATACCATTTATAATAATTATTCAAAATATAATCCATCATAAATCAATAGCATGATATAAATTAAACTAAATTAAAAAAATAAAAAATTACCTCAGTGAAGCTTCAACAAAGAAAGCAGATGAAGAAGACAAGTTAGGGAGAGAACAGAGTTGTGCTGCCCATGAAAGAAATGAAAATAAAGAAAGTGAGAAAAAGAAAAGATTAAAGTTGGGATATATATGTCATTTTATTTTGTTTATTCTTACTTTGAAGGGTAATATTGGAGTTTTAAAAATTCATTAAATTTAACTGTGTTTCTCGGTCAATCACTTTGACAATACTTTTTTAATAAGCATCATGGCCTTTGCTTCTCCTAAAAGTACTTTAAAAAGTTGAAATTGATTTGATGGAAACATCCAAACAAATCAAAAAAATAGTTTTTACAACTAATAACCACAAATACTGCTTATGAAAGCATACCAAACGGCACCTATATCAAGTCTATGGTAGAGACTAAATTTTTGTTATTTTTTCCCCAAAAGTCAAAGACAGACATATGCTGTACCACACAATGATAAATCCCTTGCTATTATGGCCTATGGTGTGATATCCGCTGTTTAGTTCCACTATTGCTTTTGGAACCATAGTCCGATAGTTCTTTCTGTTAAAAAAACACAAGTTGAACAATGTAGAAAACTAAATGCTTAGATAGACACTAGTTAAGTTTCTCTCCCTAATTTGTATATTGAACAAATTGTAGATGCGTCTCCATCAGTATTGTAAACAAACCTTGTTAAAAATGATTAATTTATTTAATTTATAGTTGAGATAATTTTTTTTATGAATGATAATAACAAAAACTAATGTAGAAAATATTTTTGTATATTTAGTTAGTTGCACCCGTGTCTATATACAATAGTAAAAATCAGTTAAGGTGGCATAATTTACAAAGTTGTAATTCAATCAATTCGAGTTGTGGAGTAGATGTCAATAATCCAATACAACAACAAAAAGTGAAAAACTCAATCTAATAGATCTTCCAATAAGCGATTTGATATATGAATAGAAAAAATTGTTTTTATATACACACCATTATCAGTTACAAAGCTTTCTTGCATTTCTTTCTCAAAAAGACTAATGAAAAAATAAACATAATCAAAATATTGAATGGAGACTTTACATCACATAGGAGTCATTAACAGTTTTACAACTATAGTTTCTACCAACTGGCTAGCTCATAAAACAAGAAAAAAAAAACATGAGTGTTATTAGACATCTCAAAGTAATTTATTCCTACACTTCTACTAGACATCTCAATATCTAAAATCCCAATATAACTATGTATATTTTTGTCTCCATAACTATTTTTCAAAGAATGTTGTTATTTATTTTGTTCAAATAAAACTCCTCTTAGTAAGTAGTGTTATAATCCTTCTAATACCTATCTAATACTTCGTCCATATTAAAATACTTGCAACATTAGCATAGTAAGCACTATTAATAAATCAATCTTATTTCATATATTGTTTCTTATGTATAAAGAAAAATATAGTCAAGTGGAATCTTATTTTATTCATCTTAATATCTATTTTCTAAATATATGATTATCATAATTTTTCATTGTATATAATTAAAGATATTTAGTGTTAAAGTTAAGTATTGGATAATGTGTCGTGGAGAAATGTTGCAACTAAAATAAAATGGAGGAAGTATTACTTAAACAACAAAGTCCATGTATCACTAAAATTGCAGAACTAAGAAGGATAATACTACCAAATAGAAGTTCAAACAAAACCCCCCTCAACACATGTACAAAGAAAAATTAAGAAGAAAATTTAAAAAGAAAACAGACTTACCATGCGTCTAGCATGCTCTGCAAATGAAATTAATCCACTAGTGTACCTACTAAGACAAATCCATTCCCTTGTAATCTCATTTTTTTGGTTTTTTGATGCTTGGGTGGATATGTTCACATACTCTGATGTTTTACATGCTTCATGCAATGAATTCCAAACATCTTCCTCAATAAATTCAGTTTGAGGATTTTTTTTTTCCACTTGCATATCATGTCTCTATAGTGTATTAGTACCCTTTTTAACCATGCAGCACTTACCAAGCCTTCTATTTCAAGATTCCATATAAATAGTTTCTGTAAAAAAAAAAATTCAAACATGAAAAATATATTTAAACAATAGAATTAGCTATCAGTTCATAATATACGATTAATTCACGTGTCTTGAACTCCTTCCAGTAGAATCTTTTTATCTTAGTAAGTATCAACTTATATCGTCAGCCCTCCTTAACTAACTTTTCTTGATGCTATTTATGATTGCCTCACTTACCTTGTATGAAAATCCGAAGGATAAAATTCTCTCTCCGTCTAATGTAGCATATGTTATTAGCATAACTTTTGGTGAAGATGTCCCTCCAATAGCACTATCACTATCAAAACTAGTTATTAGTGTAACATTACTAGCATCTGTCCCTAGACTATCATTTCTTAGAGGTGTAGATACACCAGTAGCAATAGGTTCATTAAATATTAAGGGTGGAGATTCGTGGACATTAGTTGAGTTTGGATTTGTTACTTGGCAGTTGGATGTATGATTTGCTATAACAGGAGCTCTTATAGGTGCAGAGGTAGGAGGTGTTATGGCTTCAGCAGAAAGGGTAGGTATTGTCGGATGTCCGGTTTTACGAGATAAAAAGCTTTCATCCTAAGGTTGACTTCTTGATGCGAAACCATGACCTTTTTGTGATCCCTCATCCTGTACCTAAAGTTCCTTTACATTTTCCTCTAGTCAGAGCTATAGTAACAAATTAGAATATATTCAATAAATAATAAAAATGCTAATGAAAACTAGTTACAAAAGTGTAATAAATATATAATGATTATGCAACCAAAAAAAAAGGAATCTAATGACTCAAATATTAAATCAACATAAAATATAATCTATATATATATATATATATATATATATTATAAAGCAGCATCTACAGTGGACCCCACAAATCTGATGTGACGCTCTATATGAGTTGTATTTGGTTGAAAAACTATGAAAATGAGGAGTTTTGACATTTTAAGATATTTAGCCGATTAGAATATGACACGTAATCATTAGTCTTTTCTCTTATTTCTCGACCTATGGAATTCTTTTTTATAATTTTGACATTGATTAGTTTACATATGATATAAATGATTCTTTCATTAACTTCAATAATAATATGCCAAAAAGAAACTATTTAGATGCTTTTGGTTATTAATTCTTTAACTATCCGTTTCATTTCTTCTCTATTTATATGATTTATTCTCTTCCTCCTCATGTCTCTTCTCACATTTCAAAATGAACTCTTTTTTTTCTTTCTCTAATTCATCTTTTTTTTTTGTCTCTCTTAATAATTTATATAATTTATTTGGTTGCTTTTATCATATTAAAGATGGGAGGTTCTACGAATACTAAAGGCAATATGGAATTCATCTTGATTGAAAAATCGAGAAAAAATATTCTCTCCACCGTTTGTTGATTTTTATTTTAGTGTTTCTCTGCTTATTGTTTTGGTAATTTTAATTCAAATACATGGAGTATAATTTATTTTAGTGTTTTAATTTTTTTTATTTGACAATTCTATTGAAGTTTACATAGAACGTCGCAAGAATGATCGAGTTTGGATAATCCGATATTATGGTGGCAGAAAAAACTGAATTCATTATTCATGGTAAGATTTTATTATTACATGTAATCACATGTATTTTTTTTAATTATATTTTTTGTAGGTATATATTTCATCTGATTTTTCTTTAATCTAATGTGATATAATTATTTTTATTTTTTTTTTCAGGTTTCTTTATTTACAAAAATATCAAATTCAGTTTTATATTATTTTTATTTTAATAAATGGAAATCTAATATAATTTTTTCTTTTAATCTTTTTCTTTTTTTATATGTTTGAGATTCTTTTATTTTCTTCTAATTCAATTAATTTTTTCTTTAATTCACTAAATGATTTATTAAAATTTCCATTTAAATTTTTTATAATTTAAAGTAATATTTTTGTTTTATTAATTATTGATTGCAATTCTCAAATCATTCATTTTCTTTTTAAAGATATCATTAAATTAGCACTTATTACTCATTTTAATTTTATTTATTTAATTAAATACAAGTTTTAGTCTATGATGAATTTTCCTTTTCTTATTTGACATTTTTTATTTTTTTAATGTGTTGTCTATTATATAAGTATGAAGATTAACTTTTCTCAGAGCTAGCGGAAAAAAGAGATAAGTTGATAATAGAGAAATGACATAAGTTGATTTCGTGAGGTAAGAACAAAACACGTGAACTCCTTTTTTCAATATGCATATGTATATTTGTAGCTGTATTTGAGTTTTAGTTTTATACTCTCTTTTTTCCGTTAATTGTAATATTTGTAAGTAATTTTCTTAATTTAATTTGATGCAATTGATATTATTATATTTTAGATTGTGATTTTACCATGAATGTTTTTTAAGATTATTTAATTATGTTATTTTTGCCTATAATTTATTGATTTAATGAAGTTATCAATTTAGAGATAAAAAATTGTTACAAGACTAATGAATTTTTTAAATTTCTCACTAAAATGAATATAAATATAAAATGGACAGAGAAAATATATTTTTAAAATATTCCATGCTATTTTCTTTTTCTTCTTAAACGTACATTTTTAACTTTTAAAAA
Source organism: Cardiospermum halicacabum (assembly GCA_031304145.1). NCBI lineage: Eukaryota > Viridiplantae > Streptophyta > Magnoliopsida > Sapindales > Sapindaceae > Cardiospermum > Cardiospermum halicacabum. The sequence goes on from CM062395.1 coordinate 8,904,798, forward strand.
ATAATTTAGTTTTAATGGTTTGATAATATTTGACACCGTGCAAATGTTAGTAAAAATGTAATGATCATAAAAGTTTTGTACCAAGAAAGTTTTTTTTTTTTAATTGAAAATTAATGATCATTAATTATCTTATTCAATGGGTATTAATATGGAAATTGAAGTATAAATATATTTTTAAAAAATTGTAATGAATTTCAATTAATTCAATAAATAGGAATGAATGATTATAAAAATAAATAAAAGATACTAATCGGTTAAAAGTTTTTTTTTCTGCTATATATCATTATACATGTAATTTACACCTGGTTAATATAAGAATGTCATAATCCACCCAATAGAGAAATGTTTTCTAATTAAGGCTATTATGGTTTCATTGTAAATTAGTGTTAATTTAATAAATATTATGAAAGTATTATAGAAATATACCGGGAATCAGTTCATATTAAATATTAATAATAATACTAAAAAATTAAAAGTAATTGAGTGATATGAAATTAATTAGAATTATATGAAATTACGTAAATCGATATGCAATATATAAAATAATATATACTAAAAGAAAATTTGAAAAAACAAGGATTAAATGATAAAAATAATTAAAATCCAAAATTATAAAAATAATAATATGAAATAATTTTCAATCAACTTTAGGTAAGGAGGAAATAAATTGGACAATGTATAAAATTAAAAGTAGTATGTATATGTTTGGGGCTGCTTGTGATTATCAAATAATCACTTATTGAGTGGTAAAATGTCATATATAGCCTTCATCCATCCCAAAATTACATTAATACATTATTGTTCTATGTGTAAATTTAGGATGGAAGAGGTATGTTTGTGATTTCACCACCCCATAAGTGATTATTTTACAATCACAAGCAGCTTCAAACATACACTATTTTTTAAATGAATCGGAGAATATATAAAATTAAGAGTAGTACTTTTTAAATTCAATGAGAGTTAAATGAAAAACGCAAAATATAATGATATATATATATATATATATATATATATATATATATGAATGAAAAGGCAGTGGAAATATTTAAAAGTTGTATTAGTTAATGTCAATTGTGAATAATTTTATAGTCATGGGTATATAAAATGTTGTAATAATGACATTTATTGTATTAATTACATTGTATTATCACACATAAATTATCATTGTTGTTATATATATTTAATCTATAAAAAAATTGATAATAATAATAACAGTATCTATCATCGTAAATTAACTAAATAGACTAATTGATGTTAACTCAGTGGATATACAGAAAAAGGCTTAAAGCATTAGGTAGGAAGTAATGATGAAGTTGCTTATAACAAGAGAGACCAAAACGTAAATTTTTATTCAATCTGTAATATTTTAAGTTTCAATTTCTATAAATTAATAGCATTTTAGCATTTATGAGTTTTTTAATTTTAATTTTATATCAAATCAACCATCTATGTTATTTAAAATAATTTTTAAAAAAATTAGAATTCTAATTTAATTATATACTAAATATATATTTAAGATTTTATTATTATATATAACCATGATGAAAATTCTCTCCCATATTAATAAAGATTATGCTTTGAAATCTTTTTTTTTTTTTAAATTACAAATGAGACATTATTATAAAATTGGAACATAAGTTTATATTATATTATATTATATTATATATTAAATATTAATGTTCAAATTAATTTTGAGAGAAATATTGAATATTGTGATTATAAATTCTTTAAAAAGATAATAAATATTTTAAAGTATATCACACAAAGTGTGGGTGCGAGATGACATGACCGTAAAAAATAGAAGGTATGAATAATGAATAATGACACTGCAGAATGTTTAAAAATAAATAGTGTTTATTAAAAATCATTTTTTATTTTTATTATCAATAGAGTTTTAATTGAATTTAATAAAATAATATAAAAGTATTTATCTATACGATTTAGTTGTGAATTTCACCCTATATAAATAGCAATTCAAGTTTACAGTGTTGATAATAAAATATATCATTTCATCGTGACATTGAAAATAAAATTTACTACCGAAGATATTTTGAAAAATAATTTTCCATATCACTGATGTGGTCGTTAAGACATCTCTAATTAATATGCTATTAGAGATGCTCTTATGCTTTTCTTTTTTTTTTTTAAAGTTGGTACAATTAATAAAATAATATAAATAAAATTTATAAAATTTATTTTTGTAAGATAAAATTGTATAAATTATTGAGGGAAGATATCATATCATTATTCTTTTTTAAGGTACGTTAGAAATCATTCTCATTTGTTATTGATAAGTTTTTAGAATAATCTTGGTTTATTGAGACAATTTAAAAAATCACTTTTTTAACACAAATAAAAAGTAAAATTATGAATTAATAGCCATTTTTAAAATAAACTTTACAGAACTTTAACGCTTGATCATAAATTTGTGATGTAACTTTTAACTTTTATCCTTAATAAGTAACTGAAAAAATTGACTATTTTTTCTCAATAAAACATATTTATATAAAATATAACAATAATAATTATAACTCTAATAAAATATATAAATACAAATATTAATTTTATATCAAACTTAAAAATCTCGCTCAATGCGCGAACTTTTCACTAGTTAGCATAATAAAACACCTAAGAAATTGAGTTACAAACTATATTGAACACTATATATAAACCAACTTACTCATCATCACTACACTAAAAAAATATTCGCCATTTGCAACGACAAGGCTTCGTAGCCAATCCGTTGCAAATAAGGATTTACTTCGAATTTGCGACGAAAGGCATCCGTTAAAAAAAAAGGCGACGCAAAAATCTCTTTCCGTCAGACAATCGCAAAATTGCGACGGATTTGCTACAATGAGCCGTTGCAAAATTTGGCGCTCAAATATTCGCTTAAAAATAAGTCGTTGCAAATTTGGTGCAAAAAGAATTGAGTGTCGTCGCAGTTCTGTAGAAAATTCGTAGTAATTATAACTTCCCGCCAATTTCAAATGCCCATAAATGCAAGCAAATTCGTAGCTAATATTCACAAAAAAATTATCATTGTAATCCGTTGCAGATAGTCGTCGCAATTCCGTAGTAACGATGTTGCAAATAAGTTGCAATTGCATCGCAAATTGGTCATAATTTTGTTGCTAGTTTTACTGCTACTGTGCATAAAATGCGTAGCAAATCCATAGCAATATGTCGTTGCAAATCTAAAGCTAATCGGGTATAATTTCATCTCTAATTGGTCATAATTTCATAGTAAATCTGTAGTTAATTATACTTTCCACCATTAAAATTAAAGTAAATACATTCAAAATAATAACTAATCTAATCATTATTATTTTTTATATCATTTATGTATCAAATGCAACCTATAATAATATCTAAATTTAATTAAAAAAATTTCAAATTTACACTTTAATTTTCAAATATTCTTTCATCGAAATAAAATGCAGTAGTTATCAAGACATAATTCAAAGGTCATTTCGATTAATATAAATTAAAGACTTCAAAGGTTTAAAATATCAACCTAATGTTTGACATGTAAAATATAACATGAAATGATAAAATAAATACTAAACCGAAAGCTAGTGATGATCATCATTTGGATGTTCATCTTGTGTTGCTCCATCTTCTGCTGGTATGGTTGGTTCTATTGGAACCCATCTAGGTGGTTCCGTTGGTCGTCCTAGTATCATATTTTGAAACCAAGTCTGCTTCTCGACCAAGAATCGAGCCATATCTGCCATCTTACTCTCTAATTTGCTCTCTATATGACTCACTTTATCACGTATCTCATCAAAAAAAAAAATTTAGTATATAGAATATTATTTTATTACATAACATAAAAAATTATTTGCCACAAAAAAATAATTTATCTAAAAAATTTTAAACATTTGATCTTATAATACACATTTTAAAAATAAAACTAATAATATATTAAAAATAAATAAAAATTAATATTTAACCAAAAAAATAAAAACTCAAACAAAACGGAAAAAAAAAATTTTGATACTGAATTTAGAACCATTCTCTCCATGCAAAATTAAGACTACTTAGCCGCCCAATCGAAATAGATCTTTATGTGTTAATCTGTTACAAATCTGCAACTGACAAATGTACGTAGCAAATGCCAATAGCACATTAGAAACGCATTTGCAACCAATTTGTGACAACAATTATTTCTGCCAATTATTTACGCGGGACAGTTTCCCACTATACGTTTGCGCCAATTTTCGCTATAGATTTTTGCTACGGCCATCCTTCCATTGCCAATTTGCTACGAAATTACAACATATTTGCGACGGAAGTCGTCAAATTCCTTCACATTACATTGCAATTGCAAATTGGTTGCAAATTCGTAGCAAATTTGCTACGGATTTTAGTCCGTTGCAAATTGCCGTCACAAATGACGAATATTTTTGTAGTGCTACTAAAATCGTTGGATTCTTCAATCTCTTCATCGAATAAGTTTGGTTAAATGAAATCACCAAATACTTCATCATTTTATTGTAATTATGTTTCATATCCATTTGGATCATTTAATTGTTCAGATAAATCTCTCTTTATTGCCACAAAAGGTTAGATAACCTTATCTTCTTGGAAAGGGACTTTAGCATTATCATTAAGATTTGATGAAATGATAGACTAGTTAATTATTGATCATGCTTTCCCTTTGATAACATGTAATGTCCGTAATTAGGGTCTGAAAAATTTCGTGTTTTCCGGTGAATTTTGACTTTTCGGTCAAAATTCAGGTTAAAGGGTAAAATGGTAATTTAGAAAGTCAACTGAAAGTGCAGAGTCAAATATATCAAATTGATCGTCCTTAAAAGAATTTTAAGAATTTAGGAATTTAAAATGAAAATCAAGTTTTACATGAGTGGAAAATATTTAGAAATCATTAAACCATTTTTAAGATGTTGTATACTTGTTTTATAAAAGGGCCCATAACCCATGTTTTTAAAAGAAGCCCATTTGAAAAAAAAAAACCCTAAGTCACTTGGATTCCATCATTTATTTAGTTTCTCTCAAAAACATCAAAATACGTAATTCTATTTTTCTCTCAAGTTTCTTCCTTACGAACATTGAAAGTCTCTCTAATACCCTAACTTTTAATTTCATGTTTTGTAAATAGATTTTCTAATGATACTATGATTTATCATGAGTAAATTAGTTCTTGGAATTTGATTTGTCTTTTAATTTTCTTTCAAATTGATATGTAGAAAATCCTAGAAATTGATTTGATTTACCGTATTGGGAAAAACCAAATTCTAGATTGATAGAATATATATAATAGTGATTCTATAGGTCCGATTGACGAGTTAATTAAGGTCTAGAAATTGGGTTTGTATTGTTTGGTTTTTGGTGTAGACCAAGTGTTTGATAGAATGCTTTTATGAATTGTATTGTTTAGGCGACTTGGATGACGATAGAAATCCAACCGACGTCGCTTAGCTAATCGACGGAGGACAAGTTATCAATTCCGTTTTAAGCTCTACATATTGTATGTTGTATGTTTAATTATTTGTGCATTAAACAAGTTAATTAGATATAACCATATAGATGAAATTGTGATTGGAATCTAATATTGAATATTTGGAGTAAATGCCTAGATAAATGTGTGCCTTAGTTTTAATGCTTAATAAATGTGTATATGGATTTGTGTGTGGTTGAAAGTACTACCCTTTTATTGATTATCGAATTGTGGTGATGAATTGAAATAATTAAATAGATTATGTTATCTAGGTACATTAATGACTTGTATTTAATAACATGTATTTATTCCATGTAAGGTATATTTATTATTGTTTAAGTGCATTTATTATATGTAAGGATTTAATGGTGGACATTGGAACCATAACATAACATGTTAGTATTTTTATTATTGATTAATCTCATATAATTACTAGTATGGTTTTTAACACCTTTAATAGTTTATTATATTGATAAATAATGAGGATAATGGAAATTTGTGTTTAATTACTTAATAATTGATTGTCCTTAGTCATAGATTGGTATAGAGATGGAGTGGCATGCCATTAGGGAAAAATTAGAGATCTTGGTCTATTGAAATGTAGGTAACTTGTAGTTTAGCTAGCCACTATTGGAAACCGAAGTGATGACTTCTATTGGGTGTGACGATACCATCGCCTGTGGGCTATTGTTATTGTTGATCCTTGGATCTATTGTTGGAATCCATAGGTAGATGACCGTCCCAAGGGGGATTAAATGACACTACGGATTTCAGTCTTTGGACCAATTTACAGGCTTCAGCCTTATTGTTTCCTATTTTGATATAACGTCTAGATTAGGGGCAGTCAAAATCTATAATTGATATATGTTTATATTTTGAAATATTGATTATTGACAAATGAGATTTGGTACAAAGAAGATTGGATGTTATGTTTTTGTTTGCTTATTTCAATGTTGGTTCATTTAAAATTTAACATTTATTGGCCTTGGAATTGTTACATAGTGTTTGATGTTATTAATGACATGGGGAAATGTTATAGACTAGGGAACATAAAGACTCTAGTCATAAATTAATGGGTGGGGAAAACCAAGTAGGATAGTTAAACAAACCTTACGGAACAGCCTCAAACCAAATAGCTTATTGAATTGGTCCAGCTATACGTGTTTTATATGCAAGATGAATGAGAAGATGCTCCATTGAATTAAAGAAGCCAAACGGGAAGTACCACTCAAACTTACACAATATGATAGGAATTTCCTTTTCCAACTTCAACATGTCAATCTCACTAATAACCATTGTTGTCAGTTGCTTGAAAAAACAGCTAATCTCGGTAATTGCTTCCCAAAATTTTATTGGTAATAATTCCCGAAAAGCAGTAGGTAACAACTGTTGCATAAAAATATGCGTTTTCATCCCAAACATTTTATACTTTTTTAAACCCACACATTGTCCCATTTTCGAGACGTAACCATTTGAAAACCTTAAGGACTGTAACCATTCACAAACGGCTTTTTTCCCATCTTTGTCTAATGCATAACATGCTTTTGGGAACTTGCCAGTTTTTGGATTTCTTGCGAACTTTAGTTCTCGACAAATATTTTTCACATCCTCTATTGTTTTGACATTTTCCTTTTTCTTACCATCAATGTTCATAATGGTATTGAATAGATTATGAAATAAATTCTTCTCGATGTGCATAAAATCTAAATTATGCCAAATGAGAAGAGAACTCCAAAACACCAAATCCTAAAATATACTACGATTTTTCTATCCATAACTCTCTGTTATAATAGAATTTATCTCATCATCCCCTAGTTTAGTTACATTCATTAGACCCAATGACTCAATTTCATTAAGTATTTCTTCACGGTCTTTCTTCGTGGTGCATTGTCTTTGACAACTCTATTCTTCTTGAACCAATTTTTATTCCTCCAGAATGCATGGTCAAGTTGTAAGAACTTGCGATGGCAATCAAATCAAGATTATTTTCGACCATTTTGCAATGTAAAAGCATTTGTTATCTCAAAGTAATATGGACAAGCAAGCCAACCACTAATGCTCCATCCGGTTAATATTTGCATAACTGGGAAAGTCACTAATAGACCATAATAGAGCTGCATGCAAGACAAAGTTATTCCTACCATAATTATTTCAAATCTGCAATTAATGGCTGTAAAAAGACACATATCTTAAGGTTTGAATTATTTGGACCTAGGAGTATAGTAGATAGAAACATATTCTCTATTTTTATCCACATCAAATGTGGTAAATTACTTCTAAAACATCAATTGGTATATTGTGTTAGTTTTGAACTTCAATCTATTTGGACTTTTGAATTGAATTAGACTTTGAACCACATTTAATAAAGTAATAGATTAGGACATACTTCATCATTGCATCATCTATCAAAACTCAACTAGTTTAACTTATTACACAATAGATTATTTGTAACTTAATATACAAGTCAACCTCAACTCATTAAACTCTAATATTTTGCAGCACGTAAATGTTCATTAATCCTACTTGTACTAAATACAGCTAAGTAAAAAAAATAAAAATAAAAAAAGTCACCAAAATTCAATATAAAAAATCTGCATAAATATATAACCATATCCAACATGTACAAATGATAATAAAATAAACTACATACCAAATGAAATAAATACTATATTACTATGTGGAGGGGACTTCTAGGCTAGTGTTACTTGCAATTAGGCTATTTGATCCGGGTAATTCACTAATTTATACACATATATTCTTAAGGTAATTTCACTTTGATAGGATAACGATGTACTGATTATTAACCAATTTTGGACTATGGTTAAGGTTGGTAAACCTATATTTGCCCTTTACATGATGGTTGTTATTGTTTGCATTAGTTGTTGTACTTGATGATTGTGAGACTTGATTGATTGTTGTGTAGCTTAGGAAATAGATTACAATATGAATGATAGTTGATTATTCAAACATAGGGATGCATTTGATTTATTTGAGTCCCTATATGTGTTTGAATTATGAACTGAGCTATTTTGATCTTGATTGTAATGTGAAAATAAATTCAATTATATGTAAATTGAAACCATTAATTGCCTATTTTAGCTTCTATTATAACTAATAATGAAAATGCACCTTAGGGGTTAATGAAGTACTTCGATATCACTGTGGTGCTGTGGCAAGAGATACACCACATAATAGGACTTCGGTCTATAGTGAGACTTTGGTGTATAGTAGGATTTCGGTCTATAGTGGGGCTTTGTTCTAATAGTTTTCTGTTTCACCTAGCGTCTTACGCTAATTAGCCCAAATAACGGAAATGAAATGGTTAATAATATAATTTAAGCCAATCTGAATTGATATTACAAGCAACTTATGCTATAAATATATGTTTGTTGCATGGACTTGCCAAAATTGGCTTCTGGAGTGAATGAATGCCTTTGATGATTCTTGATGATAATAATTGTTCGTGTATGGTTCATCTTGCTCTTGATAGGGTAGTTGGGTTAGAGTTCTGAGACTATCACAAGCAGTGGCGTTAACTTTAGTTGTGGTCCATACTGAATGTTTCGTATCAGAACTGGTGTTACTTTGAGGTATAATATCAAGTAGGGTAGGTCCATGCCTAGGAGTAAGTATAGTTTTTTGTTGGACTAACATGATCACTTAAATTCAATCAAAAGGAAGGGTTAGTCTCTCTAATGGTAATAAAAGTTAATGAATCTAGTAATAATATGGTTATGTGCTGGCTAGTCTGCAAATCTCTAATGGTAATAAAGTTGAGAGTCGTGTGCATATAGGCTCCTACTTATGTAATTTAATTTTTGGTACTATCTTATCTAGTTTTGGTTGTTTCGAAAGAGTTTTGGGCAGGTTTATAAAAGTTGAGAATTGAGCATTTAGCTTATTTCTGGTAGCATAGGACTTGTTGTCAAACTATAAGGGGAAACATAGAATTGGGCCTTCGCGACTTGCTAATCGCAAACCAAGTTGTTTGTACTTGAGAATTTGCGATTTTTAAAACTTCACGACTTGCGCACCAAGTCGTGATTTGTTTCTCGACTTGCAAGTCGCGAGCCAAGTTGTCTATGACCTAAAATTTCTAACTTCAACTTATTCAATTTAGCTAAGTCCGTAAGATTCCGTAGGCATATTTTTTTTTACTATTTTACCCCCTAGCAACCTTTCTATTTATATCAAGCACAAATTATACCGACCCAAATTAAGGGAAATGTTTATTTCGGTTGCTTGCAGCGCAAATAACCTTTGATTATGCATCACCTAATCAAAGTTAAGTTTATTAATTAATTAGATAGACTTAAAGTTAAAAATTTATTATAGAATGAGATTTCTTAAATGTTCTCCTATTTTTTTACTCATTATTGGTTTATTGAAGATTTCTTTGTCTTCGGAAGCAATTGTGTGCTTCTATTTGCATTCTTGTGCCTCCTTTTAGCTAATGAAAATATATTATACGACATTATGTGTGTGTCTATATTTGGGATAAGGTTTACCAACTTGGCTTTCTAGCTTACCCGATTGTTTTTCTCTTTTTCCTTTGTTTCTTCTTTAAATTGGAATTGAGCAGGTGATCGAGCAGAATCATTTTGGTCAGACTTCGGAAAGTCTCTCATGGAGCCCCTTACCTATTACTGATAAGCATTGTCCATATTTTTATATACAGGGAAATCTTTCATATATGTACATAGTAATACTTGATCATGCATGGATTTAATGGTCTCATGAAGTGTAGTTTCAATGTGGTTTTGTATCCATATATTTTGAGTTTTATATAGTAAAGTTTATAATTTTAATAATAGGTTACATTGGGGAATGTAGTTATTTAAGCTATAATTCGTGGGATGCTATTGTACATATGCATGTATACATCCAAATCTCTAGGACAAGTTACAGTTATAGGTTATTCATGTGTATCGAATTATAAAGTTGATAATATAGTCTTCTTGTGACTCCCCACTCTCGGTACGGTTTAGTCACCGCGGATTGGATATTACAATTTCCATGATTATTTTTATTCGTAATTATCTTTAGTGGCACTACTACATCAATGGGTCTTAATTCGTAGTTTCTTAATAATATCGGGACATGTTGTTCTATGACCATCTATTTGCTTATCAAATCTCTGAAATTCTTGAACTTATATTAATGTATGAATAACTTCTCAATATAAAATGCTAATAATGTTTTTTCAATCTTTTCACCATCATTTGGTTTCTCTTCACATGATTCAAATATAACAATAATACGGTAGAGTTCAGAGTTATACTCACTAATCGATTTGAAATCCTAAATTTTCAAATGTATCAAATCATTTTTTTATTTTATTTTCGGGAGATCAACTCCCTTTTATGCTCATATATATTTTAGAGCATTTCATATGATCAATAGATTTGCTAAGATTAAATATTTAGTTTTGGAACTTTATTGATACGATATTTGATGATTTTCATGGTTTATAAATTTATTATTATTATTTTTACTTAAAGCATCATTTTTTAAGCTTATCTTGCAATCTCTAATTTGTATATATATTTTCATAATTGTTATTCATGTGATATAATTTTCTCGAATAGATATAGGACATTGATTCTCATTTTTTTATCAATAATATGTCAAATTTATCAACAACAAATAATAATAATAATAAAACATAAATAATTTGGTTTGAACTTGATTTTTTATTTATCTAAATATTTTGGTTGAAGCGCCTAACTTCTCAAAACATATCAATTTTAAACTTCATAAAGTTTTTAACAACTTAATTCAACTTACCGTAATTTTTTTTCCTTATGTATTTCACTTTTTGGGCATAAATTCAACATTCCAAATCATCTGGATGGATACAAATCAACGACGTAATGTTATCCGAGCTCATTATTTTTACTGATTCATAATCTTTGGATCAAAATCTCAATGGCTCGGTAGCTAATTAAAAACTTTCCAAATAGTCACAATACCATCATATTGTTATGAATTTCTAATGTGGAAGATTCATCAGAGTTACAACCATATGATACATTCATACTTATAATAGGTTATAAATTAAATACAAAATAAATAAAACAACTAAATAAAATAGTGAGAAAGCATATTAGAAGAATAATCTAAAATTTGTAACTTTTAATACGTAATAATAATAAGGGAAATTTTTTTAAATGGGCTTTCAAAAGTTTTAGTTTTAAAAATAGGCCTATTTTGAAATTTTTGCAAAATATTCTTCTAAAAGTTTGTTTGCACTCCATAGGCTGTGCAAACTTTTTTGTCCTTCTAGTTTAAAATCTAAATAAAAGACCAAATGAAAATTAGAAAACATTAAAGAAAAAGATGTATTCCTAAAATTCCCCTCTACAGACCAAATTAGATCAAGACTTTCAAAATCAATCAATTTCCATGATTTTCACGTTTTCTTCTTCTCCTTCCTTCTTCTATGTGATTTCATCTTTCTCTTCCTTGAACAACTTACAACACTAATTCCAATACAATCCTTGACAACACCATCAGCTTGGATACTGCTACTGCCACTTGAAGTACTACTGGTTGAAGCGACAATTGTGGTGTTGAATTCGTGGAACATTGGTGATAGTAGTTTGAACTTTTGTCGATGTGGGTCTTTGTTGGATCGAAGAAGATGAAGTGGGTCGATTCATTTGGATTTGAATGAATGAAGCAAAGCAACATAGATTGTGTATTTCAGCTTCCGTCTTCAGCCAATTCTTATACAGTTTTCATCGTTTAGATGCCGCAGTCGTCCTCAACTAATTCTTCGAATTCAGTGTCGTGGAGGAACTACGATAGAAAGGTTTTCATGAGCAAGTCAATTCGGGGAACCGAAGGCAGTTCTTCGTGCACTACTTGAGGAAAGTGAGCAAACTTTGTTTTGTTTCTGTAGGGGATTTATGGTTTTACTGCTAGAAGTAAAAGTTGCCAAAGAGCTGTGGGTGTGAGTTCCAATCATCTCATTCTTGCCCCATTTTCATCATCTCTAATGAAATTTAATTCCCTAGTTTGATTTCAATATTCTAGGTCGAAATAAGTTATTTGATGCTTGAAGGTTGAATGCTGATAAATTTTGAGATTGATTTAGCTTTAGTTCATGGATGTTTGCTGCTAATTGGTTTGATGGATGTGTGATGCAGATTTGCAATTTTGCTTTTGATTCTTACTCTCAATTTTTTTTGATAAGATGATTAATATTGTAGGCTATGAGTTCAAATGCTGATTGAATTTTGCTTTATTTTTTTTCATTGATTTCATTGATCCTTATTAAAATGCTTTCATTAGATTTTACTCGTATTTTCTATTGAAAAGATAAACTTTTGTTTACTATTGTAACCAAAAGAAGTTATGATATACTGTTTAATGTTAATAATATTGGTCTTTTCAATATGATGATTAAAATTACTTTTTTTCTCTAATATTGAATTGATGTTGCCATTTTGAACTAAGGATAATTGGTATTGCCATTTTAAACTTGAGATTTTTACTTTTGATATCGATACATAATATTTTTAAATTGATATTATTGATGTTCTTGTTTGTTTTTATTCAGGTGATAGATGAACTAAATGCTAAATCTTACTTTTGATATTGAATTGATATTATAATTATTTAGTTGATTTCAATTTTTTTACATTAGTTGTTTACTGATTTGATCATAATTTATAAATTTTTTTTTTAAAGTTCAAATAATTTGATTATATTTTCTTATATGAGTTGTTTCCTTTATTTGTTAGATTGATTTGGTTTAATTAATTATACTATTTCCTTTTTTCAGTTTATTTAGTTTGGTTATGAGAGATGAGTTGTTTCCTTTTCCTTATTATATTGATTGATCTTAATTGATTAGTTTGTTTTTTTTTTTTTTTTTTTAGTTTAATTTATATGATTACATTTTCTAATATGGATTAACTTTTTGTAGGCTTATAATGTTCAAGAAGGATCTCGATCACTCTAGTTTTTGCAGATTATTTCTTAGAATATGGATGATGATGATAACTTGAACTTTGTTTCTACTGAAAGGGAATATTGGCTGTGATGATTTATAGTTTAATAGTTGGCGACTGTAAGTGTTACGTATTATATTGAAAAATTTGAGAAAAATCTATTGTGTGTATTTCAAGACATATTTATTTGAAGAAGGAGTGGAAATTCTTTGAATTATATTTAGTATGTTTTAAATTGATTATATAGGCAGCTCTATATCAATATGCACCCTTTTAACGATTTCTAATAAGGTGTAAAAAATTCTGACCGCAACTCAAAATTTTTGCATGTTTGTCAAAAATTCGGTAACCTCAAAATTTGAACTAAAGATGGCTTTGTTGTGAAATTACTAAAAAAACTTAGGGGCCACAACTATTTGGTATACTATCATAAGTATTCCCAAATGTAAGAGTAGATTGTTTAGATGGTGAAGATAGCACTTGGTCAACTTAATATGGGTGAATTATTTACTTTTATAACCGTTGTTTGCATTTGAATTCGACACAAAACAACCCCTTAGAGTTGGTCAGTGGTCTTAGCCAAGTTGAAACGGTTCTAAGGGAGTTTAAAATGAGTTACTAGATATTGAGAAGTTAACGATAAATATGAAAACAGTTCAAATTTGATCCTTGGGCAGGAAAGGTCATCTTTGTGCTTGATGTTTGTTGTAGCACGCAGGGGATGGTTTCGTTATGAAATTACTAAAAAAATCAAGGGCCATAACTAATGGGTGTACTATCATGAGTATTCCCCAATGTAAGCGTAGATTGTTTAGATGGTGAAGGAAACACTTGGTCCACTCAAGATGAGTGAACCATTTGCTTTTGTAACCTTTAGTGGCACTTGAATTCTACATAAAATAGTCCCTTTAGGCGTTGGTCAGTGGTCTTAGCCAAGTTGAATCGGTTCTAAGGGAGTTTGAAAAGAGCTCATAGAAATTGAGAAGCTATTAATAAATATGAAAACATTTCAAAATCGATCCTTGGGCAAATCCATTGGGCAGGAAAGACTGGCTCTGTGTTTGATGTTTGCTGTAGCACGCAGGGGATGGTTTCTTGTGAAATTACTAAAAACAAAATTAGGGGCCACCCCTAGTTGGTGTACTATCATGAGTTTTCCCAAATGTAAGAGTATATTATTAAGATGATGAAGGAAGCACTTGGGCGACTCCAGATAGGTGAACCATCTGCTTTTGTAACTATTGTTTGCACTTGAATTCGACATAAAATAACCCCTTTAGGAGTTGGTCAGTAGTCTTAGCCAAGTTGAATCAGTTCTAAGGGGGTTTGAAAAAAGCTCATAGAAATTGAGAAGATGTCAGTAAACATGAAGACATTTCCAAACCGATCCTTGGGCAGGTCCATTAGGTAGGAAAGGTTGGCTCTCTGAAGTTTGTTTTAGCATGCAGGGGATGGTTTCATTATGAAATTACCAAAAAAAAAATAAAATCAAGGGCCATGACTACTGGGTGTACTATCATGAGTATTCCCAAATGTAAGAGTAGATTGTTTAGATAGTGAAGGAAGCACTTGGTCCACTTATTATGGGTGAACCATTTGCTTTTGTAACTATTATTTGCAGTTGAATTTGACACAAAAAATCCCTTTAAGGGTTGTTCAGTGGTCTTAGCTAAGTTGAATCGGTTCTAAGGGAGTTTGAAAACATTTCAAAACTAATCATTGGGCAGATCCATTTCAAAACTACATTTTGAGAACCAGTGGACAAAATTTGCATCGTCAAGGTCATCCCTGAAGATTTTGTATGTTTATGAGAAGTCAACTAAAAAATTCTTTAGGTTTATCAGAAGCCTGTAACATCAAATTTCCAATTCATTTGAATGTGGGTCATGTTCCAACTTGATATACTGATAAGTCTAGAATTTACCTGTGTTTTAGCATCTTTTATGAGTATAAATATAATGAAATTGAGCCTAAAAGATGAGATATTGAATACATTTCCAGTAATTCTAGACTATTATTGCTGAGACAGGGACTTGGATGAAAAGTTGTGGAAAAGGAGCTAAAACCTGTAATATCAGAAGAAAGAAGGACCAAATCAGAATTTCATCCAAAGTCAACAAACTGGCGAAATAATTTTACTAAGAAAAGAATTCGCCTAAAGACGTCGCCATGATTTGGAATAAAGGGCGATGCAGCAGGTGACATAAAGAAGATTTCGCCTCGAAGAGTTAAACATGGAAGGCGAATCAGGAATTCCTCACCTTCGTATATCGCCTGCTTGACAGAAATTTAGGCAATGGAGATTGAATTTCGCCTACCTCAAGGCGATGTTTGAGGCGATAAAGGAGAAATGTTGCCAAATTTAAGGATTATCATAGGCGACAATTGATGAGACATCGTCTAGAAGATCTTAACTGAAAGAGTGTTTGGGCGAAAAATATCAACTCGCCTGAATATCAGGCGACATACTGTGGCAACATTGAGGATATTTCGCCTAAAGACTGATAGCTTGGCGATCAAGACAAGCGAAATTCGAAGAAATCTTTTGGTTCAGGCGAAGGAACAGGCGACATGAATGGAGAAAAAATGTTACTTCGCCAATTTGTGTTTCTTTGTTGATTTTATTTCGAAATTGCCACTGAGCCAAACTCTATAAATAGGAGCTCAGATGGAGTAATTGTGTGAATTTTTTTAGAGAAAAATAGTTTTAGACGTTTGATTTTCACTCTTGACATTCTGTTATACTTTAAGAGAAATTCTAGATTCTTCTATACGCTTTATTCAACATCTTCAAAGAAGTTTCTTGAAGAAGTTTTGTGCTCTGTTTCTGTTGATCATTGAGATTTAGCTTGAAGATTGTGAAGCAACAACTGTGACAGAGTCTAGCTTCAATATTCCTCGGTAAGATTTAGATCTTGAGCATGTCGATGATGATTTCTTGTACTTGATTGAATATGCTGAAGCAGATGTGCTAGCTAAAAGCTCTGTTGATTTGTTGAATCTTGATGTTGATTATCATTTCAATTGCAAAGTTTCTTGTTCAGTTATAGCCAGATCTACAAGATTTCATGAGCTAATTGAATTACAAGGACGAGAGTTATGTAATATTGTTATTCTGAGATTTGATTTAGACCAGAGATGGCGATTAGGTTTCAAATCAGAGAACAGAGGATCGTAGTACTAGAGATAGACTACAGATCTGTTTTTCTACAGATTGTGCTTATCAATTGTATAGGTTGTAGTATAGAGATATATGCAACTATATGATTGAGATCTGTTAAATTGAATTGAGAGATCTTTTAACAGATCACTGATGATGATCTAGAAGGTAAATCTGTGATTTAAGATGAAACTTGCTGGAGAAGTTAATTGACAACAGATCTAGTAAATCAGTCTATTCATTGTTAAGATCAATTGCAGAATAGAGTGCTGACTTGAGTTTTCATTGAATGAATGTCATGAGTTACTTTTACTTCACATCAACTCTATGATTCTATGATTTTATGATTCATTTTGTATATAGATTCTTTTAGCAGTTCAGTTTAAATCTTAGTCTCAGTCATGCTTCTTAACTTACAATCCCTGTGGAGACGATATCTAAAATACTACATTAGACGTTGATAGAAATTTCGATTGAGTACTGTGAATTTTAATATCAGTCGAGTTTCGTCCCATCATATACCTCCTAAGAGGTTATTTTATTATAAAAAAAAATAGGGGGCTCTATTATTTGGAAATGCTAAACCCCCATCTGATGTCACACCACTTCATTAAGGGGATAGAAAAATTACAAACCAACAACACTATATCACCTTCATCTTAGAGACAACACATTTTTTGCTACTTTCCATTCCCAAACCAACTAACCACTAAATCTCACATTCATGGAGTCTCACCCATCGTTTCAACCATTTATGAGAAGGTGTCTAAAATTCTGACCTCGACTCAAAAATTTTGCATGTTTATCAAAAGTCTCATAACCTAAAATTTTGATTCATTTGAATCTAGATCCTATTCCAACCTAAAAAACATCACAATATCAAATCAATTAAACATTAAGAGTGGATCAATCTTAAAAAAAGAAAAAAGAAACAACTCGTATAATAAAATAAAATCAAATAAACTCAGAAAGGAAATAATCTGACTAATTAAGATCAATCAGTCTAACAAATAGATGAAACAACTCATTTAAGAAAATAAAATCAAATTAATTAATTTTGAGGTTTACGCCAAGATTTACATCTCTACTATTAAAGCTTTAGCTTCCTCCCATTTTCCCCAACAACACATACCATGAATTAAAGATGTATAAAATAATACATTAGGATCAATTCCTCTATTCTTCTGTTCCGTAAGCAATCCCATTTGTAACCAAGTGTAGTCACATTCTTGAACATCCTAGGAGCTAAAAAGACACTACCCTCCTCACAGAGACATTTAAGCAGACAATTGAAAGTCACAATACTACCAAATATCTAATCTCAACATCTTCCCTAAAGACTGCAAGACAATCAGAAGCACTCTTTACATGCCACAAGAAATTCACCAAAACCTTATACATAATAAAATTGGGAGACCATCGAACAGAATCCAACCTCATAACAAGATACATAATAGTATATTAGTGTTTGATCTTAGCAAGACAATTGAACAAAATTGTGAATAGTAACAATCAAATAATCAAAGAGCTTTAACAAGGGAGACATTACTTTATCTGCATCTTTCTTTCAGAAATCTATCAAAAGCCTTTGGATGACTAAGAATCTGTGAGAAACATCAAAATTTGAAGGCTGTTGAGATCAAAGAACAAGCATAGTGAAAGAGGTTCTGCAACCCATTCCAATTTCTTACCTTTTATAGAGTGTAGGAGAGAGATAATACAAGACGAATAATGGAAGAGATGGTCAGAGTCGCATTTATAGAGATGGAAGCGACGAAGGAGGAGGCAGAGGATAAGACAGATGCTTGGAAAATGAAAGTTATGAAGATGAATGTTGTGGAAATGGAAGCAACAAAGGAGGAGGAGGAGGATCAACAATGTAGGTGAGATAAAAAAATGATTTGGTTGTGGAGGAGGAGCGATGAAGATGATTTAGGAGATGAGGAGCGATGGTTGTCAATTGGAATCTATTATGTGTTTTAATTTTTTAATGATTATTTGTAAATAGGGATAGAAAAGTCATTTCATTTTCAAAAATAACATAAAATTTATTTAAGTTGCATTTTTGTTAATAAATTTTTAAGTTGAGGGTAAAAAAGTCAGCACAGCCTATAGAGTGCGAACAAACTTTTAGAAAGATTAGTTTTGCAAAACTTTTAGGCTGAGACTACTTTTAAAACTCAAACTTTTGATGGCCCATTTCACGCAATTTTCCCTAATAATAATAATAGTAATAATAGTAATAATAAACATATTGCATTTAATCACCATAGTACAATGCCCAGAGCATATTGAACATATATGTTATAAATGTAATTCAGATATGTTACAAATGTCATTATCTAGTGTGAATGTGTAAAGTGTGACACATCTCATCTTAGGTCTAAATTTTTTCCTAATTTTTAGCATGCCCGGCACTAGAAGCCCACTTATAGTAAGACTTCCAATTCGTAGTGCATATTCCCCATACCATATATATGCACTACAAGATGTAGAGGTTATTGAATGCTATCACGTGTTGTACTTCTTTCTTCCCGCTTGCACACAATACTTTGTATGCAATATTATAGATGGATATAACCGAACACAAGGGAAACAAACCAAGAACCGGGAATTGTCCTAGACCCTAACATTCTATATTAAATGGGAATATAGGAGGTGTTTACAAAGCATTCTGTAAAAGCTCACAAAATGCCTTCCTCTCAGTATCTCGGAAATACATGTATTTCCTTCCTTATGTTCAAATGAATTATAACAACTCTATATATAAGTAAAGTAGGTAACCACCCCAGATACATGTCTTCACCATGTCTTAACACCTCAAGCACTAGCAAAGTTAATGGTTAAGTTTCTCATCTACTAAGACCACATCTTCTAATTTAGGCATTCAATGTACTGCACAACCCCCGCTCACGGAGGATCCACGGCACGACGGCCGGTAGTATCACATTCAAAGATAATACCATATATTTATACATATAGCCACTTAAGAATATCATATATTCAAGTAAAAGGGAATATTTGACGACTTACTAAATTGTATATCATACTTCAAATAGATATGGAGTTAAAACAAAATATCGCAAACAGAAGTAATTTAGAGTTTATATCTCTATATTAATAATTTAAGACATAAAAATATTCATTTGACCAAATAAGAAGTTTACATTTATTCAAATTCCAAAGAAACATGCAAGAAAATCAAATAAGATATGGTATCTAAGCTATGCAAGTAAGGTAATGGCTTTCTCGATAACCTATTCAAATATTTGGGAAGGAACAAAAGAAAAACAATAAAAATGAAGGTTCAGACTATTGTTTCATGACTAACATTTTCATACTCAAACAAACACACACGAATGCATCTTTTATTTGGTAGTGCATGTCATACAAAATGCATATGCTAAAGGATTTCCGCTAAGAAACCATCCAAAATCAACATTCGAAAGCATCTTATTTTAAAAAAAATACGGAAGAAGTCGAGTTATGTCGAGAACCTTAAGCTATGAGCTTGACAACACAAAGAGAAAATAAACTCGTGGCTAATTTCCAAGATGATGTCGAGCTACTTGCAGAGAGATGTAGTTCAATACCACAAAGAGAAACCAAAAATGAAGCTACGTACTGAGACAAAGTCGAGCTACTTGTCGAGGTGTAGCTCGGTATTACAAAGAGAAAAGAACATTGTAGACTGTTTACCAAGATGGTGTCGAGCTACTTATCGAGATATAACTTGGTACAACAAAGAAAAAAGTTGAGATATGGTCGAGCTATTGCTGAGATATAACTTGACATCACAAGGGAAAAGTGGAATAGATGCTAGTTGCCAAGTTCATGATGAGCTAGTTGCTAGGATCCTAACTCGGCCACTCATGAAATCGTGACTACAGATGGCAAAAATAAAAAAAAAAGTTGCCAAGATAGTTGCTGATGTCCAAGCTTGGAAACTTATGAAATTTTGCCTAGGTCCGGGCAGAATAGGGCTAATTGGAAGAGGAAAAAGTATATAACAGCATTGGCATTAGGGATGGCAATGGGTGCAAACCCGGCCCGAACCCGCCAACCCGAATCCATTAGATGAACCCGAATCCGACCCGAATCCGACCAAAATCCTACACATTTTTAATGGATTCGGGTTGGATTTGAACCCGTGGATTCGGGTGCACTCGCGGGTACCCACGAATTTTTTTTTAAAAATATATTAAGTGATAATTATTAGATTAAAATTCAATATAACAATTAGTTCATGTTAAAATATATTACTATAGTGGTTTTAAAATGGAGTTTATTCTGACAACCAATTAGTTAACATTTCAATTAGTGGCATATGATACTAAAGTTGCTTTATTTAGATTTTTATTAAAAAAATAAAATAAAATTAAATGATACTAAACATAAAAAAAAATAATTGAAAAAAAATTGTATAAATTTAAATTTAAAAAAGTGTAAATTTTTATTTTAATGTTTGTTATTTTTTGCTAATTAAAAAAATAAAAATTTTCATGGGTTCGTGGATTCGTGTTAGGGTCACCCGAACCCGAATCCAAACCCACACAATTAAAGGATTGAGAATGAAACCCGAACCCGCCCACGAACTCGAACCCACAATGGATTTTGTGGATGGGCATCCACGGGTTCGTGGGTTCATGGATTATTTTTGCCATCCCTAATTGGCATATTCCAAGATAGTTTTCACTAGTTTAAACCAAACCTAAACAAGTGCAAATAAGTCATTGAAGAGTGCTATAGTGGTGCTAACATTACTTCATTTGTATTATCAATTTCAAAGTCAATTCATGTCATTAACAACATGTCAATCATAACACATCAAGTTTTTAAGTTTTGCCCTTAATTCTAACTTACATAGGGAAACGGGAAATATAAGGCCGAAGTTATAAGAGTTAAAGTTCACATATGTACCCGAGATTCAATTAATGGAGTCCAGTTGTACCCTCTTATTAGCCTAATATCCATATAAATGGGTTGTCTATACGCATACAGATCTGAAGGCCAATGATACTGCCACACAATATAAAGTCATCGGCCAGTTCTATAATTAGATCACTTATCCAAGTTTTTCACATATATTATCATATGTTTGATATATCTCGAATTCAATAAGGCATGCCATTTCATTTCCTACAATAAGCTAAACTAAGGGCATAATTTCTTTTAGTGATTCAAACATTATTTTCGCACACACACACAAAAAGTCAATATGGGCAAATCAATATTTCACCACCTAGATAATTCATCTTCATATCATCATATGAGAACGCATCAAAGTCAATATAGGCAATCAATATTTCACCTGTAACGTCCCAATTTTAAGGCTAAACGATTTTGTAATATTTGAGTTGTGAACGTTCTTTTGGAATGTTTGATTAATCAAAGTGATTAAATTGTTGATTGGATTGTTATAAGATTGCCCAACAAATTTTTATTAGTATTCCATCGAATTGGTAGCGAAAACAAAGTCAAACGAAGAAGGAAGTGAAGGTGCGTGGCACTGGCCTTTCTAGTGACACAAGCTTTATGTAGCCAGTGTTGGTGACATAGGCTTTATATCGTCAGCCATGTCGCCAGCGAGCAAATTCTGCAGAGCCAAAGTTTTCTACTCGGGTGCATTTGTGTAATAAATCATTATTGAATGTTAAATATACAAATATGTGTGTGTTTGTTGGAGTGTGACTTACTAACAAGACATGATAGCCATTGTATTTTCTTCCTTTTTCTTGTCTTTTCTATTGGAAATGTGAAACAAGTGATCGAGCAGATTGAAGGTCCAGCATTGCATATTTCATGTTTTTGGAACCATATTGAGCGTTGTCGTTTTCCTTAATTTTTTTATTAGTTTTGAAGAACATGTAAACCTTTTCACTATTTCAGCTTATGATGTTTTAAGATGATTCTTATGAGACTTGTAAACTACTTTGATACTTCAAGTTTTTTATGTTTGAACAACTTATTTCAAGTTTATTTAAGTTAGACAGTTTATTTAGAATTGTAGACTATTGTTTGGATATGTTTATTTGAATTATGTTATTGTTCTTGAAATAGATTTAGGATGATTATTTCACAATCGACAACTTTTGATATTAATGTTTAATTTCCGTATTTTTATATCGAACGATTAATTGTAATGTGGCGTTTCGGTCTCCGTTCAAGCTCCGCCGTGGCCGAGGGTTAGGCGTTATATTTTTTACAATCAGAACACCGGTTTTCGGTTGCTTCTTGTATGTGTGCTTGTATGTATTACTGTATAGAAAATTATTTGAAAAATATTATTGAAAACTCATGACATTGCATTCATCTTATAAAGTCTAATGGTTGATCACTTGTGACTGTTTGAGATAGTAGAAACAATCTCGGATTATGGCCAGAACACGCCGTAATCCTAAAGATAACCCTTCTGGTTCTAGAGCTCATGGAAGTGATAGAGCAGTCGATAATGAAGAGCCATTAGATGCTGACATGGCTCAAGCGTGGGCATTTGAGCATATCGCCCAGTTTATGGAAGTGTTTCGAGGTGTTCAATTTGGTGGACCAGCAAGGAAAGAACGTCCAGCAGTGAAAAGATTGCCCGAGAAGAAAATTGAACTCTTCAAGGGTACTAGTGCAAAAAGCTCTAAGATGGTAGGGAACTAGTTAGAGGATATGGTTAGGGACTATGATGAGATCCACTACACTAATGAAGATGGAATGCTTGACATCTCTACTGAGAAGTGATGTTACCAGGTGGTGGGAGTCTGTTGTTCTCACTAAGCCTGAGGAGGAAAGGACCTATGAATTCTTTTGCAATGAATTCCAGAAGAATTATGTGGGTCAAGTGTATTTGGACAATATGAGAATGGATTTCATTCACTTGAAGCAGAGGGATAAATCAGTGATGGACTACAAATTAGTGTTTGTGAAGCTCAGTCGCTATTGCCCAGAATTGGTACCAAATCCCAAAGAATGGTGCCGTAAGTTTGAGGAGGGGTTGAATCTTGAACTCCAATGGGATTTACTCACTCTTCGGACTAAGAACTTAAATGATCTGGTTATTGTTGCATTGAGGGGAGGAAAACTTCACAAAAGAGTTAAGGGCATCAGTCGGAAAGCTGGTGAGACTTAGAGTGTAGGGCCTTCGATTGGGGGGTAATCTGAGTAAGAAGGCAAAGACTCATAGTGGTTATGGTTGTGGCAGTTCTAGTTGGCCACAGAATAACAATAAGGGACAAGTAAAGCAACCTACTTTATCTGTTTCTAGTGTTCATTCTCGTGGTGGTTCTAACATGGATGATCCATTGTGTAACTACTGTGGCAAGGTGTATAGGGGTGAGTGAACGAAAGCTTCTAGTGCTTGCCTTCTATGTGCTGAATAGGGTCACTTTGTGAGAGATTGTCCATATAATACCAGAGCAACGCCGTAAGCTACTCCATCTGAGGTAATGTTAGTTCAGAAGAATGTTAGATCCGCTCCTACTGCTGCTCAGAGTGGTCATCGTGGTGGAGTACAATCTAGGAATGCAAGTAGAGCTAAAGGGCGTGCGTCTGCACGTACGTATGCATTGAGAGAACGTGATGATGTGGATACTCCTGATGTGATCACTGGTACATTTTTTATCCTTGATACTCCTGTTTTCACATTAATTGATCCTGGTTCAACGCTGTTCTACATGTATAGTAATGTTTTGGCTGATAAGGGTTGGGAAACTTTTAAGATAGCTTTCAACATAGTTGTTACTAATCATTTATGGAACAGTATGGTTGTTAAAAGAGAGTATAGGGATGTGCCTTTAGTGATTCAGGGTAATACTTTCAAAGGGTCATCTATTGGAGATGAAAAGTCTGGAATTTGATGTGATATTAGGAATATATTGGTTATCATGTTATAGGGTGATATTGGATTGTAGAGCTAAACGGTTTACGTTACAGTCTCCAGAAGGAACTATAACGGTATTGGGAGATCGCAGTGAAACGGTTAAAGGGGTTATCTCTGCAGCTTTGGCAGATAGAATGATGAGGCAGTGTTGTGAGACTTATTTAGCTCATATAATTGATGGGAGTAAGAAGCGATCGGATGGGAAGTTTAAACTAACAATTTTAGAATTTCCTGGATATGTTTCTAGAAGAATTGTCAAGTTCGCCGCCGGAGTGTGAAGAATTGTTCCAAGAGCAGCTTTAGTATCTATAGCTCATTATCGGATGGCTCTAGCTGAACTGAAGGATTTGAAAGTGCAGTTGCATGAATTACTCGATAAGGGTTACATCAGCATGAATGTCTCTCCTTGGGGTGCTCCGGTTCTGTTTGTAAAGAAGAAGGACGGGTCATTCCGATTATGTATCGATTATCGATAGTTGAACAAGTTGACAGTGAAAAACAAGTATCCGCTTCCAAGAATTGATGATCTATTTGACCAATTTAGGGGAGCAGGTGTGTTCTCGAAAATTGAATTGAGGTCAGGATATCACCAGTTGAGAATTAAGTATTGTGACATTTCGAAATGGGCGTTCAGAACACAATATGGGCATTCTGAATTTGTAGTCATGCCTTTCGGGTTGACTAATGCAACAGGAGTGTTTATGGACTTGATAAATTGGGTGTTCAAAGAGTATTTGGACCAGTTTGTTGTTGTCTTTATCGATGATATTCGGGTTTATTCAAAGAATGAATAATCTTTATGTTACCAGACATGTCGCCACCGCTGGCGACATAAACTTTACGTCTGCAGCCATGTTGCCAGCGAGCGAATTCTGCAGAGCTAAAGTGTTCTACTCGGTTCGCTCTAGCGACATAGGCCTTATGTTATCAGACACTAAATTGAGGTTTTTAAACTTATTTTGGCCGAGTCTCTTCCATTCTCTTCACGTCATTCAAATCCTCTCATCTTGCATTTCTCTTCTCTCTCTAATCCCTCGTTACCGCTTTATCGATGCAACTTCGGTGAAGCGAACGGTGCCAAGGATTGTATCAGTGGCGCTTCGCTAAGCTTGTCTTCGAAAGAAATGTTAGCAACGTCGATTTATACTTATATGTGGTTGATGCTTATTTAATGAATTGTGCATTAATCTGGATAATATTCTAACCACATGAAATGTCAATTGGAATAATAGGTATTGATTCTAGTATGAAATAATGGATTGTTATGACCGTTATGTTTATTGTTCAAATAGAAATGCTGATAGATATATTGCATGTTATACTTAAGCTTTGGTTAGCTAGAGCTGGAAATAAATGGATAAGGCACTAGTAAAGTACCCGACAAATATTGATTGAAAGCCAATAGAATGATAGACATGTTGCAATTGTTGAATGTGTAATTGACTTGTGTTTGATTCACCTAATTAATCAATTAATGATTGCCCTAGTCGTGATTGAAATAGTGATGGAATGACATGTCATCAGGGGTACCTGAGATATCTCAACCTATTGAATACAGGACTTTTGGTTTAGCTAACAACTATTGAAAATTGATGGACGAATCCTATTGGGTGTGATGGCACCATCGCCTGCGGGCCTATTGTTATTGTGGTGTTCGGACTTAATTGATGGAATCCCAAGGTAGTTGCCTGTCATTAGGGGGAATAAACGGCTCTACCGAATTCGTTCTTCAGACCCTATTGTGTGTCATTATCGAGACTAGATTAGTGGCAGTCTAATAAATTGGAACTTTACTATGAATGTTATTATGTGATGGTTGATTAGAGTGTAATTGATTATTTGGGGATTTTAATATATATATATATATAGAAACTAAATGGACACTTAATAATATCACTTGTACACAATCAACATAATTGGATCTAGATGAGAAACTCACCTTATTGAACTTGTAAATCACGTTGTATTTAGGTGGGATTGTATTCTCTTATACTTGATTGTTATTCCTAGGCACATTTGTGTGTTAAATCATTATTGAATGTTAAATAGACGCATATGTGTATTTTTTGGATTGTGACTTGCTAACCAGACATCGATAGTTTGATGTTGCATTTTCTTCTTTTTTCTTATCTCTTCTACCGAGAACGTGAAACAAGTGATTGAGTAGATTGATAGTCCAGCATTGCATATTTCATATTTTTAGAACCATATTGAGAGCTGTCGTTTTCCTTAATTTTTTTAATAGATTTGAAGAAAATGTAAACATTTTCAATATTTCAGCTTATGATGTTTACAGACGATTGTTATGAGACTTGTAAACCACCTTGATACTTCAAGTTTTTTATGTTTGAACAACTTATTTCAAGTTTAAATTAT